>CM072514.1:87876032-87978532 GCA_036898135.1 Oncomelania hupensis | reverse complement strand
TATTTGTTTATGTTTGTGCGACAATGAGTTCATTTGGGAAATTTTAATTGTTGTCGCATAAAAAGACGATATAATTAGTAATCGTAGCTTCAGCCGACCGCAAAGCCTTTCAAGTTAGGCCTCTCTTACTTGTTAATATGTTATGACAACCAACACATGTGCCATTTCTGTACTCGCTTTCGCTGCAGTACTATGTTTAGAATCAACCTTGGTGCTATTAATAGGCACATCAACATTTATTGCTCAAAAACAAAACCGTACTTTTGAAAGAGTTTTTGTTTGTTTTCCGGTGGGGGCAACACTCGAGGTGAATTTGAAAAAAGGTCTGTGACACTGACATGTGCCATCTTGGTGTCCAATAAACGAGATGTCAAAGTTCAATCATACAAAAATCCTAATCCCAACTTGCAAAAAATCAAAACCATAGCGATGATCAATGACAGTCCAGGTAGCATCCAAAACGTCCACATAGTTTACAGGTTCAAAATCAAAGTAGATATTAAGAACACTAAAAGCGATTAAAAAATGTTGGCTAATTGAGTAATTCATAAAATTAAAGTAAATTCATGGAACACCAAGTTTTCGAAAGATTTGGTTTGTATCTGTTTACACCCAAAATCTGTTACAGTTATTTTATACGAATGTCCTATTTTGATCCCATTACATAAAGAAAATAACAACGTAAATATTGAAGAATCCATTGAAATTTCGTTGCATAATCACACAATATCGCACAAACAACTGCTGCCCTGGCAAGGTTGAAGCCCATTTGGAAAGACAGGATCTTCAGTCTACATTCCAAGGTAAGACTGCTGCGCTCCCTTGTCATCTCCATCTAGACCCTCACAGCAGATCTACAACGATGAACACAAAGCATGGAGATGAGGGGCTACAGAAGACTTCTGGGCATTTCCTGTACCCAGCACATCACCAACGACAAAGTCCGACAGACCACGATGACATGCTCACAGTGGTGAAGAAACGGAAACTCCGATGGTATGGCCACGTCACCAGATCGTCAGGCCTTGCAAAGACCATCCTGCAAGGCACAGTGCAAGGAGGTAGAAGAAGAGGGAGACCGAAAAAGTGGTGGGAGAACAACATTCGAGAATAGACTGGCTTGAAACTGAGCGAAGCCATCAGGGTTGCCGAGGACAGAGAAAGATGGAGTACGCTGGTTAAACGATCATCTGTGGTGCCCCAACGACCTCCGAGTTACCTTATAGGATAGGATAGGATAGGATAGGATAATTTACATCTCCGCAGTTGGTAAACTTTTGTAGCAATGTGACTTGTTATGTTTATAGTTCACCTTTAAAATGCCTGAAAAAGAATGTATGTTTTAATTTCAAGTGTGCGTGAACAGACGCTAAAATAAATTATTAAATTGGACTGTGATTTTTAAAAAAAAGCAAGTTAATAAAGATTACTTACCTCACAGCACAATATAAAGCTACCACAAGTAGGAGTACTATCTTCTCCAGTGACTCCAGGCGCAATACTGTGCAGTCTTCTCACTGCATGCACTTTTAATAGAAGTTGTTAGTTAGTCATTGCTTTCAGGTTCCAGCGGACTGCAAAGAGCCGAATCAGGACCACAACTTGGTTGAAATAAGACTCACCCCTGACCTGTATAAAAGGTCTGCTGAAACAACCCCAATGGTAACACTGAAGGCACTCCACCAGCCGGTCACTTTACAATAAAGGCATCCCACGCAGGGTACGCTTAATTTATCGAACCCCCGTTTACAAAAAACAAAATAGAAAATATAAAATATCAACAAAACAAATACATAGTAGTAGTAGTAGTAGTAGTAGTAGTAGTAGTAGTAGTAGTAGTAGTAGTAGTAGTAGTAGTAGTAGTAGTAGTAGTAGTAGTAGTAGTAGTAGTAGTAGTAGTAGTAGTAGTAGTAGTAGTAGTAGTAGTAGTAGTAGTAGTAGTAGTAGTAGTAGTAGTAGTAGTAGTAGTAGTAGTAGTAGTAGTAGTAGTAGTAGTAGTAGTAGTAGTAGTAGTAGTAGTAGTAGTAGTAGTAGTAGTAGTAGTAGTAGTAGTAGTAGTAGTAGTAGTAGTAGTAGTAGTAGTAGTAGTAGTAGTAGTAGTAGTAGTAGTAGTAGTAGTAGTAGTAGTAGTAGTAGTAGTAGTAGTAGTAGTAGTAGTAGTAGTAGTAGTAGTAGTAGTAGTAGTAGTAGTAGTAGTAGTAGTAGTAGTAGTAGTAGTAGTAGTAGTAGTAGTAGTAGTAGTAGTAGTAGTAGTAGTAGTAGTAGTAGTAGTAGTAGTAGTAGTAGTAGTAGTAGTAGTAGTAGTAGTAGTAGTAGTAGTAGTAGTAGTAGTAGTAGTAGTAGTAGTAGTAGTAGTAGTAGTAGTAGTAGTAGTAGTAGTAGTAGTAGTAGTAGTAGTAGTAGTAGTAGTAGTAGTAGTAGTAGTAGTAGTAGTAGTAGTAGTAGTAGTAGTAGTAGTAGTAGTAGTAGTAGTAGTAGTAGTAGTAGTAGTAGTAGTAGTAGTAGTAGTAGTAGTAGTAGTAGTAGTAGTACGTAGTAGTAGTAGTAGTAGTAGTAGTAGTAGTAGTAGTAGTAGTAGTAGTAGTAGTAGTAGTAGTAGTAGTAGTAGTAGTAGTAGTAGTAGTAGTAGTAGTAGTAGTAGTAGTAGTAGTAGTAGTAGTAGTAGTAGTAGTAGTAGTAGTAGTAGTAGTAGTAGTAGTAGTAGTAGTAGGATGGATTGCAGAACCGTGACGCTGGTTATTATTGAGATGCATCCCCTTTGCAGTCTTTGCATTAACACCAAGGCCAAGTATAAAAGGAAGTTCGTCGGGAAAACATTATTTCAAAATTCCGTGTTTGTATAGTCACAATATTCGGAGAACAGGGCTTGGGGAAGCCCCTATTGCAAGAGCACAAAAGACGCATTGTTTTGTGGCCTACTAGCGCCAAAACCGAGAGTTAGTCTACCATTATCACGAGATAATTGAAATGTGTAATTTACAGAGATACCGGTAGTCAACAATGTTAATTTATAATTATCAGTATTTGCCACGCCTTCATAGCGCCAAAACCTCATAATTACAAATATCATGAGATAATTACAAATATCATAGGAATATTACAATTATCAAGGGATAATTACAATTATCATTGAAAAATTACAAATGTCTTCACGTGATCCTGTTTAATTTTCAGTTTGGGCTCCAGCAATCCGTCTGGAAATGGGACAAAACTGAAAATTATAATTTTCACTTGATAATTACAATTTTTCCGTGTTAATTGCAAATGTGTCGTTGATATTTGTAATTATCACGTGATATTTGTAACTATCAGGTTTTGGCGCAAATAGGCCGTCCTAATGTGAATTACGCAGAAAACGAGTTAATTACTATTATCACTGCCTGCAAATTCATCTTTTGGCGTTAGTAAGCCGCCTTAATCAGAATTAGGCATGATCATGTACAAATTGTAATTATGAAGTGAAAGTTGAAATTATTATGTGATAATTATAATTTTCGGTTTTGTCGCATTACATTACATTACAGGATTATTGCTTTAGGTCCAGCGGACTCTTCCGAGCCAAATCAGGACCAGTATAGCCGAATCAGGACCACAAAATCAAGACCACAACTTTGCTGAAAGAGGACTCGCCCCTGATCCGCATAAAAGATCTGCCGAAACAACCCTAGTGGCAACACTGAAGGCACTCCCACAGCCGGTCACTTTACAATAAAGACATCCCACTCAGGGGACGCTAAGGCTATACTCTCTTTTATCGAACCCCCGTTTACAAAAATAAAATTGAATTTAAACATCATTATAAAATATCAACAAAACACATACATATAAAATGCCTACATTGCCAAACAATAACATCATAGGAAACCCTAGTGACCACCTGGCAGAAAGCGTCCAATATTTCCAAGCTGATCCAACAGACCTCACACACAAATGAGGAGTTTTGTCCCAGAACAGTTTTCAAGAAAAAAGGTAGGTGTCTGGTCTAGCGAAGAAGAAGATAGTATAGTAGATTGATAGAACAGAGTAGGAATGACAAAGAACAAAGGAGAAAGGCAGCGACAGTGGGAATTTAAAGCACTAAATTTCCAGAAAGTGGGGATACTATTTATACTGAAACCCCCTGCACTCCCCACGGGGGGAGGGGGGGGGAGTTTGTCCCATTTCCAGATGGATTGCTAGAACCAAAACTAAAAAGTTTACATGATCACGCGAAGATATTTTTCATTTTTAAATGATAATTGTAATTATTTCTTGATAATTATAATTAACCCATGATATTAGTAATTATCTCATGAAATTTGGATTTATCAGGTTTTGGCGCTAGTAGGCCGTCATAGCATTGATTATTGTTAAACGTACCCTTCGTATGTTGGCCGCTTGCTGCTGTAGATAATGTAATCCACTCCACTGCTAAGGAAGGTTTAAGTTTATTGCTTATAATTCAAGAACCTATTTTAGCAAAGAAGGTATTTCATCTATGGAACATTTTAGGTATCCACGAACTGCGATGGAAAGACCTAGGTGAAACAACGACCGACAAAGGCCACAAGCTTTATTTCAGCGGTATTGATAACAGGCACGAACACGGCGTTGGATTCTTGGTCCAAAAAGACATTCTAGCCACTGTCACGATTGCCGCCCAGTCTCCAGTCGACTCATTACCGTCCGTCTGAAAGCAGCCCCTTTGAACATCATCCTCATCCAGGCCAATGCCCCAACATCAGACTATGCCCACAGCGAAGTCAAGGATTTCTATGAACATCTACAGGCTGTCCTTGACCAAGTGCCGTAGAAGGACATAGTCATAGTGCCAGGCGACAGGAATGTCAATGTTGGCCAAGATGTGCACCACAACTGGGAAGACAAGTGTGGACCCCACTGCAACAACGAGACAAATGACAGGGGTCTGAGACTTTTCGAGTTTGCCAGATATAACAATCTGATACTGGAAAACCCGCTTGGTCTCCACAAAAAATCCAGACGATGAACGTGGCATAGTCCCAGCGGGGAGCATCACAACCAGATTGACTAGATCACATTCAAGACACGCTTCAGATCAAGCATTAACATTGATAGGACACGCATTTTTCCAGGAGCAGAAATTGGAAATGACCATGATCTCGTGATGATGTCCTTCCGGCTCCACTTGAAGAGAGTAAACACAGCAAAGTGCACCAGACTGAAGTTCGACCTGGACAAACTACAGGACCCGGAGGTGGCAAAAATATTCCAAGCCACAATTGGAGAAAAATTTGCACCACTGCTCATTTTGGGAGCTGGTGAAGTAGATGTCAACACCATGACCACCATCTTCAACTCAGCTGTGACAGATGCTGCTACTGAGATCTTTTGGCAGCACCGCCCAAAGACGAAACCGTGGAGCATGCCTGAAAATTTGGAACTGTGTGAAAAATCAACAATGACATCCAAAAAGGCAAAGGAGAACTGGATAAAAAAGCAATGATGCATTGTCTGCTTCAAAAAAAAAAAATCTTGTAAGGATGATCTTTGTAGTCATTTTGGAAAGCGATTTAGTATGCAGTTATTGATGTTTGCTGAATAAAGTTGGAAAACTTTATACGACGACTCCTGCCTTGTTGCTGAGTGAACAGGCTGCGTGGATAAACGAATTCGAGTTGCACTTATCAAGATTCAAGCGTCGGGGCTGAATCGATCATTGATAAATACCGTGTAACACTCATGGTTGCCCACAGAACTGCATGCCAGACTCGGTCAAACGCTTTCTTGAAGTCTACAAACACACTATATAGATTGTGCACACTGTTCAGACGTGTATTCATCTGTTTTCTGGAATTGTTTTGACTCCACGGTTTAGAGGGAAGAAACCTTGCTCTTTTGTGGCTCCTTGTCATTTGGTGTGTTGAGTAGTTGTCTCCCCTGTCTCCTGTAGCCTTTCCTGTTAAGTGGCTTTGTGTTGTTACCATTATCTTTCGTTTATGACCAAGATATTATCATCTCATTTCATCGACTTGATATCAGAGCATTCCTCCACAACAGCGCCATCGGGAGCTGGTTCAGGTTAACAATCGGCGTGCGTCAAGGATGCCTACTCTCTCCAACACTCTTCAACATCTTCCTGCAGCGCATCATTTCAGATGCCCTTGCGGATCACGAAGGCACATTCAGCATAGGTGGTAGAGCAATCTCCAAAATCCCTTTTGCGGAGGACATTGATGGATTAGCTGGAGATGAACAAGAACTTGAACAGCTGGTAAAGAGGTTTGATATCACATCCAGAGCCTATGGAATGCAAATAAGTGCAGAGAAGACCTAAATGATGAACAACAACACCAATTTCATCAAGACGGACATCAAAGTCCAAGGCCAATCCATCAACACGGTGCAGAGCTTCGAATATTTAGAAGCCATTGTATCAGACAATGGATCCCGACAGGAAGTCCCCAGGATCCCACAAATAACTGCTGCCCTGACAATGTTAAGTCCATTTGGAAAGACAGGACTCCAAGGTAAGGCTACTGCGCTCCCTTGTCATCTCCATCTTCCTATACGCTTGCAAAACATGGACCCTCACAGTCGATCTACAACGAAGAATACAAAGCATGGAGATGAGGTGCTATAGAAGACTTATTGGCATTTCATATACTCAGCACATCACCAACGACGAAGTCCGACATACACACAAGCCATTGGACAACACGATGACATGATCATCGTGGTGAAGAAACGGAAACTCCGATGATATGGCCACGTCACCAGCGCATCAGGCCTTGCAAAGACCATCCTGCAAGTCACGATGCAAGAAGACAAAAGGAGAGAGAGAAGCAGAAAAAGAGGTAATAGGACACCATTCGAGAATGGATTGGCTTGACACTGAGCGAAGCCATGAAAGTTGCTGACGACAGAAAAAGATGGAGTACGCTGGTTAAACGATCATCTGTGGTGCCCCAACGACTTTCGAGTTACGGGATAGGACAAGATAGGATTAGACCATTAATGATTATCTCCCCTCCGACGAACCCGGTCTTTCCCTTCATCGCACAAAGACATCTATCGAAGGTGCATATAATCAAATATTGTCCAAGCTGGTTCATCCTTTCACCGGCGCTTTATTTGCAAACCCCAAATTTCCTAGACAAGTAATGTTTGTTTTAGTAGCCTATGCATTCATTTTTGCTTTTTCCGAATCATACTTTGAAATAGTCGGGAATCAGAAGGAGTCAAACGTCGGTCTGTCGATCCATCATGCGCAATATATCAAGAACAACTGAATGGATATATATTGACTTAACTTCATAGGTACATAACCTGGATTAGCTAGTGGCCAACCTCACTCATAGAATTTTATATCTAGCTCTACATTACATTACATTACATGATTATTGTTTTTACTTTTAGGTCCAGCGGACTCTTCCGAGCCAAATCAGGACCGGACAACCCCTGATACGCATAAAAGATCTGCTGAAACAACCCTAGTGGTAAAATTGAAAGCTCTTCACCAGCCAGTCACTTTACAATAAAGACATCCCACGCAGGGGCCGGGGACGCTGAGGCTGTACTCTAATTTATCGAACCCCCGTTTACACAAACAAAATAGAATACAAACATCATTATAAATTATCAACAAAACACATACATATAAAATGCCTACATTGCTAAATAATAACATCATAGGAAGCCATAGTGACCACTTGGCAGAAAGCGTCCAATATCCCCAAGCTTATCCAACAGACCTCATACACAAATAAGGAGTCTTGTCCCGGAAGAGTTTTTAAGAAAAAGGGTAGGTGATTGGTCTAGCGAAGAAGAAGATAGTATAGCAGATTGATAGAACAGAGCAGGAATGAGAAAGAGCAAATGAGAAAGACAGCGACAGTGGGAATTTAAAGCACTAAATTTCCAGAAAGTGGGGATACTATTTATACTGAAACCCCCGGCACCCCAACCGGTATATCTAGCTCTACCGCAAAGTCAGTCATTTTGTTAATAAACTAGTTTCGCTCAACTAGAAGGGCAACGCATGCTCCTTAGGGAACTTTCAATATTTAGCTTGAAAATGACTGCCCAGAAGAAAAACAATGAAACGGTGACATTAAAATGCAAAGAAATATCGACTTTGATCTTCCTGTGCTCTTGACCTTGACCTCCGGCTCCAAATACACTCATGTATGATCAAATAAATTACAGCAAAAGTTGTATTACGCCTAAAAACAGTGGCCTTGACCTTCAGTGACATAACCTTGGGATGACCTTCACATGACCTGTCATGCTCATATCTGATCAATAACCCAATGTTTTTGCATACTTTGGGTTAAATAAAGCCGTTCTACTGGATGATGACCTATTTTTAAAATATGTTTTTACAAGGCCTAAAATGACCTTGACCTTATATATATATATATATATATATATATATAATCTCTAAATACAAGTTTGAACTTTATATATCTCAGTTTAGGGTCACCGTCACTTCAAAGTACCTATATTAACTGACTTGGACAGCTCCAGTGACCTTGACCTTGCAGTGAGGTGAACCAAATGCGCATAGGATGTGTGTCTCATTGATACCTATAATGCATCAAAGAATCAAAAGTTCAATATTAATAACTTAGAAAAAAATATGAAAGTATGTGAAATATTTGACCAACTTTAATGGACCCTGTAACTTTGACCTTGAAATGAAGTCATTCATTCACTTATCATTTATGAGGGGTCTTCTTTTTCTTCTTCGTAGTACTGTGGATACCCCGTTTCTGAGGAAATGACTCCACAACTTTGGCGTGCTCAGCGAAGGGTGTTCACAGATTTAAAATCAGGCAAAAGCTTCACTATTTGAGGATGAGGCAGTGAGGTATTCTGACTGGGTTAAAATTGTGTTAAGACATATGTACACGTCTCTGAAAGATGCGACAGACGAGGCTGATGCTGATTCTATGGGGCGCCATGTGTCCATTTATTCTATGTGACTATTCTATACATAGAATAAATTCTATGCACATAGAAAGCATTCTATGCACACAAAAAGCATTCATTAGTTGAAATTCCATTTATAAAAAAAGAAACCAATATTGTAAGTCATAGAATAAAATTCTTTGTATAGAATAACATTCTATAATATAGTGTAAAATTCTATGTCCATAATAAAATTCTATGTATAGAATAACATTTTATAATAGAGAATAAGATTCTATGTATGTAATACAATTCTATATTATAGAATGCACTTGTATGCATAGAATTATATTCTATAACATAGAAAGAATTCTATTACAAAGAATGAATTCTATAACATAGAATGAATTCTTTAACATAAAATAAATTGCATGACATAGAATTAATTCTATGTGCATAGAATAAATTGTATAACATAGAATGAATTCTATAATAAATAATGAATTCTATATGCATAGAATGAATTTTATAGCATAGAATGAATTCTATGACATAGAATTCATTCTATGACATAGAATGAATTCTATAGGCAAAGAATGAATAGTATAACATAGAATGAATAAGATTACATAGAATGAATTCTATGACATAGAATGAATTCTATAACATAGAATGAATTCTATAGCATAGAATGAATTCTATGACATATAATTTATTCTATAGCATAGAATGAATTCTATGTTACAGAATGAATTCTATGTCATAGAATTCATTCTATGCTATAGAATTTATTCTATGTTATAGAATTCATTCTATGCTATAGAATAAATTCTATGTAATAGAATTCATTCTATGTCATAGAATTCATTCTATGTTATAGAATTCATTCTATGTCATAGAATTCATTCTATGTCATCTTATTCATTCTATGTTATACTATTCATTCTATGCTATAGAATTCATTATATGTCATAGAATTCATTCTATGTTATAGAATTCATTCTATGTCATAGAATTCATTCTATGTAATCTTATTCATTCTATGTTATACTATTCATTCTTTGCGCATAGAATGAACATTCTATATTATAGAATGCACATTCTATGTTATAGAATGGATTCTATGTTATAGAATGAACATTCTATATTATAGAATGCATTCTATGTTAAAGAGTGCACATTCTATGTTATAGAATGGATTCTATGTTATAGAACGAACATTCTATATTATAGAATGCATTCTATGTTAAAGAATGCACATTCTATGTTATAGAATGGATTCTATGTTATAGAATGAACATTCTAAGTTATAGAATGGATTCTATGTTATAGAATGAACATTCTATGTTATAGAATGAATTCTACATTATAGAATGACCATTCTATGTTATAGAATGAACATTCTATGTTATCGAATGGATCCTATGTTATAGAATGGACATTCTATGTTATAGAATGAACATTCTATAACATAGAATGCACACATCGATCACATCATCACATCACATCACTGCATCACATTGCTTCATCACCATCATCGTGAAAACTCACCACCACATAAAATCACATCACATCAACAAATCATCACATCACATCAGCCGACATCACAGCAGCAGCACATCTTCACATTGCAGCAGACAGCACATATCATGGCATCAGTGAATCACATCACATAATCTAATCACCCCACCCCTCCCACCCATCACATTTGTGGTGCAGTGTGGTGTGATTTAGAGTGATGTAGTGTGGTGATGTGATGTGGTAATGTGTATGTATGTATCTGCAATACAGTTCTATTATGCCTTAAAAGCGAGTGAATCAGACCACATCATCACATAACCTAATCACTCCACCACACCTACCCATCACATTTGTGGTGCAGTGTGATGCAGAGTGATGTGGTGTGGTGATGGGATGTGGCAATGTGTATATCTCTCTGCAATACAGTCCCATGCCATAAAAAATGTTCTCTATACCTCGACAGTGCCCCAGTTTTACTATTTTTAAAAAAAAGTGTATGTATTGATTTCATTCTATAACATAGAATGAAGTCTATAACATAGAATGAATTCTATAGCATAGAATAAATAGTATAACATAGAATGAATAAGATGACATAGACTGAATTCTATGACATAGAATGAATTCTATAACATAGAATGAATTCTATAGCATAGAATGAATTCTATGTTACAGAATGAATTCTATGTCGTAGAATTCATTCTATGCTATAGAATTCATTCTATGCTATAGAATAAATTCTATGTCATAGAATTCATTATTTGTTATAGAATTCATTCTATGTTATAGAATTCATTCTATGTCATAGAATTCATTCTATGTCATCTTATTCATTCTATGTTATACTATTCATTCTATGCCTATAGAATTCATTCTATGTCATAGAATGAATTCTATGTCATAGAATTCATTCTATGTCATAGAATTCATTCTATGCTATAAAATTCATTCTATGCATATAGAATTCATTCTTTATTATAGAATTCATTCTATGTTATACAATTTATTCTATGCACATAGAATTCATTTTATGTCATATAATTTATTTTATGTTAAAGAATTCATTCTATGTTATAGAATGAATTGTATGCACATAGAATAAATTCTATGTTATAGAATTCATTCTTTGTAATAGAATTCATTCTTTGTAATAGAATTCATTCTATGTTATAGAATATAATTCTATGCATACAAGTGCATTCTATAATATAGAATTGTATTACATACATGGAATCTTATTCTCTATTATAAAATGTTATTCTATACATAGAATTTTATTAAGGACATATAATTTTACACTATATTATAGAATGTTATTCTATACAAAGAATTTTATTCTATGACTTACAATATTGGTTTCTTTTTTATAAATGGAATTTCAACTAATGAATGCTTTTTGTGTGCATAGAATGCTTTCTATGTGCATAGAATTTATTCTATGTATAGAATAGTCACATAGAATAAATGGACACATGGCGCCCCATAGATTCAGCGCTCATGGATATACATCATCTTACCAAGTTTGGTTGTGATATTTGAAATAGGTTCTGAGATAATCCACTTGCAAGTTTTGCACATCCAGGTGGTGGAGAGACGACAAGAAAATAATACCTTAAAAAAAAACAAATTAAATTAATGTCATTTTTGGATTATTCAGGACTAATCGCTCACAAATTTGCAAAAACCTTGATTTTTTTTTTTGGAGATTTGGTGGAGTGTGGGAAAGGGGTAAGTACATACACTGCTATGCATGAGAGTCAAAAAGGGCTGAAGACAAACGGTTAAGTATTTAGCATACAGGTACTTGAAGTTGATTTTTCAGTAGCAGTCCGATTGTGTCCGTCAGTAGCTCCAAATACAACTTCTGTTCAAAACACACTTTTTGCCTTATCTAAAAATTAATTGAACAGAAATTCATCATTTTTACTTTGCGGACACTTTATCTACTTCTAAACATGTTAGATCATTTCTATTTGTATTTTCTCAAAGGTCAAGGTCATTGTACTTCAGCATTTCTAAACACGTTTTGTGCTGTATCGAAAAAAAATTGGCCCAACTGATTTTGATATTTTGCTTGCAGGTAGTTCAGATAATGACCTATTACTCCACAGTTTGTTTTCCTTTCCATTTTTTTTAAGAGACACAAGCAGGTAAGTGTTGAAAAGCAAGGAGTGGAATAGGAAGGCCTAAAAAAATAACCTTTATCTACTACTACTTTTGCTT
Source organism: Oncomelania hupensis (assembly GCA_036898135.1). Classification (NCBI taxonomy): domain Eukaryota; kingdom Metazoa; phylum Mollusca; class Gastropoda; order Littorinimorpha; family Pomatiopsidae; genus Oncomelania; species Oncomelania hupensis. Next base: position 87,965,917 of record CM072514.1, on the reverse strand, counting down.
CATATCGCATATCGCGAGGAGGTCGGGCGGCTGGTTGGCTGGTGCTCCGATAACAACCTTGAGCTCAATGTATCTAAAACAAAAGAAATGGTCATCGACTTTCGCAGGAATAAAAGCACAATCTCACCTCTTATGATTAACAGTGAATGCGTAGAACAGGTTGATTCATTTACATTTCTTGGAACGGTCATTTCCAGCAACCTGTCTTGGGACAATAACAGCATGTCCATTATCAAGAAGTGTCAGCAGCGCCTCCACTTCTTGAGACAGCTCAAGAGGCTCGGACTTAACCAGACAATACTCACGCTTTTCTATCGCGCCGTGATTGAGAGTATCCTGTGCTTCAGTATCACAGTCTGGTTTGGAGGCGCCACTTCGGGCGAGAAGTTTCAACTCGAAAGAATCGTGAAACGCGCGGCAAAAATCATAGGTTGCGATTTATTATCCCTCGCGTCCTCATACAGCACGCGTTTGGCAAGAAGGGCCAGCAACATTACTGGCGACCCATCCCATCCAGCCAACCATCTGTTCGAGCTCCTCCCGTCAGGTAAACGCTTCAGAGCACTAAAAGTTAGAACTAGCCGGTTTAGACGCAGCTTCTTCCCCGAGGCTGCCCTCTCGGTACCAGTGTCCTCTGTTATCCACATAGCATGAGGTGTTATACTTAAACGCCAATTTATTAGTTGCGATAATGTGTTAGTGGTGCAATTTTGTTTCCTTAATGTATTTTATCTCATTACGTTTTAATTTAGATACCCATGCGGGTATGCGTGAGTATGCGTGTGCGTGTGGAGGTTGCGAGTGGGCGTGCGCTTGTGCTTTACTCCTTAGAATATCTTTCTCTATTAGAGTATTTTAATGTTTTAATGTCCAGTGGAAGGTTGTTTGTTGTTGCAGAGGGACTGAATGTTTTACCGCATCACCAAAACAAAATCCTATGTATTTTGAATTCATTGGGTAATAAAGTTGACTTGACTTGACTTGACTTCATTTTGGTTAAAGCCGAAGAAGAGCGCCGCCAAGAAAATGAACACTTTGGAAAATGCTTGACTTTAGGCTATGTGTGTGTGAGCGTCTGGAAATACATTTGAATGTCTTGCCATCTTGTTTCTTGCAGATAGTATGCTGTATCAGGCTATTTGACTTTGGTATCTCTCACGTTGGGCTACGGGCGTCTTTGTGAGAAAGGTGCAGAGGGCATAGAGATAGAAGAAAGCCAAAGATAGGCCTACGTTATCTAGGAAAATTACCACTCTCCATGACCAACACATCATATTTCATGTTTCACTACTTCTTTTATTCAAGAGTATTTCATTCAAAAGAATATCATCTGAAATAATATTAAATATATTTGCCACAGAAGGTGAACACATTTTCAAAGAATGCAAGACAAAACCAAACATTCTCAATAAAGTGACAAGACAAAACCAAAATACAGTGAAATGACACAATTTGTGCATGCCTGCATGCTAACACATACATCAAACAACTTCCATACTCATTACAGTCTCAATTATGATTCACTGTTCCTAATACCCATTCCTATGGCTAAACATTTTTAAAATAATACAGCTGATGACCTTTCTCAAAACAACAATCTCTACAGCCTCCCACACCAATAACAAAAAATTTTAAAAAATAAAATGTAAAAAAAAAAAGAAGACGTAAATAGCATACTGAGCATATTTCACAAATATATGATTAAATGACAAAATCACATTACATTACATTACATGATTATAGCTTTAGGTCCAGCGGAATCTCTTCCGAGCCAAATCAGGACCAGTATAGCTGAATCAGGACCACAAAATCAAGACCACAAAGAGGACTCGCCCCTGATCCGCATAAAAGACCTGCTCAAACAACCCTAATAGTAACACTGAAGGCACTCCACCAGCCGGTCACTTTACAATAAAGACATCCCACGCAGGGGACGCTGAGGCTATACTCGAATTTATCGAACTTCCGTTTACAAAAACAAAATATAAACATCATTATAAAATATAAACGAAGCACATACATATAAAATGCCTACATTGCCAAATAATAACATCATAGGAAGCCCCAGTGACCACCTGGCAGAAAGCGTCCAATATTTCCAAGCTGATCCAACAGAACTCACACACAAATGAGGAGTTTTGTCCCGGAAGAGTTTTCAAGAAAAAAGGTAGGTGACTGGTCTAGCGAAGAAGATAGTAGAGTAGATTGATAGAACAGAGTAGGAATGAGAAAGAACAAAGGAGAAAGACAGCGACAGTGGGAAAAGTACTAAATTTCCAGAAAGTGGGGGTACTATTTATACTGAAACCCTTGGCACCCCCATGGGGGAAGGGTGGGGGGGGGGGGAGTCAAAAATCACAGCATATGAGACGAAGTATTTTATTTAAAAAAAAAAACTATTAAAATAATTATGAAACTTTTTATTCATTATATTGAACCCTGTTCAAAAGTTTCATACTGAGTGAAGCCATGAGGGTTGCTGAGGACAGAGAAAGATTAAGTACACAGCGCTTGTTAAACAAACATCTGTGGTGCCCCAACGACTTTCAAGTACGGCATAGGATAGAATAGGATAGGAACAGGGTTCAGAATGATGAGCTAACACATAGAATTTACCTTCGCCGCTTCTGACATTAAGAATTTAATGAAGCCTCTAACTTTGTAACGGTTCGACGCTGATGCCGAATCTTGGTCAGAATTCTACTAGAGTACAGAGGCAGCACAGAGTGCTTCAAAAGTAACACTGACCCTTTAGGCTTGAATAGCTCTACACAAAGCTTATGTTTGATAGATCTCCGACACTCTGCCTGCACAGAACCAAGACAAAGAGAAAGGTCGATCCTAGTGTAAACTGGCCTGTTTAGAAATAAGTTTGGGGGGTAAAGTGGCCCCTTACACATGGCAAAGGTAAACAATCGGTCCCCACTCCCCTTGCTGTGTATGGTAAGGTTTAAAAATGACCCCCTATCTATGGTGGCCAAAGTTAAGTAAACTCCTCCATCCTAGCCCTGGCAAGAAAGAGAGATTGGCACATATAAATATATCACCATCACTAAAAGACGCAACACAAATCCAAGACATATAAAGCATAAAACTTGTACAACCATGGATGTCAAGTCTCTTGCCCTCTCAATTGACACACTCATAAAAGGTCACCTGGGTCAAATAAACCACTAAACGCACAAAAACCGAAGTAGAGACGTACATTGCTGTCACACACAACTAAACATTACCTACAGCACAAACAAAAAAACGTGATACTCAAAACTAAATGTCAAGTTAAAATATGAAAGCAATACAAGAAAATCACCACCACCCGTTTTCCATGTTGCAACTAAAATCAAAAGGAATGGAATTCATAAAAAAAGAAGAAAATTCAACGGTTAAAAACAAAATCCCAAGGCATTCATGTCACAGCTCAGACAAGATTTCTATGCATAATTGTAAATTGTTCTCATGCTTTGCTTCTCACAGGCTCTCCACACACATGCATACACACACACTCAATAACTACACATTTTCCACATAAACTTACTTTTGGATAAAATATTTGTGAAAACACATATACATAATAACCCACATATTCATACACACAAATTAAACAATGCACAAGTTTCAAAATGGATTGTACTTTGTTGCTGATGTATTTAAACTCAAAAACCAAAAAGTGTGAATATAAATTCCTCTCTTCTTTTTAATACAATTTTCCAATTCAGCAAATTTCTCAGCCTTATTTTAAATAATTTTAATTATTAGTAAAACATTCACCAGATCAAACGACACAGGTCAAAGGATTTTCAGCGGTCATCAATAAAATTAAACAACAACACTGATAAAAACTTCTGACAGAATGGGAGTTATTCATTGCTGACTACAAAGAGCCGAATCAGGACCATAAAATCAAGACTACAACTTTGCTGAAAGAGGACTCACCTCTGATCCGCATATAAGATCTGCTGAAACAACCCTAGTGGTAACACTGAAAGCACCCCACCAACTGGTTACTGTATAATAAAGGCATCCCACGCAGGGGATGCTGAGCTATACTCTAATTTATCGAACCGCCGTTTACAAAAACAAAATAGAATACAATCATTATAAAATATCAACAAAACAAATACATATAAAATGCCTACATTGCTAAATAATAATATCATAGGAAGCCCTAGTGACCATTTGGCAGAAAGCGTCAAATATTCCCAAACCGATTAACAGACCTCACACACAAATGAGGAATTTTGTCCCAGGAGAGTTTTTAAGAAAAAAGATAGGCGACTGGTCTAGCAAAGAAGATAGTATAGTAGATTGATAGAACCGAAAAGGAATGACAAAGAACAAATAAAGACAGCGACAGTGGGAATTGAAAGCACTACATTTCCAGAAAGTGGGGATACTATATATACAGAAATCCCAGGCACCCCCATGAGGGAAGGGTGTGGGAGGAAGGGAGAGGGGGGATGCAGGATGAGAGCAGGGGTGGGGATGGAGTGGAGGGAGATTTAAAAATTGCACAGATCAGTTTATGAGAAATCAGCTATATACACAAACCACCATACATTACAAAGAGCAATACAATCACAAACCAGCTTTTGTAGTTTTGTTTGAAAGCTCTTTTGATACACCACAATAATCATCGGCTATAACATGCTGTATTCCATTAATTGATAAAAGATGAAACACGACTTCCACACTTACATGTGTTTAGCATGTTTTTAGCTATTTCAGTACTGTAGATTTAGAATGTTGTTCCACTATTTTGATTTTACAAATAAAAGGAGATGCATTTTTCCTTTCCATTAAAATTACATTTTGTTGTTCAATTCGAATGCGTTGATTTTACAAATAAACGAAGAATGGCAATGTTTACATTGCATTTGACAACATCTGCAGGACATTTCATAAACCGCTTAATCCAGGTTTAAAATGGAAAAAAAAAAACAGGCATAAAACTTAAGCATTCACAAACACGTTCTCACCATCACAACAAAAAAAAAAAAGTTAATTAGCATAAATAATCTCTTGTGCTATGTTTGCACAAAAAAAGAGTTCTTCACACTCGCCGTCTCCGATTATTTGCTGTGCACTCGGCTCGGTTACACAGCATTCACGAACAAATCATTTGGCTTAAATAATCTTCTTTGCTATGTTGGCAAAATGTTCTACTCATGGTGCTAAATGTCTGTTGTGGCCTCTACATTTGACATAGTTATATGGAATCCAATGAAAGACTTATGTAGGGTGTCAGCAGCAATGCACATAGATGATCAACATTATCAAAATCCTCCAGCAACGATGACATTTGGACTATGAACGTCTCTTCAGTACCATCAGCTTTGAGGAAATTTAAAACCAAATCATCAATGTTACTATCATGGCAGAAAAAAATATATACAAAAATATATATATGCAATGTTTTTTATATATTACGTATGTTCATGAGTCTGTTATTAAGCTTACAGAGCCAGCTCAAAACAGACACTAACCCCAATCACAGTTGCATACGCCTACATGTACACAACCTGTGCTTGACAGATCTCCGACACTCAGCTAGCGCTAAGGTCGCAAGGTTTAGTGGAAATGGCCTATTCATGTCATGCCCCGTAGGTCTTAAGACCTCCCACAGCATGCCCACTTTTATCCCCAACACCAAATGATATGTAGCATCTTCTGCTAAGAATTGTAAAATATATTGGAGGAAAAAACAGGTTTTTAAAACGGAAAATAAGATAAAGAATATTGCGTTTACAATTTTTAAAAAAGGTCAACAGTGTTGGTCTGTTTTGATAAATGACAATGACAAAAAAACAAGAAGGGCTGTCCGGGTCGCATTTAAAAAATACATCTTGCAAACAAAAACAACAAAATAAAATAACATAAATAAATCAACCAATAAACAGAAATTAATAATTTTGAAGTGGACTATCTAAAGAGTATCGATAAATATATCACCACAGCTAGATGCAGAATTACCTGCCATATTTAAAAAACATAAGGTATTGGAATGGGAAATCCTTCCAACTTCAAATCTTAACACAGACAACTTAAAAACTTGTACATAGATGAGACAGTTATTGTGCTCTGGTTAGCATTCTTACGACGCAATTTTAGGATCATTTATTGAGCACTAGTATAGCGCAGGTTCTTCGTACCACAGTTGAACTCATGAAAATGAACAGCACAAATCAGAGAAGAGGCGATCAGAAGGGAAAGAACAGTAAATGTCAGTATTCAAACAGGTCGCTCATCAGCTTTCCCTTCAACGCTTTGATAGAAACACAATCTATCTCGTAAGGAACTGAGAACAGTCCTGTTCAACAAATGGAGATCATAATAAAAAGCTTTGTGATTGTGAAAGTCTGCTCCACTTGCCAGACAAAAATGTAAAGAGATAGAGCAGAGTGTGGAAGGGTATGGGGGGGGGGGGGGAGGGGAGAGTGTTGGTGTATGGTGATGCTCAAATCTTAAAGTAAAACAGCCAGCAGTTACAACATTTCTCAACAAAACCAGTCCTAGTACTTGACAAAATCACCAACATGCTTAAAAGCAGTCTGTGTGGAATACTACATCGCCACTGGATATAAACAGTCCTACGGAGATTTCTGGATATAATGAATCAGTATAGTGACTAGTTGGATTGCTCTGGAGATGAACGACTGGATCAACAAGCTACCAGGGTGGGGAACAACTCATCGAGAAAAACTCTGAAAAGGCCGGGGTCCAGGGGCCGCCTAGGCCCCGGCGGGGTCAAGGGGCAGGGCCCTTGTAGGGAGTCCAGGGGGGCAAAGGCCCCCGGAAAATGTGCACGTTTTTAAGCCATACCAAGAGTGGCATAGTAACAGTGCAGTAAATGTATAGTGAACTGAACCAACCAAATATGAAAGAAAAGTAATAATTATTAGAAAAAGCTTGAACAAACACAGGAGCACACACACACACTTGTGTTTTATGACAATAAAATTTCGTATTCGTATTCACACACACACACACACACACACACACACACAAGCAAATACCACTAACCTTTACATTTTAGATGTCTGTTTCTTCTTGCACATTTCAGTCTTTCACAAGTTCAATTTTAATAGAAACAATCTTCTGAACAAATTTTCAAATAAGTTTAGTTAAATTAAAGAGGTTTCATTTTAGCACATTGTCTAATTTTAGCTTCCACAAGTTCACTGTTGTTTTACTTCCTAAAAAAGCTGACAATTGAGCTTTGCTTCATTAATTTTGCTGGTGATGGACACGGATGGGTACTTGTAATAATAGGTCTACTGGATTCGGAAACGGACAACTTTTTTTTCCTCTGAACTCTTTTTTTTTCCCTATGAAATGGCTGCCGATTTCCTCTGAAATCAGCGGATCCGAGGAGAGTTCCCCACCCTGGCTACAGAGGACAGAGTGGGAATGGGGCTATGGGCTGATCAAGAGCAAGTGGTGTAAGTAGTGAGTGTAGGTCCCATCCACTGAGTCACTGTACGACAGCCTGGTCTATGGTGGAAATCTGAAAAAAAAAAAACACAGACACAGGTCATTAGCAACTTGTCTTCACATCCAGTGTGACCAGCTTATTCTTCCACTGACAAAAATGTAAATAACGATAATGGTGATCAAAACCTGGGTTGCAAACAAAAAACATCCAAATGGAGGATGGGAGAGGGAAGGATATTGCGTAATAAAACTAAAATCTGAAACACAGCTGAAAGGGTATCAACATGATTGTATACAGAATAAAGGGTATGAAAATCCCTGATAGCACTCAAGATTTTGCCAGCCGATACCGACTGCAACATTCATGAATGGACTGGCTTGACAATGAGTGAAGCCATGAGGAGTGCTGAGGACAGAGAAAGATGGAGTACGCTGCTTAAACGATCATCTAGCCACAACAACTTTCGGGTTGCGGGATAGGATAGGATAGGATAGGATAGGATAGGACTGCCTGCAAATATCACAGACTGTTACCAAGACAATAGGAACCATAAAACATTTTGGTACCCCTCACAAATCCCCTCCCCTTTCTCACTATAGCGACTATATAGGCCTATAATATGAAGAGAAGGCATTTGTATCCTAGAAGGCAATTTGTGATGTAAACATCAAAAGCTCGTGCACACAAGCACATATTGGAACCAGAGAGAAAATTACATTTGTTTTTTGTTGGTGAAATATTCAGCACACCAACAGGTCCTGGTAAAATTCAGCCAGTCCCCGATACTGGTATTTTGTATTTCTTTTAGTATTTTACAATTTCAAACGATATTTTACCGTCTGTGGCTGGTTAGCATTTGCCTTTAGTACTTGTTGCCAAAACAAAATAACTGCCGAGATTTTATATGATACTTCATATTGCAGTGAAAACACGTGCCAGCAAGAGAGCAGTGAAATGCCTTTTAGGTTTACTTTTAGTCTTCAGTTTTACTTTAGTATTACTCTTCAGCATAACCCAAATCCATGGAAACACTGCTTAAAGACAGCTACATTTTGGTGCAATATTTGTAGTAAATATTTTGTAGGTACACATATCTTTAAAGATGGGGGTTTGAAAAGCCTTAACAAATTTGACAGAACATAATACTCCTTGCTTTTTACAAAGTGTAATTTTAGGCACTAAAGACAGAGCTTGAGCCTCATTATCTTTAACCATTGCAGCACGGTCAGGTTTATCTTGATACCGCGCATCACACAACATTAATTGACAAATATAACCGCCACCTCTAAATGACAAACATTTATCCACATAAAAAATAAAATAGTGACAAAGAAAAAAAATGCAATTTCAGTTTATCCAAACACCAAAGACCTTTCTGCATGTTGTCAGCTAACCCTGTACTAGAAATGACTGAAATAACTTTTTAAGAGCAAGGACAAAGCGAGAAAATTGAAAGGAGAAAAGCTACAGTCATCAAAATATACAGAAAACAGCTTCAAATAAAATACCCTTCACCGTGGCTTACAATTTCATTACTTTAAAACTTTATGACACTTTACCTTGTTGCAGTGATGACACACAACTACTTTAGTGAACATTTCTACCAACAGGCCAAACAAAACATTGCAAACAACAACAAAATACGTTTTAGGGAAAGCTGAATCAGAACCAGAAAGCTTGTTCCGCATGCATTTTCATAAGAAAAGAAAAGGAACACATAATGCCACACGCATGTTGATAGGCTGACGAGTGACCGCCAGTTCTCGACCCACCACCAGTCTGCATCCTCACACAAGGTGATCAACTAGCAGTGATGGCCAAAGTAAGAAAAAAGAGCAAAATAGGATACAGAGTATAGACCTCCAAGCCTTTGTGTTCCGACATCTGTTTGTTGCTTACCTATTCTACTGGCTTCAATATGGTCACCAAGAGGCACTCCAGGGGGAAAAAATGACAACAGTACATTGACATTGGTATACAATACCAACCAGGAAAACAACACAACAACACAATCACACAGCAGGCATGGCACGAAGCATACAAATATAAAGTGTATATCACATTTAAAAAAAATTAAAAATCATGTCATGAAAATCCGATAAAAGATATGAAAACATACAGAAAACTTTGCATAGGTGTCATAACGGTGAGTTATCGGACAAAGTACAAAAAAAAAATACTAACGTTCACAACATACCACGAACGGACATAAATAGGCAAAAATAATTTCAATTCTATGATAAATCTGTTTTTCTCATCACCCTATAGATACTGTGACCTGCAATTGCATACAATTACACACTAACCATTACACTTGCAGATCCATCAAATAATTATTAGTACAAACTAAAATATTCAACGTGTTGGTTGTTCAAACTCAATACAGATCGTGTCATATCTTTTAGTTTTTATCTGCATTATCAACAATACAAGTTAAACCAAAAGACAAATGATATTCAGACCTGACTAAAGGTTTACTTCAAAACTTCTATGACTGAGTGGAACAATTTATATTATGGGAGAGCGCCTTTCATTGTGCACAATCAGGAGCATGGCTTCCTTAACTGCCATTTCATCAATTTTAAAGCAGGCCGATCTGTCAATTTCAATCAAGGGAAGTAAACCAACTGCTAGTCCACAACTCTGTTTTTCAAATAATGTCAAGGTTGCGTGAGCATTATGCATTGATCTAAGAGTAATCAATACTAACAACTTGGAATCAAAGCACCGACCAAAGAGCAATCAATATGTCCGCCATGAGTTACATGTTTGAACATGTTAAAATTGGTCATTTGTTTAGCTTTAGAAATGTATGGAGTTTAAAAGCATCTGAAGTAAATCTGAATTTTGTGCATGCTTTTGTTTCATTTCCGTTTGGATAACTTTGACCCTGAAGTTCAGGGACAGCTAATACCAAGCAAGCACTTTCAGTGAACAAACGCTAAATTAGTATGATGAGGTACCAAACACTATGGGTAGGATGAGAAATTAGGGACAGACAGTAAGAGAAGTGGTTGTGTTGTTAGGTCCTACTTGCCCCTGCCCACTTAAAATCAGCACTGTGTACCAGTGATCTTACACAAACAGGCTGAGCCCCGTATCAAAAATACCAAATATATATATATATATGTTGTTAATGAAATCATACAATATATATGTTGTTAATAAAATCATACAATATATATGTTGTTAATAAAATCATACAATATATATGTTGTTAATACAAAATACTGCAAGTTAGTATGGAAGGCACTTTCCATGTAATGAGTATACTATACAACTGTTTTGATACTCATATTTGGCAAAGACATAGCAATACAAAAACTGATCCATACTGTTGGTGGGTGGGAGGGGGGAGGATGGGAATGGGGGGGGGGGTAAGCAGCCATAACCAGCATCCACAGGCATGTCCAGCCACTCGCAACATATCATTCACACCAGTCTATGGGGCAGGGTAAAACAAACCACCACCACCACCACCACCAGGAGACCAAATCTGGCAACAACACAGCTACCAGCCCCCCCTCCTCCTCCGTTGTCTGCTGGCTCCAATCACTCACCGTTGTGAGCCTGACCGTTGAAGTCGTGGAACTGCTGATAGAGGTGGTCATGGTTGGGGTGGTGTTGGTGTTGGTGGTGTGGGTGGTGCTGGTGGAAGCGGCGTTGCTGAAAGTTGAATTGCTGGTTGGCCTGCTGGAAGGCCTGGTTGGCCTGCTGGAAGGCCTGGTTGGCTTGCTGGGTGTACTGGAAGTGGGGGTTGGCCATGATATCATCGTGAAGCAAATCTTCCTGGAAGAAGTCTCCAAAGCTAAACCTGTTACCTTCTTGTTTGCGCTGACCAAAGTTGAATGCCTTGAGGATGTCCTCCGCGTCGGCAAATATGTCGTCGAAGTCAAAATGGAATCGTCCCCCTTTGCCGGTGTACTGGAAGTGCTGGTGGTCATGCTTGGCTCCCTGCCCTTTCCCCTGGTGGAACTGGAACTGGTGGCGGAAGTGTTCATCAAAACCGCGGAAAAAGTCATCAAAGTTGAAATTCTGCTGGAAACCCTGGTTTTGGCCTTTCACGCCTTCTTGCCCAAACAAGTCATAGTTCTTCCTCTTTTCTGGGTCTGACAATACGTCGTAAGCTGTCAAGACAAATGACGGCAACAAAAATCAAATTAGGAACGAGGTATTCATAACTGCTTTAAAATCAACCTCACAAGACTCTTCTCACCATCTAGATTGTAAACTAGCACAACATCAGACTATCTTCAATATAAAAAGAACTAGAAGGCAAAGCCCATTTGACTCTCATGCTCCTTATGCAGAGGTGCCAACCCCCTAATCTTCTTGTCAGTATTTCCGGACCCATTTGTCAGTATTTCCAGACCCGTACGTTTGTCAGTATTTTTTACCACTTTTCAGTATTTTTTTTCTCGCAAAACCCAGCCTATAACATTATAACGACAGGCTTACCTCTGAAATAGCGGGCTATTTTCAGTCCTCTAAAATCACCATGAAAATCAGCTTGTTGAACACTACACTTGTTTTACTTAAAATGAATGATACTGATAGTCTTTCCAATAAAAGCAATGTCAGCAACAAAACAGTTATATTGTTTCAAGGACTTAGCAGTTGCCTTTTTCAGAAGTGTTGGAGAGAGTTTTGTTTTGTAGCAGTAACTATTTGAATTTCTTGATTTCAACTGCAGCATGGCATTCAGTGTCTTACTTCCCATAGTCCCTCTAAAGTCAGTTTTATTTTTTCTAACCAGAGCTCCCTTTCACATGAACAGTTGGACACAGGGATCAGGAGAATCCTCAGTATGATCTTGGGCAGGAAGAAACCTTTAGTCTAGCAGATGCAACATGCCTGGCAACATCGTCAAAGCCACCCTGACTTATAAAAAAATCGAAGCCACAGACAGTACAGCGTGCACACTTTGTTGACAGTTTTGACGCAATGATGCATGGATGTGCTTTTGTGTACTTGTATGAATGCAGAAAATCTTGCAGTTGTTTAGTTGCAGGCTTTGTTTTCTTTGAGGAGGAATCGGCTTCGTCATCAGACTCAGAAGCTTTTCTTTTTCTAGGTCTACCACATCCTGCCATTTTCGCGATTTTGAAACACTGCGAAAGGCGGTGAAGACTATTATGGAGGGAACTTGTACAGGTCTATTTTTAGACTAGGGTTAGGTTAGGGGTAGCGTAGGGTAGGGTTGGGTTGGATAGGGTAGGGTAACCCTAACCCAACCCTACCCTAACCCCAGTTGACGTCAGTCTAAAAATAGATCTGTACGAGTTCCCTCCCCATGAAACTTCGAAAAGCTAAGAACGATTGTTTTTATTGGACAAATGGATCACGTTTTTGATTCGGGTCTAGCGGTTGGGTAAGAACCACGCGCATGCTTGATTCGGCTTTCATCACGTGATTGATTAGGGTACAGCCATGAATCGAAAAGCGTGTCGGAAAATACCGCAGGCACACAGCGATGTTCAGTGAGTGCATGAGTACTATTCTGAGACCAGAAACCGGTACAGAAGCACCGCTGGCAAAGATAAACAATCGGCATCTTCTCCTCTGTATTCTTATAAAAGCTACCGTATTTCCGTATTTAATTCACTTTGCTGGAATTAAATAGTCAATCCGTACTGGTTGGCACCTCTGCTTATGGAACTTGCAATATTTAACATGAAAATGAGTGATCAGACAAAAATAAAATGAAACGGTGGCATTAAAACAATGCAAAGTAATACCGACTTTGATCTTTTCTATGCCCTTGACCTTGATATGACCTTGGCCTCCGGCTCCAACTACACCCATACATTATGCCCAAAAAAATGACCTTGTGATGAACTTGATCTTGGGATGACCTTGACCTTCATTAACCTCTCATGCTCATGTATGATCAAATAACCCAATGCTGCTGCATACTATAGGCTATAGTATGCAGCAGCATTGGGTTATTTGATCAGTAGCAGTATAGGTTAAATATACAGCCATTCCAACGCATGATGACATATTTTTTTATGTTTATGCAAAGCCTAAAATGACCTTGACCTTAAGATGAATGCAAAAAACAAAACATTTTATTATTAAAGATCAATATATCATCTTTAAATACAAGTTTGGATTTATATCTCTCACAGATTAGCGTCAAGGTCACTTCAAAGTACCTATACTATCTGACTTTGGACAGCTCCAGTGACCTTGACCTTGGAGTGAGGAAAAGCTAAAAATTAAATTGTGAAAAATGTTAATTTTTTGTATCTAACATTTGTTGACCCTGTTACCTTGCCCTCAAAGTGAAGTGTTTCATTTAATTTATTAGGTCTTATGGATATGCACCATTTTACCAAATTTGGTTGTAATAATTGAAATAGGTTCTAAGATATTAATCCACTTACAAGTTTTCCACTGACAGGGCGGAAGCTGGACATTTTTTTTACTATTTAAGACTCATCTTGCACAGATTTGCAAAACTTATAACACATTTATTTAGTTTTGGGGAGGAGAGGGGGAAGAGGAGATGGGACAGGGAGGGTGCAAGGAAGGGGGAGAGAGGGTGTGTACATATAGTGATATACTCACATTGCTATTATGGAATTACTTGTCAGTCAATAATAAAAGAACTAAAGTTCTACAAAATAAAACGTGTAAGTAAAGTAAAATGCATAATAAGCAGAAAATGTACCTAACTAGAAGGGCAAGCCGCAAAATCCATATGACTCACATGCTCCTTATGGAACTTGGAATATTTCACATGAAAATGAGTGCGCACCCTTCCCCCTCCTTGTTAAAAGAAATATGAAGACATAAAATTAACGGAATTGAAAACAACAGGCTTGATCGACTTACCTTCTGCAATTTTGATAAAACGATCCTGGGCGCCTTTATCCTTATTCTTGTCTGGGTGATACTTGACAGCCAGTTTTCTGAAGGCTTTCTTGATCTCCTTGTCTGTGGCTTTCTTGGACACACCAAGAATGTCGTAGTATGATTCAGCCGCTTCGCTGACTGCAGCAAGTACCATCACCACACCGCACGCCAACAAAGTTGGATCTACTTTGAGCTTCATGGTTCAGATGAGCACTACTGAAATTTGATGCAAGACACTAGTTAGTATCAGGACTTGTAAATCTGCCAAATACCAAAAAAAAAAAAAAAAGAACAAAATTGCATCAGAAACAAGCAAACGAGTTATAAACAAGTCTGAACAATATGGCAAGACAGGCCAATGTATTTCCAGACACCCCCCCCCCCCCTGTCCCCTCTACTACAACACCACACCCCGACTGTTCTAAAGTATTTCAAGATAAGTCTGGAAATTTAAAAAAATCATCTTTTCGTTAATGACCACAATCCAGGTGTTGATGACTCTTGCGCTTGGGGGATTGTTTGTTGCAGTTCGAGCATGCTTTTGTCTCTGATCGCTATAACTATAATGGGGGAATCTGGTGGGGGGAAAGGGGGAGGGGAGAGGGGGAGACAGGAGAGGGGGGCTTTGGTGTCTGGTTAGTGGGAGACCTGCCACACGACAGTGTCAAAGGTATCATGTCAACCTCCACCACATCCTTGGGGAGAGTGTTCCAGCCTTGGATGCTATGTGGCAAAAATGGCGAGCCTAACATGCAGTGGTGTTCCTAGGATTAGAGGGCAATAGGACAAAATGTCCTAAATCATAAAACTAATCGGACATCATGTCCTGACTACATAAAAGCAATAGGACATTCAGATTGTGAAGCGAACCTATTAATGGTGCTTCTTTAGAAGACAGTGACTGAGAATAAATATGAATAAAGTAAAACAAAACCTCTGTTGTGTAAACAGTTTAAAAATGTTTTTTTTCCTTCAAAAACGAGCTCAAAACAGACTGCCCTTTAGCTACACAAAGCTTTTTCTTCGGCGGCATTTTGAGCGTAGTAAGATCGTTGCAGAGGGAGTATGGTGTCGGTTATTTCCCTTTCAAAAGTGTCGAGAGTTGCGGCCCTTTTTGTTGTTCGACGGAATGTACTAAAGAGTGATAATAGTCTAGCATTGTCCACTATTCAAACTCGTTTTAACGGCTTTGACACTCCAGTTACTACAGATGTTTCTTCTCTAGTCATAATACTATCGGACAATGACCGCTAATTTCGCAATAGAATCGGACATTTGACGGGACACAGGTGTTTGCATTCGGTCATTTTCCAAACGAATCGGACCATGACCGATGTCCGAGACCTCGGGACATCACTGTAACATGTACTGGGTCCTGGTGGTGGATGCTAAATTGTTGGTCATGGCTGCAATGCTGTCATAGTGGTGGGGAACTAACTTCCCCTTGATGACAGGGCACTGCACCAATCCATTAAATGCATCCTGAAGATCATGGCCAGGCTTGAAATCTTCCTGGGTTCCTCCAGATATTGCCACCCAAGTGAGACCAACAAGCCTAGCATCCTGTTGGCCTTCTTTACCACATTGTTTATATAGTTGTCCCAGTTCATGTCCTGCTTGATAGTAATACCCAGATACTTGGTTGCACAGACGGTGTTGAGAGTGTGGCCATGCAGTTGCATGGTAGGAGGGCTGAAGTGGGTGTATGCTCCTACTCCTAATGACTGGCAGTGACACAAACTTCTCAGGGTTGAACATCACATCACCGCTCTTCTCCCTTTCCGAAAGGTGGAAGTCTTCTTGCCCTGTGGCATAGGTCTTCATCCTGTAGGTTGCAGTGTCTCTGCAAATAGCCTTGTCAGGGCTGTCAGCTTCTCAGGAAGATAGATCGTTTATAATAGGCCAATAACAAAACCGGGCAAAGAACGAATCCCTTATGCACTCCTGATTTGACCCCAATGAAGAAGAAGGGCGAGCCATTCACCACTGCTGCTTGGCATCTGTCGGGGAGGAAGCTGGTGATCCATGTGATGATTGGGCCCTTGATGCCATCGCGCTGGAGCTTTTAGAGAAGTAGACTGTGGTTGACATGGTCGAAGTTCACTTTAGCAACATCCATGATGATTGATGAGGACGTCTGCCTGCTTTCCATCCTCCTGTTTGGTTGTGAGCTCTTCCACAAACTCCAAGACTTGTTTTTCGCATGATCGTCCTCTGCGGAGGCCGTGCTGGTTGTCATTTAGATCGATGCAGGGTGTCCCAAAATGTTGCATCACAGAACTGACCACGATGTGCACCATGAGCTTGCACACCATACACGTACACTGTCACTGGTAAAGGACACTGGTCTATAGTTGGTTGCGATCATATAGAATTAAGTAGGTTTACAGTTATTAAACTACCTTTTATGTGGTTGAAGCTATTTGCTTAGTAATACCAATATAAAACATTCCTCACTGTATAAATCTAACTTACATAAACAGCTTTTTCCTTGCTGATTGTAATTTATTTTATTATGTAAAGCTAACTTTTTACTTGATTTTTTTTATTTTATTTCAGGGTTAATAGCGAACAATTTAAATCAAGAGGAAAGGAAATGGATATTATTATTAAAGCAGTATTGGAAGTCTAAACATTTGAAGAATGTTGCAATATTGAACTAGTTGAAGGAGGACATTTTTTTAGCACCTGAGAGATTAAATTGTTTATGTTTATGTTAACAGGTATAATGAATTTCCCGCTATTCTAGAGTCGAATTTTCAAATAAATAGTCTACGTGATAACACTGTAAACCTACTTTGGGGCCACATGTCACCGTCAGTAATTTTAGCCGAATTTTTGTAAGTAAAATACTTTACCCGAATTTTTGTAAGTAAAATACTGCGTACACCAACCCAACTTGTTAAATGCACTTTTAGCTAACGCAACTTTTGAACTAAAACTGCACAACAATGAACTGCGTTAAAAGTGAAACTGAAAGTTTCAGAACTTTCTGGTGCATTAGATCTGTCATTCTGTGAATTATTAACTAGTAAAAGTAATTAAACTACGGCCGCTTGTAACTAACGGCAGCAGCTGTCCGATATTTTCTGCTAAAAGTTTACGAATATGTTAATCCACTTAAATGAAACACTTACCAAATACAGTGACAGCTTCCTAAGACAGTCTGACGTATTACTAAACCGCGAAGTATTTAATACAATGCCGACCAAAAAATGATAAAACGACACGTCTTGCTAAAGCACACTCCAACTGCGGATATAATTTTGATACACTACTCGCTTCGGGATTGGCTACCGTCGATCACATGGTAATACAAATCAAGGGATGCAACTCCGAACTAGAAACAGATGTAAACATGGCCGAAGAAGATTTTCTTCCTCTGTTGGGACACAACATTGACGACGGTGATGACGATGATACAGATACAGAGAGCGAGTCTTGTGTGTTGCCTTTCTTTTTCGTACTAACGGATTATTCACAAATAACCCTAACAATGCATTGACTCAAGCTGTTATTTTCTGCAGCCGAGAATAAATTACGCACCTTCAGTTCCACTTCAATCCACTTCGAAGAGTGCAGCTTGTACATCTTGTCTTGAGACTGTAGATTGTATTAATGGGGGGATTCTTGGGTCTGCCATTTGCAAGATTTGGTAGGAGAGCAGGTTGTCATCTTTGAATACTTATAACTTTTTTTACATGTTATTTTAAACATTTGGTATTCTTGCTTGCAATTTCGATTTTTTGACTTGCAGTTGCACATCTTTTATTATTATTGGGCATGGAAGAACCTCAAAGTTTTATTATAATTTATATATTTTTTAAATTTCGATACATTTTCAGCTGTTTTCTTATTATTATACATTTACAGTGACATTGCTGCTGCATGCATGGTAATGTAAGCAGTATAAAATAATGTGCCATTGATGTTTTACTAACCTGTAAACACAATCATTTAGTTGATAAAATTGCAATTTCATGTGCCACTGATCATGTTTCACCTTCCCCCACACACCCTCAACTCAGGCATACAATTCCATTGTGTTCCAGCAACACTTGGATAGGTAGTAGTAGTAGTAGTAGTAGTAGTAGTAGTAGTGGTAGTAGTAGTAGTAGTTATATTAAGAGTAATAATAATACTATTATAACAACAATAATAATAATTTATTTGGTGGTTTTCCTAGAGGACCTAGACAGAAAGTTAGAAACTTTTCAAAGCACTCCTTCATGCGTTCACGCACTCATTAAACATTAAGCTGTCACACTGCCGGATATGTGCCAATATTGGATCACTGCCCACATAAACGAGCAATAGGGCCCAAATCAAGATTAAGACAAAATAAGTACACATGTAGGGAAAGATGGGGGGATGGGTGGTACAAATGAAAGCAACTCTTCATGCATTCATGCACTCATTCCCTTGACTCATGCAGTCACTGTGTAATAAGATAAAAATGGATGAGGCAGTGCCTATTGGTAATTTTGGTGTGGGGGGTGTCATGGGAGTGAGGGTGTGTGTGTGACCATGTTGAACTAAACATTCTCAGCACTGCGTTGCTGTCTACAGCTGCAGATGGGGAAGAAGACAACAGAGACGGAGGTCGGAGGCTCGTTGACTCTGGTGACCAAGGCAGAAGGTCGAGGTCAAGTAGTCACAACTACGACACCTCACTGCCAGGAACACACTCTGTAAGTTGGTCATTTGTTTTATTTTATTGTGACTGCATCTTTTGTGTTTCAGAAGCCCAGACTACGTCAGTGATGGAAGTTTTATTTTATTTTATGTTTTGTTTGACTGAACCTTCTGTGTTGAATCAAATAGTCTTGACTACATCAGTGAAATGGAAATGTACACTCCCTTGTCATCGTCATTTATTTCAGTACCTGGGTAGTGACCTAGAGGAGGTGAGGGGACGCACTGTGCATGAGAACAATGCGGTGGTGACGATACTGTTGGTTCCACTGCCGGGCGTGGTGTTGGTGCCAGGACATGTTATCCCGCTGCAGCTCTTTCAGCAACACCTCATTGCTGCCCTCAGACGTCTCGCCGACACTGATAAGACTTTCGGTGTTGTTACATATAGGTCAGTTCACATCTCTTGGCCTCCTCCTCCTCTTTCTTCTTCTTGTTCTTTCTGCATCTTTTCCATTTTGTCTTGTTATTGTTGTTGTCGTTCTTCTTCTTTTCCAGGTTCTTCTTCTTTATTTGAAGTTCTTCTTCTCATCCAATTGTTCTTGAAAGTATAATGTTTTGAGATATTTCATAAACTGTTGCAATGAGTATGACTCCAGCCTCTCTCACTGTTGCAGCATGGATTTTGAGGATGGGTTGTCGGAGATCGGATGCACGGCAGAGTTATTCTCCATGAAGAACGAGGTGGATGACTTGTCAGGCCTGTCAACATTTCGAGCTTTGGCCAGAGGGCGCCAGAGGTTCAAAATTGTCAGCAAGCACAGAGAAGTTACTGGGTCAGTATGCTTTGTCATGTAGGGGAACCTGAATGTTTTTCTCATACATGTGTAGAGTACACATAAGTACAAACACGCATAAATGATTGTACACTAGCACACTTATTTTTTTTTGGGGGGGCCACATCACCAGAGCATCAGGCCTTGCCAAGACCATCCTGTAAGGCACGGTGCAAGAAGGCAGAAGAAGAGGGAGACAGAAAAAGAGATGGGAGGACAACATTCGAGAATGGACTGGCTTGACACTGAGCGAAGCCATGAGGGTTGCTGAGGACAGAGAAAGATGGAGTACACTGATTAAACGATCATCTGTGGTGCTCCAACGACCTTCGAGTTACGGGATAGGATAGGATAGTGACTTAAAATGTAACAATTTGAATAACTGAGTAGAAGTTCAAGTTTTGACAGACTACAGTAGCTTGTGCTAAATGCAAAACTTGGACGTTTATATTAATTTCATAGTCTACTGTGGTCCCTATACAAAGAAAAGTTTTGTTTCTTTCAGAATATCAGACAAACTTAATGTTAATGTTGTTTTTTTTTATAGTAATTCAGTACTGTTATGTGGCACTTAGAATATGTCTAGGATTATTTTTATTTATTCATTTATTTTTGTTTAGTTTGCTATTATTTATGGGTGCACAGGATCCTGGCAGCTGAAGTACGAATCCTGCCAGAGTTTCCTGTGCCCAGAGGGCTGCAGGACGCGCGCCCATCCAGTATGGACAAGTTTGGCTGCAACGCTGCGGAGCAGGAGGATGTGGTCAAGACAGCTGTGGACAGACAGGGCAAGGTCATCAAGTCGGTCAGCCTGCTGGTCAACAGACAGGTCAGGATTACCGATCAGCTTTTTGTTATCTGTTTTGAACTGTTGGTAAAATACAGTTATGAACTTAAGGTTTGATTGAGTGGTTGAAAAATGACTCTCTATTGAAAATTGCTTAACTGTTGTAAGTAGTAGTGCTGCATTTACATGAAACGACATGTATTGTGATGATTACTGTGGTAGGGTGATGCAGTGGTTCAGTGGTTTAAGCACACACTAGCAATGTTTAATGTTAAGCAACGTTGAGTGGGGTTAGTACTAAGTTATAAGTAGTGTCATGAATGAAATTTTATCTGAATCTAATTTTCCCCCTCGAGACTTAGCTTATATATTTAATTGTTAACATTCCATTTTAGTCACGCCTTAACTTGGTCGCATGCTATTTATATCACGGTACATATTTTATTGTCGCAATAATTTTATTTCTGAAATCTTTGGTTGCTGGGGTGTCCGGGAATGTTTATGTGAATGATTGTTTATGTTACATCTCATGTTTTACTCATTGACTATGTTATTGTCCTTGATATATTTCATGTTCATGTGATGTTGCCCACATGTCAAGTTTCCTGGTGTAAAAATGGGGACAGTAAATCATCTTGTGCTTGGATGGGTGACCGTGCTTGGAAGGCAATGACGCAAAAAGATTGAAACAAGCTCACAACACACCCAGCTGTGAATGGGTACCTGTATCTGTTTAGAACCAGGGAAGGTAAAGCAGCGAGGGAGAGGAGAAAGGCGCCACCCTCTTTAAGCTGGCCTAGAGAAAAGGGAGATCCCAAAGGCTTCCCTCACCAACGACCGAAAGGTTAAAGGGAGACCTTTACCTTTTACAGAGTTTATAGAGTTTGCTTACAGGGTCAGGCTTACACAGTGGCAGGCTTACACAGGGCCAGGCTTAACACAGGACCAGGCTTATCACAGGGCCTGGCTTACACAGGGCCAGGCTTATCACAGGGCCAGGCTTAACACAGGACCAGGCTTACACAAAAGTCTTCTACACAGAAGTCACCGGCCAGGGCGGAGGAGCCTCACGTTACTACAGGTTCAACGACCACGTGCTCAGGGCCAAGGCGAGCCACACTGTATTCGTGGATTTCGGCTGTGGCCAACAGCCTGGAGAGGATTGGGCCCTGCCAGGTCTTTTTTTTTGCCCAAGACACAACACATGATGAGGCTATCCACTAATTCCATGCCGGATCGGTCGTCGCCCGGCTACACAAGGACCGCGCCTTCCGTTGGCCACCAGGACGGAGGTGAAAAGTATGCTACTGATGGACAAATTAGCAAGATCCGCACGAGAAACAACATCGTCATAGGAACCTGGAATGTCAGGACCCTAACTGCGGAAGGAAAATTAGAAGAACTGGCCCACGAGCTGGACCACTATCGATGGAACGTTCTAGGTATCAGCGAACTGCGCTGGAAAGGCCTAGGTGAAACAACGACTGACAAAGGCCACAAGCTCTATTTCAGCGGTAGAGATGACAGGCACGAACACGGCGTTGGATTCTTGGTCCACAAGAACATTCTAGCCACTGTCATGGGTTGCCGCCCAGTCTCCAGTAGACTCATTACCATCCGTCTGAGAGCAATCCCAATTCAACATTACCATCATCCAGGCCTATGCCCCAACATCAGACTATGAAGACAGCGAAGTGGAGGATTTTTATGAAAATATACAGGCGGTCCTTGACCAAGTGCCGAAGAAGGACATAGTCATAGTGCAAGGCGACTGGAATGCCAAGGTTGGCCAAGATGCGCACCACAACTGGGGAGGCACATGCGGACCCCACTGCAACAACGAGACAAATGACAGGGGTCTGAGGCTATTGGAGTTTGCCAGATACAACAATCTGGTACTGGCAAACACGCTTGGTCTCCACAAAAAATCCAGACGATGGACATGGCACAGTCCCGGCGGGGAACATCACAACCAGATCGACTACATCATGGTCAAGAAACGCTTCAGATCAAGCATCAACATTGGCAGGACACGCACTTTTCCAGGAGCAGACATTGGAAGTGACCACGATCTCGTGATGATGTCTTTCCGGCTCCATTTGAAGAGAGTAAATACAGCAAAGTGCACTAGGCTGAAGTTCGACCTGGACAAACTGCAAGACCCGGAGGTGGCAAAAATATTTCAGGCCACAATTGGAGGGAAATTTGCACCACTGCTTATTTTGGGGGCAGGCGAAGTAGATGTCAACACCATGACCAATACCTTCAACTCAGCTGTAACAGATGCCGCCACTGAGATCCTTGGCAAGCACCGACCAAAGAAGAAGCCGTGGATCACACCTGAACTTTTGGATCTGTGTGATAAACGAAGAGAGTTAAAAAAGAAAAAGAACACCTCACAGGGAGCTGATGTCTACCGAAAAATCAACAATGACATCCGAAAAGGCATGCGCACAGCAAAGGAGAACTGGATAGAAGATCAATGCCAGGAAATAGAGAACAATCTGAACAAGAACAACAGCAAGAAGGCCTACCAGACGGTGAAGCGGCTGACAAGTGTTAAACAGCCCAAAGTCTCCACTATCCAAAGCAAGTCTGGCATTTGCCTTACAGAAGAACAAGAAGTCTTGGACAGATGGACAGAGTACTGCTCTGACCTTTACAACCATACACCAAATGGAGACCCATCAGTTCTAGCATGTCCCGAGAGCAGAGAAGAAGAAGAAATCCTCCCAATTCTCCGGGAAGAAGTTGAGGCAGCAGTGCAATCGCTGAAGAAAGGGAAGTCAGCGGGAGTGGACAACATACCAGCGGAACTGCTACAAGCAGGAGGAGAAGCGACGACTGATGCTCTCACCATTATCTGTAACAAGATCTGGCAGAGTGGGGAATGGCCTACACCATGGACCCAGTCGCTTGTCATCACTCTTCCCAAAAAAGGTAACCTTCAGGAGTGTGAAAATTACCGCACCATCAGCCTCATCAGCCATCCCAGCAAGGTCCTCCTGAAAATAATACTCAACAGGTTGAAACCACAAGCTGAACAAATCATAGCTGAAGAACAAGCAGGATTCATGGCAGGGCGAAGTACCACTGAACAGATTTTCAACCTCAGAATAATCTGTGAGAAATACCTACAGCACCAACAACATCTATATCATGTGTTCATAGACTTCAAGAAGGCATTTGACCGAGTCTGGCATGCAGCTCTATGGGCAACCATGAAAGTTTACAACATCAGCCCTAAAATTATAGAAGTCATCAAAAGCCTGTATGACAAGGCTACCAGTGCAGTCCTCCATAACAGCGTCATCGGGAACTGGTTCAGAACAACAATCGGTGTGCGTCAAGGATGCCTACTCTCTCCAACACTCTTCAACATCTTCCTAGAGCGCATCATGTCAGATGCTCTTGCAGATCACGAAGGCACAGTCAGCATAGGGGGCAGAGCAATCTCCAATCTTCGTTTTGCGGATGATATTGATGGATTGGCTGGAGAGGAACAAGAACTTGAACAGCTTGTACAGAGGCTTGACACCACCTCCAGAGCTTATGGAATGGAAATAAGTGCAGAGAAGACCAAAATGATGACCAACAACACCAATGGCATCAACACGGACATCAAAGTACAAGGCCAATCCCTCAACACAGTGCACAGCTTCAAATATTTAGGAGCCATTGTGTCAGACAATGGGTCTCGACAGGAAGTCCTCTCCAGGATCGCACAAACAACTGCTGCCCTGACAAGGTTGAAGCCCATTTGGAAAGACAGAACCATCAGTCTACATTCCAAAGTAAGACTGCTGCGCTCTCTGGTCATCTCCATCTTCCTATATGCTTGCGAAGCATGGACCCTCACAGCAGATCTCCAACGAAGAATACAAAGCATGGAGATGAGGTGCTACAGAAGACTTCTGTGCATTTCCTATACCCAACACATCACCAACATTGAAGTCCGACAGACCATCACACAAGCCATTGGACAACACGATGACCTGCTCACAGTGGTGAAGAAACGGAAACTCCGATGGTATGGCCACGTCACCAGATCATCAGGCCTTGCAAAGACCATTCTGCAAGGCACAGTGCAAGGAGGTAGAAGAAGGGGGAGACCGAAAAAGAGGTGGGAGGACAACATTCGAGAATGGACTGGTTTGACACTGAGCGAAGCCATGAGGGCTGCTGAGGACAGAGAAAGATGGAGTATGCTGGTTAAGCGATCATCTGTGGTGCCCCTACGACCTTCGGGTTATGGGACAGGATAGGATAGGATAGGATAGGCTTACACAGGGCCAGGCTTACACAGGGCCTGGCTTACACATGGTCAGGCTTACACAGGGCCAGGCTTACACAGGGCCAGGCTTACACATGGTCAGGCTTACACATGGTCAGGCTTACACAGGGCCAGGCTTACACAGGGCCAGAGATCAGGCTTACACAGGGCCAGGCTTACACAGGGCCAGGGATCAGGCTTATACAAGGTCGGGCTTACACAGGGTCAGGCTTACACAGGGCCAGGCTTACACAGGGCCAGGGATCAGGCTAATACAGGGTCAGGCTTACACATGCACAGGGTCAGGCTTACACAGGGTCAAGCTTACACAGGGCCAGGCTTACACAGGGCCAGGGATCAGACTTACACAGGGTCAGGCTTACACAGGGCCAGGGATCAGACTTACACAGGGTCAGGCTTACACAGGGCCAGGGATCAGACTTACACAGGGTCAGGCTTACACAGGGCCAGGGATCAGACTTACACAGGGTCAGGCTTACACAGGGCCAGGGATCAGGCTTACACAGGGCCAGGCTTACACAGGGCCAGAGATCAGGCTTACACAGGGTCAGGCTTACACAGGGCCAGGGATCAGGCTTACACAGGGTCAGGCTTACACAGGGTCAGGCTTACACAGGGCCAGGCGTACACAGGGCCAGGCGTACACAGGGCCAGGGATCAGACTTACACAGGGTCAGGCTTACTCAGGGTCAGGAGTCAGGCTTACACAAGATCAGGCTTACACAGGGCCAGGGATCAGACTTATACAGGGTCAGGCTTACACAGGGTCAGGAGTCAGGCTTACACAAGATCAGGCTTACACAGGGCCAGGAGTCAGGCTTACACAAGATCAGGCTTACACAGGGCCAGGAGTCAGGCTTACACAAGATCAGGCTTACACAGGGCCAGGAGTCAGGCTTACACAAGATCAGGCTTACACAGGGCCAGGGATCAGACTTACACAGGGTCAGGCTTACTCAGGGTCAGGAGTCAGGCTTACACAAGATCAGGCTTACATAGGGTCAGGCTTACACAGGATCAGGCTTACACAGGGTCAGGCTTACACAGGATCAGGCCTACACAGGGTCAGGCTTACATAGGGTCAGGCTTATACAGGGTCAGGCTTACACAGGGTCAGGCTAACACAGGGTCAGGCTTACATAGGGTCAGGCTTATACAGGGTCAGGCTTACACAGGGTCAGGCTAACACAGAGTCAGGGGTTAGGCTTACACAGGATCAGGCTTACACAGGATCAGGCCTACACAGGGTCAGGCTTACATAGGGTCAGGCTTATACAGGGTCAGGCTTACACAGGGTCAGGCTAACACAGAGTCAGGGGTTAGGCTTACACAGGATCAGGCAACAAGCCATTCTGGGCTGCTGCCGTCACTGTGAAATGAAACTGGGGAGATCTGTAAAGGATCTTTTAAAGTCTGTGCTATGGAATGCGCAGACTAGACCTCATGTTATACTCTCATCCGAAATGTGAAATGTGTGAAGAACCATAGATAAACTCAATAACACTTTGGTTACAGATTGACAGATTCTCCGCCTCTTTCTTGACGGCTTGGCCTGCCTGGGTTTACAAAATGTATGACGCGGTAAGTTGCCTTTTCTTGATGTTTGTAAAGAGTGGCGCGATATTGTAACAGTTTTGGCACCTGCTAGAACATGTTTGGTTAAGCAACGCCGAGTTTGGTTAGTACTTGGATGGATGCCCATACTTAGATGCAGCTGTTTAAGGACATATAGAATGAAACTAGTGCGCAATATTCAGACCTGTGCACATCTACGGATTTTCCGTATTTTCTCAGATTTTTATGAGCAGAATACGAATTACTTATTAAAATTCAGAAATTCCGATTTTTTTACTTTAAAAATTTTTTTTACATTTTTTTCTGTTTTAAGATGTTTTTGTTTTTCGAACCGGAAGCGCGCGTTTGTTTCTAGTTCGTTCAGCATTTGTGTGTTTGCAACTTCATACTTGTGATAAAAAAAAATTATGGAGCCAGCTTTGACAATGGTAGATTTCTATTATATAATGTATATATACAAAAATACATTATTTATTCAAATTTTTGAACTTTTTCCAGTTGTATTAATGCAGTTAAAAAGTATATAACCAAGTTAAAATCATTATTAATCTGTCCAGTCATACATTTTGTTAAATAAAATATTGTCCTAATTTGTATATTTTGATACTCTGCTAATAAAGGTTTTGTTAAACAAAAAAAACAACAACAACAGTGTTGATGTTTTAGCTTGGCTTGAATAGATTGTAATTCCCATTCTACTGCCTCGTAGTGTTTCAGTTTGTGTGCTTTGTGAGCAGAATTATGTCTTGAACTGTGGTTACAGCTTGCTACTGAAAAATTTTAAAAACTACTGAAATTTGGTTTGTTTGCTACTGATGAGCATTTTGAGTGTGCACAGGTCTGAACATTAATACTTGGATGGGCGACCATATCTAAAGTGAAATTAATGCGCAGCACACCTCAGTCCAGACTGCTGTGAATGGGGAGCTGGCTCGGTTTAGAGCTAGGGAAGATAAGGCAGCGAGGGAGAGGAGATAGGCGCCATTAAACTGGCCCAGAGAAAAGACATGTTCCAAATGCCACTTGCTCTCCAATGGGTGAAAGGTTTAAACAAAAATGTTAACCCATTAGAATTCTGTGGAAAGTTATTAAAAAAAATTGACAATTTATTTATAGATTTTTGTACTGACATATTTATTTATTAACGATCGAAGAGTAAATAAATAAATTAATGAAAATTAACAAAAATCTAATGGGATTTGCAACAGAACTATGTAGGCCAAGGGAGGTAATATTGGCTTAATTTTAATTTTTTTTTATTGCTTCCCTTGTACGCTTTT
This sequence comes from Oncomelania hupensis, assembly GCA_036898135.1. Lineage (NCBI taxonomy): Eukaryota > Metazoa > Mollusca > Gastropoda > Littorinimorpha > Pomatiopsidae > Oncomelania > Oncomelania hupensis. Next base: position 87,938,217 of record CM072514.1, on the reverse strand, counting down.
ATTACCAAACCACCTTAATTATTATTTTTTTTGGGTTGTAATGTTGACCATGGCAGTTTTTAATAATAATAAAAATAATAATAATAACAACAACAACAATATTTGAATAGCACTCAAACCCGATTCAAGGTCTGCTCTCAGCGGCAACAGTAACAAGCTAAGGTATTGTAACCAAGCTGCGTTCGTTAAAAATCTATTTAATAATAATAAAGAAATGGGAATGACAAAACAAAAGAAGGCTTTTTGTTTTTTATTGAATACTTCATTCGCACATTCATTTATTCCTTACGAAGACATGACACTATAATACTAAATCATAACATAAATTTCAGGATGATGAAGAATTTGTATGAATGTCCGATGATCTTGTCTCAGTGGGCGCAGTCGATGTTCGATGAAGATGGCAGTCCTATGGCACGATGATGATGAACAGCTCCCCAATGTCGATGAATAGATTACCGCATTGTTTTTCCCCTTGATTACATCCAACATAAAAACCCTAAAACAGACAATGTGAACAAAATCCTTAACGTTATGTCATAATATTATTTCTACCTTAAATCTATTCATAATGAACATTCACCGCTCTTCTTAGGGCAAAACAACGGTCATTTTTTCCATTTTATGACCTTGACTATTCAAGTCCTTATTCTAAATACATTTCCATCAAAATCTATATTATTATCATTCCTTAATATCCAAGTACTTATTCTATATATTATCTATTGGTCTACGTACCTCCAAAGAGGGCTGGACACGAATATTACATTAACAAACACACAGCTCTACATCCATACAACCATTCTTCAAATCATTATAACGAAAAACCGGAAATGGCGAAATGTACGTCATCATCTACGATAATGACGTAAAACAATTTTATTTTTGCACTAGTATCGAGAGTTGAACAGACTTTTATGTAAGCCAATTCCTTACAGTAATAATAATCTATTTTAACTGGTGGTTGTAGGAGATACTGAAGGCTCAGATCATCAAAGAACTTCACAGCTGGAACAGCAACCTGCAGTCCACATCGCTGCCAGCAGACCCGGTGGAGCTGTCCTATTGGGTGGCGCAGAATCTGCCCCTGGACAACCTGATGCGGATGCACCTCTTAGAGGTCTCCTGCCCCCTACACAGGCTTCGTTCTGAGATCGCCATCATGAAAAAGGTGACATTTCCATTCCTCATGATATTTCTTGCTGGAAGAAGACGAGTTGGACTAATCCTTCTAAGATTTATTTATTTAATCGTTCTTATATAGCGCTTTTCCAGCTCGAGACCTGCTCAAGGCAGTGGCCAATGCAGGATCTAACTCAAGCCATACTGGGTGACCGGGGATAGGGTGTAGGGACCTAGTGCATGCTGGGTGTATTTTGTGTAGCCGGCACTCCCCCATATATAGGACATGAGCCTTTAGAGTCTGTGTGATGGAATGTGTGTGTGTACACAGACTAGACCTCGGTTTAGACTCTCTTCTAAAAGGACAACGGGTTCAAATGGTTTATTCTCAAACCAAGATTCAAAATTGTCCATGTAAATAGACCATGTTAGGAAATACGAGGGGAAACAACTTTGGCCAACTGGCTCATGTTGCGCCCAGAGTTGTCTAACGTTGGGCAGACATTCTTTGCAAATGAACACAGTTTCTCAACCATAATTTCTGCTGTGTCCTCCATCAAACCTTCCGGATACACTGAAAGGTTGATTTCAGATGCAATCCTGGCTAGATCCGCTAGTTCGGCCTTGCGCTGCCCCACCACCCTTTCCCGAAGAAAAGCTTGCAGCTGGAAGAGCTTTGATAGTGTTCCGAGATGAGATGACCATGGGGACAAGTGTAGGTAACTAACAACAAAACAAAGAGTTAACTCCCATTTCACAACAAGGCCTATTAGGAATGAATGAACTTTGAAGTTTGACGTCTGCTCCCAGCATTGGCACAGGGATAACCATCCCTTTTAACAAGGGGTAGGGACCTAAATCAACACCAAACCACCAGAGCAATCATACAGCTAAGCTAAACCCTCCCGTTAGGGTGCCGGGGGTTTCAGTATAAATAGTATCCCCACTTTCTGGAAATTTAGTGCTTTCAATTCCCATTGTCGCTGTCTTTCTCATTTGTTCTTTCTCATTCCTGCTCTGTTCTATCAATCTGCTATACTATCGTCTTCTTCGCTAGACCAGTCACCTACCTTTTTTCTTGAAAACTCTTCCGGGACAAGACTCCTTATTTGTGTGTGAGGTCTGTTGGATCAGCTTGGGAATATTGGATGCTTTCTGCCAGGTGGTCACTAGGGCTTCTTATGATGTTATTATTTAGCAATGTAGGCATTTTATATGTATGTGTTTTGTTGATAATTTATAATGATGTTTGTATTCTATTTTGTTTTTGTAAACGGGGGTTCGATAAATTAGAGTATAGCCTCAGCGTCCCCTGCGTGGGATGTCTTTATTGTAAAGTGACTGGCTGGTGGAGAGCCTTCAGTTTTACCACTAGGGTTGTTTCAGCAGATCTTTTATGCGGATTAGGGGTTGTGAGGTCCTGATTTGGTTTGGAAGATCCGCTGAATCTAAAGCAATAATCATGTAATGTAATGTAATGTAGCTAAGCTGGACAGTGAAAATGGCCACGTTTATTATATTGCCCATCGTCATGGGATTCAACCCTGGGTCATTGGTGTGGCAAGGAAACACTAACATTGAACTATTGCAGGGAGGGGAGGGAGGGGGGCTGGGGAGGAGACAAGGTTACAGATTTTCCTTGTGAAAACAAACTAGGGGTAAAGTGGAAAGAAAGTTGTTCTATGATGTGTCAAATGTCAATGCTAAAATAAATAATGATAAACTAAACATGTCAGTTTTAGTTTTTCTCTTTTCTTTGTGTGGTTCTGATTCGGCTCATTGCAGTCCACTGGACCCTATAAACAATGACTGACTACCTAACTAACTCCTTTGTTTGTGAAATGTGAACACACTTGTGCGTTGAGCGGGTAGGGGGAACCCGATATATTGGCAGAATCTGTGCAATAAATATAAGCCACAAAGAGTCTTCAGGGACAGGAACAAGTTCATTGCTTAGTATAATTTATAGTCATTATAAATTATCACCATCATCGTCATCATCACTGTTGTCTTCTTACCATCATTATATTTATCATCATTGTCAGCGTTGGATCAGCATCATCATTATAGGCGATGGTGTTGTCATCATCTTTATAGGCGATGGTGTTGTCATCATCATTATAGGCGATGGTGTTGTCATTATCATCACTATCGTTATCTATGTCATCATCGCTTCATCCCAGTGGGGGTGCTGGGGGTTTCTGAATAAATAGTATCTCCACTTTCTGAAAATTTAGTGCTTTAAATTCCCACTGTCGCTGTCTTTCTTACTTGTTCTTTGTCATTCCTACTCTGTTCTATCAATCTACTATACTAACTTCTTCTTCGCTAAACCAGCCATCTACCTTTTTTCTTGAAAACTCTTCCGGGACAAAACTCCTCATTTGTGTTTGAGGTCTGTTGTTTCAGCTTGGTAATATTGGACACTTTCTGCCAAATGGTCACCGGGGCTTCCTATGATATTATTATTTAGCAATGTAGGCATTTTATATGTATTTTTTGTTGTTGATATTTTATCATGATGTTTATATTCTATTTTGTTTTTGTAAACGGGGGTTAGGAAAATTATAGTGTAGCCTCGGCGTCCCCTGCATGGGATGCCTTTATTGTAAAGTGACCGGCTGGTGGAGTGCCTTCAGTGTTACCACTAGGGTTGTTTCAGCAGATCTTTTATGCGGATCAGGGGTGGGTCCTCTTTCAGGCAAGTTGTAGTCTTGATTTTGTGGTCCTGATTCGGCTCTTAGCATTCTGCTGGACCCTGTCAGCAATGAATAACTATAGCATCATCATCATCATGCTTACGGTCATTACAGTCATTGTTATTTTATCGTAACTTCTTAGTATTCACAGAAATAGCATTATTTATTATATTGTTGCTTTCTTTTTTCTTTTTTTTTAAATTTTAATTTCATTCTTTTTGTTTTGTATGGACGGAAATAACTTAGCAATGTAATGTTTTGGGACAAATGAAACATCTTATGTCCTAAGTATTTGTTGTCTGTGTACAGTGCGCAGTGCTGTGCTGTTCGTCGTGCATGCTGCAGGTTGCGCGTAAAGAGGATGTGTTCAGCATGTCGCGGGAAGGACCGCTGGGGGCCTACGTCAACCCTGGGGGTGTGGTGCATGAGACAGTCACCCTCTACAAGGCTGACAACGTCTCTCTAATCGGGCGGCCCTCCACCGAACACAGCTGGTTTCCTGGGTGAGAAATACTTATAAGAAAAAAAATTCCTAATACCCCCTCCCACTCCCTTAAACTGTCCTTTCTAACCTAGGTAAAGGTAAAGGTGGTCCCATGGCCTTGTGGCCGTAGGGGAGTATGACGTTGGAGATCACACTTATCTTGGGCCAGCGTAATGAGGATGATGCCCATCTCTCTCTTTCACTGCTTTACCTTCCCCACCCTTAATAGAGTAGGTACTCAGTCACAGTTGAGTCAACTGGGGGCATTGTTATTTGTCACTTCACGTTTTTGGGGTCACCCATCCAAGTGCTAACCGCACTGGACGGTGCTTAACTTGCGACACAGTAGCGAGTGCTCTCTCTAACCTAAGAGTGATTTTGAAGACAGGGACATTTCAAAATGCTAATCTACGACTGAGGAATATTTTTAACGATACTTTCTCCTCCCACTTCCCCCCGTAACCCCATGGTGGTCAAGATATAGATACTCCCCCCCACCCCCACCCCCCCACCCGTAATCCCATGGTGGTCAAGATATAGATACTCCCCCCACCCCCACCCCCCCACCCCCGTAACCCCATGGTGGTCAAGATATAGATACTCCCCACCCCCCCCCCACCCCCGTAACCCCATGGTGGTCAAGATATAGATACTCCCCACCCACCCCCCCACCCCCGTAACCCCATGGTGGTCAAGATATAGATACTCCCCACCCCCCCCCCCACCCCCGTAACCCCATGGTGGTCAAGATATAGATACTCCCCACCCCCACCCCCACCCCCGTAACCCCATGGTGGTCAAGATATAGATACTCCCCACCCACCCCCACCCCCGTAACCCCATGGTGGTCAAGATATAGATACTCCCCTCCCCCCCCCCCTCCCCGTAATCCCATGGTGGTCAAGATATAGATACTCCCCCCACCCCCACCCCCACCCCCGTAACCCCATGGTGGTCAAGATATAGATACTCCCCCCCCCCCGTAACCCCATGGTGGGCAAGATATAGATACTCCCACTTCCCCCCCCCTGTAACCTCATGGTGGGCAAGATATAGATACTCCCACTTCCCCCCGTAACCTCATGGTGGGCAAGATATAGATACTCCCACTTCCCCCCGTAACCTCATGGTGGGCAAGATATAGATACTCCCACTTTCCCCCGTAACCTCATGGTGGGCAAGATATAGATACTCCTACTTCCCCCCGTAACCTCATGGTGGGCAAGATATAGATACTCCCACTTTCCCCCGTAACCTCATGGTGGGCAAGATATAGATACTCCCACTTTCCCCCGTAACCTCATGGTGGGCAAGATATAAATACTCCCACTTCCCCACCGTAACCTCATGGTGGTCAAGATTTAGATACAAATGACAATTTTTCACTGTCCATCTTAGCAGTATGATTGCTCAGGTGGTTCAGTGCTGATTTAGGTCCCTAATCCATCTGCGATGGTTAATCCCCGTCTGCCATATTACCAATAGCGGGTGTAGACGTCTAATTTCAGTCCTCATTCATACTAGATAACCATCATGGATTTTTAAGTTCCTTCAGTCACTTTATGAATTGTTAGGGAATACCGTCTCCAGTAAGTCTGTGGCTATCTCCTGTTCCAGGTTTGCGTGGACCATCGCGCAGTGTCGGGGATGTAGTCATCACATGGGCTGGAAATTCACCGCCACCGACAAGCGCCTGACGCCAGCCAAGTTCTGGGGCCTGTGTCGCTCCTCCCTCGTCCCCAGCTTCCAGAAAACCTCCGGCACCGACGTGGACGGCAAACCGCAAGAGGAGGAAGAAGAAGACTTGATTTTAGAGGGATGGTGACTGGGATCGGATGTTGCGTGATTCTTGGTGCAATGTATGAGGGAAGGGTTGATGCAGTTGGGTGTTATGTGAAGGCGTGTGGAAAGGTTCAGGAGGTTCTCTGGACGGTAACTTAACGGCATGGTGTGTTTGCGGTCAGCTTTATGGGATTGTTGCTTGTCTCGTATTGCGATGAGCGTTTGTGGAACAGAAAGACTTGCGACAGTGACATTTGGCTTGTTAATGTTGCGTTTGTTGAGGTTAGATTGTGAAGACTGGTCATGGTGAGACTATGCAAGCTGTTCGTGTCATCTCACCACCGAAGCTCGGTGGTAGAGCTGCCTGGCACAGTGATGTCCCACTTTCCTATCCCATGATAGGCAGGATAAAGGAAGCCATTTTTTCACTATCTTAGCAGCATGATTGCTCTAGTGATTCAGTGTTGATTTAGGTCCTTCACTGCCCCCTCTTTCCTGAGAGGTGTATTCCCGCCTGCCATAATGCCAATGGTAGATGTAGACTTGGCACTTTAACATTCATTCACTCTGTTTTAAGTGTTTATTTAAAACTGTGAAACGCTATATTGTTGGAGCACTGGACTGAAGACCAAGAAGCTACTGAAGAAGACTTGGCATCAATATGACATCTGACTGTTTTGCGCTGCCATTTGTGTCTTGTTGAGGATTTCGACAGACGGTTGTTGAATGCAAGTATGAGGACCCCCAGACATCAAAGGTGGGAATGGGGTTTGTGTTGAACAGATCTTTTCCTGTGCTATCGGGCTGCTACAAAAATTATCGAGGCAGTCTGCCCGAAAGCGACGCTGACTCCAGTCTTAGTGTCAGAGGCTGAGGAGGGTTTACACCAACTTAAAGCCTATGCTTGATTGATCTCTGACGCTCGGCTAGCGTCGAAGGTCGCCCGTTGAGTGAAAACTGGTTCAGTGGTGTACACAAAGCATTCCAATGTCAGGCGATAATATATATATCTATATAAAAATTTTTTGTTTAATTACCCTGAGACACTGCGCCCCTACTCCTTTGGATGAAGTATAAACCGAGGTCTAGTCTGCGCACGCACACATTCCATAGCACGGACTTTTAAGATCCTGACGTTTACGTCCGAGTGGGGTAAGTGACGGCTACACAAGTACACTCAGCACTCACTCGATCCCTTTTACCCATCCCAGGGCACCCAGGATTGTGCTCAGTTGCCTGGGCGTCAGACTATGCGCCCAAAGGTTGCAAGTGGGCACCTTTGATGGCTTGAATTAGGTCCTGTATCGGCCAGCATTTTGAACAGTTTTTGGGCAGAAAAATACTATATATGAACGAGTAAATAACGTTTATTGTGAATGCTGTTATTGTTGAGATTGCAGAAAACAAACATGTTAAAGGATTTGACTGCAGACCACATATACAAACAAACAAACAAACAAACAAAAAGACTGACAGCTGTTGCCAAGTTTGCCGAAGATTTTGGATTGTGGATGAAAATCTCTGGTCTTAGCTAGAGCCAATTGACTGTTTTATGATGTTGTGAACGGGGACCTTGGGGCTAGCTGGGTGTCAAGAGATTTATCAAGCGTAGGCAGTGTGTAGGCGTAGATCCTCGGCAGTGTCTGATACTCAGAATGGGGTCAAAGTTGCTTTCATGCCAACTGCTTCTATAAGATCAGTAGCAGCCCAATAGAGGCAAAAGGTCTTATTTTGTTTGAGGGTTAGTTCAACAGATTAGTGTTGATTTGAGACCATGAGAGAGCCCACAAAAGATCAAATGCAGGTTTGAGTTTGAACGTAACTCGAACATAATTCTTTGCGTCTGTCACTGCGGTTAACTTGCTGATGACTACGGCAAGGATGTGGTGTGCCATGCAACTGCGTGTTAGTGTTAACCATTTTCTACCTGTTTCGTTTAAGCTGCAGGTGTGATCGTTGCTGCTTTGTTTCGCCTCATTTGAGGCAGAGATGTCTCAGCATCCTGGTGCCAAACCTTACATGCCTGTGTCATAGCTTTGGTTAGTGTGTAACGAGCGTGAATAGGAATGAGGGAGACCAAAAGGTTAGCTGGTAAGTAGTCTCGCTTAAAGAAAGACATTGGAGTTAAATGACAGTGTCTTGGTTATAATCCTTATCAGATGCTCTCCCCTGGTGAATAGTGCAATGACCTCCCTTTCTGTACTAATGGTTTCACTATGGATAGCATTGGTGCAAACTGTTTACAATAGTAAAGTGATGTGCAGTAAACCAAGAGAAATATTTGTGCTGCTATAAGAACAGTTATTTTATTTTCATATTTGCCAACAATGTTCTAACCTTTTTTCTTCTTTTTTTAGGGGAGAGGGGGGGGGGGATGGAAGGGAGAGAAGGGAGATGGCATATTTTATTGCGTCGGTGATATCATGCATTCAGTTTTCTAGCATTTTCTTATTTATTTTATCAGCACTTTTGGACTGCCAGAGCACTCCAGATATGCTTTGAGCTTTGAATATTTTGTCAAGTAAGTCCAAAGAAGTTTTTTTTTATTACATTTGATATGTGAAACGTTTTTCAATAGAAAATAAAATGCAAGTGGCATTATTTAAGAGGGAATGTTGTGTTTCTCGTGTTTATATGCAGGGATGCAGAAACGAAATGCAATAGAATTTACAGATAGTTAGTTAGTTAGTCATTGTTTATAGGGTCCTGCAAACTCAAAAAGAGCCGAATCAGGACCACAACTTGCTTAAAAGAGGACCCACCCTTGACCCATATAGAAGATATGCTGAAACAACCCTAATGGTAACGCTGAAGGCAATCCAGCAGCCAATCACTTTACAATAAAATCATACCATGAAAGGGACTCTGAGGCTGTACTCTAAATTTATCGAACTCCCATTTACAAAACTAAAATAGAATAGAAACATCATTATATACAAAATTAACAAAACACATATTCTCAGCAAATTTTCAAAACTGGCAGAGAGCATTTGCAAGGTTCCTTTTTTGCTTATAATAACGAGAAACAAATATAATTATGTACATAGAATTTTTGTTCTCTTTTGTGATTATACATTCCCGTGGAACTTTAATGAATTAATTTATTTTAATTTAATGCATTTGTTTATTTAAGTGAAACGTTTGTGCGGACATTTTGGTTTTGATACGGTTTGAAATACATTCAGGGGAGGTAATAAGTATTGGCTTGGCAAGACTACACGTGAAAAAGACCTTCCGGGGAGGTAATTAGTACTTGCTTGTTGTGCTTGCAGGTATTGTTGCGGTGTTTGTGTGTGTGTTTGTGTTCGTGTGTCTGAAAGTTGAAGGTTAGTTCAGCGTTTATTCACGGGTTTCATCTTTGTGTTTTAACTGGCATTGCAGTGTTAGATTGGAAGATATTGATGTTGTTTATTGTGAGTATGTGAATGTACTGAATTCAAGTGGAGAGAAAGCTAACAATTTATATAATTATAATTATATAATTATGTTAGTGTCGTGTAGTAGTAATAGTAGTCGTAGTAGCAGTTTGGCCGCAGACTACTACTACTACTAATTCTACTAATACTACTACTACTAATGCAAGATGCTATGAAGCTATTTTTCTTCAAACCCCCGTTAGGGTGCCGGGGGTTTCAGTATAAATAGTATCCCCACTTTCTGGAAATTTAGTGCTTTAAATTCCCACTGTCGCTGTCTTTCTCATTTGCTCTTTCTCATTCCTGCTCATTTCTATCAATCTGCTATACTATCGTCTTCTTCGCTAGACCAGTCTCCTACCTTTTTTCTTGAAAACTCTTCCGGGACAAGACTCCTTGTTTGTGTATGAGGTCTGTTGGATCAGCTTGGGAATATTGGACGCTTTCTGCCAGGTGGTCACTAGGGCTTCCTATGATGTTATTATTTAGCAATGTAGGCATTTTATATGTATGTGTTTTGTTGATAATTTATAATGATGTTTGTATTCTATTTTGTTTTTGTAAACGGGGGTTCGATAAGTTGGGGTGAAGCCTCAGCCGTCCCCTGCGTGGGATGTCTTTATTGTAAAGTGACTGGCTGGTGGAGAGCTTTCGGTTTTACCACTAGGGTTGTTTCAGCAGATCTTTTATGCGGATCGGGGGTTGTCCGGTCCTGATTTGGCTCGGAAGAGTCCGCTAGACCTAAAGCAATAATAATGTAACGTAATTTTTCTTCAAACTCAACAAAACAGAGATATTACTGAAGATGGAATATTAATTAATTTTTATTTTTGAAATTTTAGATGGACTGCATCCAATGTCATTTCTGTAAGGAGGAAGGAAACTGGAGTACCCAGAGATAACCCCCTGTGAGAGTGCCGGGGTTTTCAGTATAAATAGTATCCCCACTTTCTCGAAATTTAGTGCTTTAAATTTCCACTGTCGCTGTCTTTCTTTCTCCTTTGTTCTTTCACATTCCTGCTCTGTTCTATCAATAAATTTACTATTTTCTTCTTCGCTAGACCTGTCACCTACCTTTTTCCTTGAAAACTCTTCCAAAACTTCTCATTTGTGTATGAGGTCTGTTGTGTCAGCGTGGGAATATTGGATGCTTTCTGCCAAGTGGTCACTGGGGCTTCCTATAATATTATTATTTAGCAATGTAGACATTATATATAATATATATGTGTGTGTTTTGTTATTTTGTAGTGATGTTTATATTCTATTCTGTTTTTGTAAACGGGATTTCGATAGATTGGAGTATATCCTCAGTGTTCCTTGCGTGGAATGCCTTTGTTATAAAGTGACCGGCTGGTGGAGTGCCTTCAGGGTTGCCACTAGGGTTGTTTCAGCGGATCTTTTAAATGGATCGGGGGGTGGGTCCTCTTTCAACCGGGTTGTGGTCCTGATTTTGTGGTCCTGATTCGGCTCTCTGCAGTCTGCTGGACCCTGTAAGCAATGAATAACTCGCTAACCCAGAGAAAACCTTCGGTGTTGTGAAAAGTGTGATAGCTAAGTCACGCAAGTTCATCTCATGCAGGTTCGAGCCTGCGACCTTCGGCATAGGAAACCACCTCACGATTTTAAACATAAAAAAAAAACTTTGTATATAATGAGAGTGTACAGATGAGTTGAGCCTTAGTCTTAACTTATGTATATCGAGCGACGTCAACCCCCATTGGGGGGGCCGGGGGTTTCAGTATAAATAGTATCCCCACTTTCTGGAAATTTAGTGCTTTAAATTCCCACTGTCACTGTCTTTCTCATTTGTTCTTTCTCATTCCTGCTCTGTTCTATCCATCTGCTATACTATCTTCTTCTTCGCTAGACCAGTCTCCTACCTTTTTTCTTGAAAACTCTTCCGGGACAAGACTCCTTGTTTGTGTATGGGGTCTGTTGGATCAGCTTGGGAATATTGGACGCTTTCTGCCAGGTGGTCACTAGGGCTTCCTATGATGTTATTATTTAGCAATGTAGGCATTTTATATGTATGTGTTTTGTTGATAATTTATAATGATGTTTGTATTCTATTTTGCTTTTGTAAACAGGGGTTCGATAAGTTAGGGTGAAGCCTCAGCCGTCCCCTGCATGGGATGTCTTTATTGTAAAGTGACTAGCTGGTGGATAGCTTTCGGTTTTACCACTAGGGTTGTTTCAGCAGATCTTTTATGCGGGATCGGGGGTTGTCCGGTCCTGATTTGGCTCGGAAGAGTCCGCTGGACCTAAAGCAATAATGGTGTTCAATAATGGTGTTTGAGCGACGTCACCTTATGGAACTCTGCCCCTGTTACGGTCCAGTACTTATTGTAGTTGTTAGAACTGCTGAGGTATTCTGTAGAAAAAGAAACAGCTTATTTTTGGTGTGTTAATGTGCCTGCTCAGAAACTAAAAGGAAGAGGGGGAAAAAATAATTACGAGTAAAGAACAGAATAGAAAATTGTTGACATTGTCAATAAAAGATTTGTTGTTTTGGTAGGTTTGACTGAGATTTTTTTTTTTAAAAGGATATCAATTTACAGATGGAAATTTTAGAAAGAGACGGAGTAAGAAGAAATGGATAGAGAAGGAGAAGGACAGACTTAGTTAATCACTGTTTATAAGGTCAAGCGGACTGTAAAGAGACGAATCAGGATCACAAAGACAGATGGATGGGGCCGAAAAAGAAGAGAGAGAGAGTGAGGGAGAGGAAGGTAGGGGGGGAAACAGACAGATAAAAAAGATAGCGCTGAGATTGAGAATTTTATATACATAAACACACACCTATGCAGATTATTTCATTTTCACAAGTTTATTGACAATCCATCAAAACATTTTGGTCTTCCATTTTCAGACTGATTAGAACACAACTGTTTACAACAGAACAAAATAAATAAATAAAACCACCTTCAAGTAACGACATTCGCTGTAGCTTACTTCACATTTATTTGCATTGCAAATTGACAGAAATAAAACCAGTTAAGCAGTTTTCTGAATAACTGAACAGAATAAATAATAAGTAACACGATATTTTTAAAAAAGCACACAACCAGTTATGCATTTTTGTCTGAATAACTGAACAGAAACAGAGTATTCAAGGGAGTCAAAATAATAGAATTTAATTTCATATTCAGCAACTGAATAATAATAATTACTAATTAGTTGATATAAATTAGCACCTATACAGAAGATACAATGTAGTACTTATTACAAGTAATATTTGATGATTTTTGTATAATAAGTTAAAATTCATGACTAGAACTTTTGACCAGAAACTGATCAATTGTATTTTGCTTTCTTCTTTTCTGAAAAAAACAAAGTTTTTTTGTCAGTATCAGTAGCTCATAGCGGTAATATGTATTACCTAATAGTTAGGCTTAACAGTATTTTAATAACAATAAATTATAACACCTAAGTTCTAAAATTTTATCATTTTCTGAGGAAACGCTAACAAAATATGATATGAACAATGTAGTAGTAGTAGTAGTAGTAGTAGTAGTAGTAGTAGTAGTAGTAGTAGTAATAGTAGTAGTAGTAGTAAAAATAATAGAAATAATAATAGGAGATATTTATTAATAATAAATTTTCTCAAGATTTGTCACGTGTTTCTATCCCTAAGGTAACTTGGCTACAACATGTCTGTCAAGAGGTCCAAAGGCTTCTTACAGATAAAGTAGCAATACTTGACAACAGCATGAGAGCGTTTATGCTAGCTGACATAGTTGAAGATCATAGCACTAGATGATATTAGGCCGGTGAAGACGATATCTTTCGTATAGTGGAAAGACATTTGGAGACACCGTCGGGATATCTCTTAGTGATCAAGAAGGCGTCCAGAACCTCCCGCTGCGTGCCCCCAACTGCTTGCTATCTGTGGATTGTGAACTGTTTGAATTATCTCCCTCTTGAGGGCCACATATGATGATAATGGCCCCACGGAAATATGAGTTGATAATTTTTTAAATTTTAAATCCTTTGTGTTGTCTGCATTATGCGCTATCTAAAACAAAAGCTCATAGAGATACCAGTTCATTAAAAACAAAACTTTAAATTCTTTCGCCTCTGATCTTACTTTTGACTTCTAAAGCAATGTTGGAATACTTTTTACATTTCTATGTTTAAGTGACGACATCAAACAAAATGAAACCAACAGAGGAAATGTTCTTTTCTTTATCGTCAAGAGAACTGGGCTTAGGACCCCCAAAACAAAGATGAGGTAAGACACAAAAATATAACCTCTCCTACTCTGTCCTCTTTATCTAAAGGCACGACCCTGTAAAGGTAATATACAGCAACGGTCATAGCAATATCGCAATATATAATTATGACCCCACGCCAACATGAGCTAAGGCACCAAAATACAACAGGTTACATCTTACAGTCCCGTGGTCCTGTTATCTACAAACTACATTGCTGTTTACAAAGAAATGGTCGAGGTCATACAATGATGACCCACGCAAAGCTGAGCTAAGCAACAAAAACAGAACAAAACTTGGAACTAAACAAATAGAACTCTGTGTCCCACTTATACTGTACGTTTTCCTACCGTCTCCAATGCCGTTGTAGTGAGCTCTTCTCTGCGTGTTGTATCCGTAAGTAGTTATCTAATCTGACTACAGCGGTATACCTTGCCATTATCAAATGATGACCACACACAACGAGATGAACCGAGGGAAGAGAAATGTAAGACTATCCCACAAGGGGGCCTATTGTCATAATCTATATGTTTTTGTAATCACTTTCCTAATATAGGTCACAGGATAATAAAAAAAAAAATAATAATAATATTATTATTATTATTATTATTATTATTATTATTATTATTATTGCTATTACTATCAATTATTATTATTAATATTAATATTATAATTATTATTACTATTGTATTACTATCAGTATCAGTCCAGTTATCGGTAGGCTTTCCGACATCGTTTGTCAGAGGAATGTGCTTACTAGTACTAAAGAGAGAGTCAGGGAATCCCCACATAACCTCATTGAGAGTATTAGGCTTTTGCCACTGATAAGCTAAGTCTCGCGTTCCATTAAACTTAAAACATTTCTACTACTACTAATACTGGAGCAAACCAGAGTCGGTGTACAAACACACTCTTTCAAAGTTAAGTATTTTCATAGTCAACCAAATCCAAATCCATTCATAGTCAAACTAGTAATTTTTTTAAAGGCAAAAACTTCTGTAGTCTAAATATTACATTTTGTCAAATTATAGTCAACACATTTTGTAATTAAAGTTTGGTCAGATTTGGTTGACAGCACATTTGCTACTACTACTGCAAACTACGACTACTTTTTGTCTCGATGATTATCAAATCCATTCAAAATGTCAACGCCAAAAGATCACATCAAATTTCATATTCAGTAGATCTAGTCTTTTGTTGTCAAAACAATGATACAAAACATGAGTTTTTGATGTTTGTCATCAAAACATATGGTGGTTTTTGTAGGGCTGTCGAGATTTTACACAGCAAACTTTTTTCTTAAATCTACATCTACGGGGAGCCCATTCATTGTTTTTTTAAGTCAAGTTGAACATATGTTTAGTCAATAATTGAATGTTCACACAAGTACAGTTAAACTACTGCTACTACAAACAGAATAATATAATAGTAACTAAAACTAGACGGGTTTTTTCTAGGTCAAGTGGAGCATAAAAGAAGAAGAAAAGAAGACGGCCCAAGCTCTTATGTTGGTTTGTAATCTCCCCTGAATTTTTACTCGGCATGCATAGCAGTGTGAGCTTATGTGTTCATTTGCCTTTGTTTTAACACATTTTGATTGGCTGCATAAACTGCATTCCTAAAATTTCACAGCCAATCACAATCAGTTTAACAGGTGCCCCACCCAGGGGACATAACCACAATAATGAATAGAACGGCCTACAACCTTTACGGAGGTCAAGACGTTTACGGCAATTAATTTACAATACCATATTGTCAAAATGCTTTGTAACGACATTGCAATTTCATGTTAAGGCATCATCAACATCTTGTTGGCCTAACATTAATGCCTTCTTTTTGCCATTTACATGAAACCATGAAAACTATTTGCGAATCCAGTTGTCTACTTTGTTTTTTAAGTCACATTTGGATTCTTGTGTAAAATGACCTTTGATGATGTCGGCGGACATAATGTCATACAATTATTCATCAGCCAGTCAAAGGAGCGGAAAATGAGGTATTTATTAATAAATTATTATTAATGAGGTTTGCGTCATCGATGATGGATTCTCCTGCCCTTTTTAGGAGAATCACCATTTAAACATGAAAACGTTTCTTTGTAAATCATATTTGTAACACATTTCACAATCACACACAAAGTGATAATTACATGCACACCAAAGGGTCCTATAATTAAAGCTAATGACTTCATATTCCAGTATTTGCGGTATTTCTGGTCTTGCTTGAGCGGATATAGAGCGACACAGGCACACACATTTAATAACTTAATGGATCATTTATTACAAGGTCACAGTCAAACATGAGATGGTTCAGTAAACGTTTTGTGTACAGTTTGAAGAATTCTTGGATCATTTCCATTCATATTATACAGTTTTAGCTTTGAGCTTCAATAAATTAATGAAGAAGAGACAGTGACCTCAGAGCCACAGTGGGTGGAACATTGAGAATATGAGATTTCACAGAAGAGTTGGATAACGTTCTTCAGTTAGTTTAGTATTTGCACACTGAATTACAATGTCTTGCACAGTACACACGTCAAGAGAATGACGCAACGCAGTCTGCTTTACTGAAGAACTAACATTGTCTGTATGTTGAGAATGATGTCAGCGTTTACAAGAGGTCATCCATGCAATCCTCACAAAGCCATCCCCGCTGGAAGGGAGCCCTGAAGGCGATAGGACTGTGCTGGTGGCATCGGTAACAGACTTTCTCACTGCTATGGTCAGGCTGACTGTGGCACTCAGCCTCCTGTTCCTCACGCTGATGGAACACGTACTTGACGTCTTTAGAGTTGGGGGAGCGGATCTCCAAGTAGCCGTCGTAGTTCCCCGCTCTGGCTTTGCTATCCTTATCCTCTTTCTTGTCAGCCACCGCCTTCTGTCGCCCAAACACCCGTGGTTTGTTGCCGGCAGGTGGGGCCTTGTGCTTGAGGGCCAGCACCTGCAGGTGCACCATTTCTGAAAAGAAGGCGCCGCCAAAGACGTCAGCCTTGGGGCAACACACGCTGTCCTGGCACTGGGAGGTCAGAGGCGCGGGATGCAGGCGGTCATCGTGCGGGATGGTGGCGTGGCCGGCTGAGTCGGTGGACATGAGGGAGTCGGGGGACACGCGTCCGTTGGAGCAAGAGGAGTCGTCTAGCGACGTCGCAGTCTCGTAGCCAGATTCCGGGGCCGGGGGCCTGACCCGCAGCGACCTGGACCTCACCCCGGACCCTTTATCGGAGGAGTCAGGTGAGGCGGCGGATCTGGACTGGGCGGATTCTCTGAGACTGAGGTTCCGGCTGAGCTGGCTGTACATGTTCTTCATCTTGTGGCCAGACACGCGGCACGAGTCGCACAGGAAGTGCTTGCGGCCTGAGATGAACGACGCGTTGGGTCGGCAGGTGGCGCTCCGCTCGCCGCATTTTTCGCACTTCTCCGCTCTACTGTTGCCACCTGAGCGTCCTGACCGCAGCAACTTGCTGCACATCTTGGCCAGCAGCCCCTGGGACTTGCCAGCTTCGTTCTCCTTGTTGCTGCTGCTGCCCTTCTTCTCCGACAGCGACATGCAGCCGCACGTGCGGCTGTCGTCTGTGGAACTGTTGATGCAATGTAAGGCTGTCCTGACTGTGTTGGCAGTCAGTGGAGTTAGCGCTGTGGATGGCTGTTGATGGTGCATCATGATGCTTCTGCAATTCTGCAACATAGCAAACAAAAACATCTTGTTAGGGAAGAAACTTGATCACAATCTTATCATGTAACGTGCTATAGATTTAACGGCTTTGCCTTCTTCACATCGAAGGTCTACTTGGCAAAAAGCGCAAAGGACCACTTTATATTTAGAACAATAGTTGTTGGAACCAGTTTGATGTTTGGGCGAACAGCTCATTTCTTTTCTTATCCGTACACACCTTTCTGTTCCTTTTGTATATTTACGTGCAATAAACTTAATTTGAACAGGTAATTCAAATAGTTTTGCAAAGACAGATACAAAATAATATCGTACATTTATTTACTGTGCAACAATTTTTACCAAAATGTACCAACAAATAAAGTGATTACACAGCCAACATGTTGGAGGAGCGGCTAGAGAGACGGAAAGGTGTAGCGGATATTTTAGGGGAAAATTCCTCAGCTAGAAATGCGAGTTTACACTTCACCTCCGGCCCTTTTCATTCCCGGCATTTCGTTTTAACGGCTTCCCCACCCCTACCCCCCTTCCTCCTTAACACATCCTTACTATCATTTCTACTCCCCCACTACCCCCACCACAAACATTTATCCAATTCCCTTCGTCCTTCCCAACCACCGCATCTTCTCTCTTGAATCTTTCAGTGTGTTTCCTCCATCATTTTCATGTTACAGTTTCATCCTCTCGCTCCATCTCTCCCCTCCCCCCCCCCCCACACACCTCCCAACAGATCCCCCACCCACCACCCTCCATTCCATTTCTCTAACGAACCCCCTCCCCCCCTCTCCATTCTAATTGCTTATTGTGATTCCTTTCCACCACCCAACCCACTCATCTTTTTTTACCTGCAGCCATTACCGCATTGTTGGAGGCCTTGCTACAAAGATAAACATCAACTTCCCCCTCCGTCGTCGCTGGTAAAGTGATGGCAATAAAATGTCTCGCGGCAAAGCCACTGAGGAAGGGAGAAAGAGGTTTTGCCCATCCGAGGACAGGGAATTGTCACAGGCAAAAGGTAAATTGTTTCTAAGGCCTCGTTCTTGTTTTCAGTTCTTCTTCTGATATTGCAGAGCCGTTTCCATGCTCTCGTGGTTCGTCGGCTAAACTCGGTGCGTAGTTACTAATATCTTAAGTTAATGTTCTAGGTGGAGATGCAATGCCGCAGCATTACTTTCTTGGGAAAACGGTCCAACACGAAACCCGTTTACTAGATGATAGTATAACTAGCGCGGCACACTTCACAGTTTTTCCTCAGTTGTTAATGAATTCTACTCACATTAGTACATTACTAACACTCTATTTCTTGACACTGCTAACCACCCAACACAAATCTCTCTACTCCTTCGGATGGGAGTATAAACCGAGGTATAGTGTGTATACTCGCGCATTCCATCGCACTGACTTTAAAGATCCTCACTCTCATGTTCTAGACGGGTTAGTGCCGGCGTCACAAACACACCCAGCACGCACTAAGTCCCTTCTACCTTATCCCCGGTCTCCCAGGATTGTGCTCAATCGTCTGGGCGTCAGACTGTGCGCCCAAAGGCTTCAAGAGGGCGCCTTGGGCGGTTTGAGTTAGATCCAATTCAATTCAACCAATCTTTATTACCATCAAAAGAATTGTGCACAACCATTTGTGTTGTATGCAAAATAAACGACAGTTCTTACACTAACTGATTAAGATTATCCATGTGTTCTTCCTGTAGCGCCTTGAGTATCTCTTGTAAGTTGCAAACGCGCTATATAGGAACGCAAATCTCTCTCCCCCTAATTCTCCTCCCCCTCTCCCTCTCTCTCTCCCCGCCCTTCCATTCATAAAACAATACATATTGCTCCAAAAGTCCTTGATGGTGGTGAGGCAGACATCGCTTGATCCCGTCCCAGACACATAAACCCAGAATAGTTACGACTAAGCCAGTCACATTATTTTTTACTCTAATCCTCCACACACTAAACCATCTCTCTCTCTGTCTGTCTGTCTGTCTGTCTCTCTCGTATTAAATATGGTTAGTTCCCTTACATTGTTAATAAGTTTGTGTTTCTTTCATTTAAAACCTCTTATGTTTGTCTATGCAGGCGTTATGATTAAAACTAAATGTGTGAGTGGTTGAGAGGAGAGCTGGCTGTAAGATTAGCAAATTGAAGCTAAAACCATTTACTTCTCGCAATTAAATATTGAATCTGAATCCATCTTCACCATCCTTCCCCCTTCCCCCCCCCCTCCCCGTCGTTCACTCCCCACCCACCACCCTTCCCCACCCCGCCAGTAGGGGGTTTAACAGTGGTAAATGGAACACCACTTGAAACGAGTCGTTGCCTGACAATCCACGATCAATTACCCTGTGCGCTTCTTTCATGTTGTAAGCCAATCTCGTGGTTATAGCACGTAAAAGATCCTTCACGTAGGCAACGTTGCTTTTCCCGGCATTCCGGGTCACACGTTTTGAAAAGAAACACCCGATTTGTGTGTGTGTGTGTGTGTGTGTGTGATCCAACTGACGAAAGAATTAGGAAATAAGATATTTTCTCTAGGCTATCAGTATCAAGGTTCTTCTTTCTTCTTCTTTTTAAGATGCTTAAAAAAACAAACTATAACGTATGGTCCAAAATACTAAAAATTCGGATATCAGCTAATTCTAACTCTAAGAGAAGAAGAAAAAAAGAAAGAAAAGAAGAAAGTAAGAAAGAAGAAATTACTAATTTTAAATACACATTGTAAGCTTATACCAGAGATTGCAACTTGATGATACAATAACAGTCAAAGAAGAAAAACAAATCAAGGAAATTTCGGTATAATATTCGTTTTGAAACTAAGTTGTCCTGGTACAAAAACCGCTATTTAAAACATATTCCAAACTTAATGAATTTCAGGTATTTTTACCGTTTTACATATAAGTAAGCACGATTTATTGTACACAATAATTTTAAACTACTTCAAACAAACAGTTTAAAACCTAAGTTAACATGCTGTCGGACTAAAAAGAAAGAGAAAACGCGGTTGCTACAATAGAAGTAATAATCACCAAAATACGCTTGCTTCATTGAGTATTGTATCATTCAAGTACAGGGTCTGCGACAGTACTTTGCCATTGCAAATAAAACTCACTTACCACTTAATGGTTACTCCAATATTGTTAAGGTAATCCCAACGAATAGTCCGACGAAGCTGTTTTTTTTTTTAAATTTAAATTTTTAAAGACCAATACTACAGGTAAGAAAAAACGGTCCAACGTCAACACAAACTCAAGAGACCTCCGTCTCTCACAACGTGCGACCTGCGACTGAACGGCGGAGAGAGAGCCAACTTGTTTTGTTCTCGCGCATACATTACAGAGTATTGTAGACTCGGTCAAATCCCGCCCACTCCGAGCTTCTGGGCATTCTTCTTCAGTCTGACCGTTCTCAATCAAGCTTTTCGCTCAGCCAGATAGACGATATGCGTGGGCGCTTCGCTAGCGCTGGGAATGTTTCTATATATTGAAGGGGGTGTTATCCCCGATTTCTGGTATGTCTGGCTACGGAAATAGTCAGTGGGCCTTGCATTGTTGTCGCGATTATTGGCGGTGTTTGAGGTCGTCGTCGTTGCCGGTCTGGTGTTGAGGGGGTGAAAAGTTAAGTCCTGAAGTAGGGAGGGGCCGACCTTTTGGTTGGCAGTTATGAATGGACAAAAATCCAGTCTGGGTTAAGCATGCAGAACAGAGTTTAAAGACACGAGGCGGTGTGCGTGGACATTCGTTATAACATGTAATCTTGTTGTTAGGCATTGTTTCGGTTGTTTAGTTTATACGGCGAGTAGGTATGGGAGATTAATTTAAGTGTTGTATGTGAGAGAGAGAGAGAGAGAGAGAGAGAGAGAGAGAGAGAGAGGGAGGGAGGGAGATAGAGAGAGACTGTGATGGCCTAAGTGCATGAGTGAGGGTCGGCCGGTGTGTGCGTTCGGGTAATGTTTTCGTGCATTCATTAATCGTATGTGTGCGTGCGAGCCATTGCTTATTTGCGGGAGTTTTCTCCGGGTACTCCGGTTTGCACCCCCAGCAAAATTTCAAAGATCATTTGAACTGTTGCCCTCAGGTCGGAGGTTTAGAACCCCGGCCTGGAAAAGAAACTTGTATGGCCACTCTTATGTACCAAGTGCAATCCGCATCTTAAATTTAAGCAAACTGTAATACCCCCAGTTACCTACAATGGCTACATTTGTCTTCTGTGTACTGTGATGATGTAATGTAATATGATGTGAGTCGTGCAATGAAGTCAGCTATTTGTCATGCGTATGATTGTCTTAATTAATGTTTTATATAACAAAAACTGTTAATTAATATTTCTTCTAGTTTTTAATCTTTCTGTCTTAGTCTTTGTGCTACTAAAGACAAATTTCCATGTTATTGTATTTTAACTATGGACAATAAAGATTCGTATTCGTATTCGTATTCGTAATGTTAGGTAGGTTGGGTTTGGGCGCGTTACAGGCTGCGACTACGCCTTCCCCAGGGGAGGCGGCCCAGAGTTTCCCGATAGAAAGGGATAATAAACTGCAACAACAACATTTCTATGCGCATCGGTGTTCGTTTGTGTACGCGCACTGTGCTTATACGAATGTGAGCGCGCCCGTGAATGTGAATGTGAATGTGCGCATGACTAGTGTGTGTTGTGTAGGCCTAAGTGGAACACAGTGGGAGAGAAGTATGGCGTACCAACAGGGTCAAACGCGCGATAAAAAGTATCGATGCTTGCTTTGCTCCGTTACGAAAGGATCGATCCTTTTCATCGCGCATTTCCGAGTTCTTTCGAATACACAGAATGCAAATGTTCCAAAAGTTTGATCGGAACTAAAGCGGAACACAAAACAGGCAATCGCGCCAATCTGCTTGCTTTCCTTTCGTTTTGCGTTACTTGTGGCCGGAAGATGGATGCGATTGAAATTATCGACGATCGAATGAGAGAACTTGAAAAGAGACCTGTTGCAGGGTTAGGTATGGTTGAACGGTGAGTTGTTTGCATATGTATATTATTTCATTAGCTTGACCGATTTAAGTTTTGCAGAAACAGTGTGTTTCGCCTCGGTAAACTTCGGAACTGCGTGATGAAACTGCTCGAGCTAAAGTATCGATGCAAAGTATCGAAACTTTTTAAAAAGTATCGATGCTTTACTTTTCAGAAAGCATCGATACTTTCGCAATTGGTGTTCCATGCATTTGATAAAATGTGCCATCCTTTTGATAAAAGTAGCGATACTTTCCTAAACGGATGGATCCTTATGAGAATAGTCATCGATACTTTTCATCGCGCGTTTGACCCTGTTCGTACGCCATAGGGAAGAATTATTGAAGGGGGAGAGAGAGAGAGGGGGAAGAAGCGGATGGGAGGTAAGGGCACGACGAGTCGCATTGAACAAGCGTTAACAGGAAGTGAGGTCTGAAGGTTCAACCAAGTTGTAGTAATTGTGAATGAAGCGAGCAATGAAAGGGACATTTGCCATTGCAAAGAGGTTCAAAGTTTGTCACGGAGGTCGGCAGTTGGAGAGCGTGTTTTGTGAAGATTGTGAGGTGTGACCACACTTGAACTATATTTAAACCTCCCAACCCTGCCCCGGTCACTAGGTGGGGACGGTTAGCTCAGTTGGTAGAGCGTCTTACTAGTAATGTTCGAATCCCGGATTAGCCAACGTGTGACCGTATTATTTTCCCCTTACCATCAACTGGTTGCTGATGTCAGAATTGTAGATTATAGTCACACGACACCAGAGCGTACAGGCGACTACTGGTCAGAATAATGTGACCAGTTGTCGCCTATACTGCCGTGAACTGACAAAACCGAGCAAGTCCACAAAACCTACTTTCGAGAAAATCGACGTTTTGTGTTGCGCTATATTACGCGATCGTTTCTCGAAGTTTAAGGGCATATTATAATGCAATTCCTCGATTTAAGAGTGCATACCTTGAATGTTAAAGAAATTTTTGATAGATTTGATGTTTTAAGACTATTTGTGGACTTGCTTTGTTTTGTCAGATTATTCTTGAGATAGATCTTTGTTGAGAACATGACAAAACCAAGCAAGTCACCCGCTTGGTTTTGTCAGTTTATTATTGAATTAAATCCTTGTTAAAAAAATTCACAAAACCAAGTAAGTCAAATCCGCTTGGTTTTGTCAGTTTATTATTAAGTAAATCCTTGTTTTCAAAATTCAACAAACCAAGTAAGTCCCATAGGCCGTTTCGTTTCTTTGTTAAAAAGTCTGACGAGATGAGTCACATAAGTAGGGTTTTGTAAGATGTGGGTGCGGCAGTTACAGTGAGTGTATATGTGTGCCTGTTTATTGTTTTTAGCCATTCTTCACTTAATATTCCTGGGTTGGTATGCAGGAGTCATGGTTTTTTTTGCTCTCCCTTCAAAATAATATTAGATGCAGCCAATTTAATTTTAAAAATACAAAACTATTTTCCTTTCGGTTTCCTATTGTAGCGATCTTCCTGCCTTTACACCACGTGTATGTCTTGTATTTTGTTGCCCTTGTTGTGTGTCTGTAATATATTTGTTGCTGTTTGTTTGTGGGTTCGGGCACTGAATAGAATAGGTCCAACGTTTCCCGGCGTGTCGTAAGAGGCGACTAACAGGGGTAATGTTAGCACGGCATCACTGGGCGAAAGTCTTCTACACAGAAGTCACCGGCCAGGGCGAGGAACCTCACGTTGCTACATGTTCAACGACCACGTGCTCGGGGCCAAGGCGAGCCACACTGTATTCGTGGATTTCGGCTGTGCCCAACAGCCTGGAGAGGATTGGGCACCGCTAGGTCCTTTTTTGCCCAAGACACACTACATGCATAATGACACTATCCACTAATTCCATACCGGATAGGTCGTCGCCCGGCTCAAGGACCGCGCCTTCCGTTGGCCACCAGGACGGAGGTGTTAAGTATGCTACTGATGGACAATTTAGCAAGATCCGCACGAGAAACAACATCGTCATAGGAACCTGGAATGTCAGGACCCTAACTGCGGAAGGAAAATTAGAAGAACTGGCCCACGAGTTGGACCACTATCGATGGAACGTTCTAGGCATTAGCGAACTGCGCTGGAAAGGCCTAGGTGCAACAACGACAGTCAAAGGCCACAAGCTCTATTTCAGCGGTAGAGATGACAGGCACGAACACGGCGTTGGATTCTTGGTCCACAAGAACATTCTAGCCACTGTCATGGGTTGCCGCCCAGTAGACTCATTACCATCCGCCTAAGAGCAGCCCCTTTCAACATCACCATCATCCAGACCTATGCCTCAACATCAGACTATGACGACAGCGAAGTGGAGGATTTTTATGAAAATCTACAGGCGGTCCTTGACCAAGTGCCGAAGAAGGACATAGTCATAGTGCAAGGCGACTGGAATGCCAAGGTTGGCCAAGATGCGCACCACAACTGGGGAGACACATGTGGACCCCACTGCAACAACGAGACAAATGACAGGGGTCTGAGATTCTTGGAGTTTGCCAGATACAACAATCTGGTATTGGCAAACACGCTTGGTCTCCACAAAAACTCCAGACGATGGACATGGCACAGTCCCAGGGGGGAGCATCACAACCAAATAGACTACATCATGGTCAAGAAACGCTTCAGATCAAGCATCAACATTGGCAGGACACGCACTTTTCCAGGAGCAGACATCGGAAGTGACCACGATCTCTTGATGATGTCTTTCCGGCTCCACTTGAAGAGAGTAAATACTGCACTAGACTGAAGTTCGACCTGGACAAACTGCAAGACCCGGAGGTGGCAGAACTATTTCAGGCAACAATTGAAGGGAAATTTGCACCACTGCTCATTTTGGGGGCTGGTGAAGTAGATGTCAACACCATGACCACCACCTTCAACTCAGCTGTGACAGATGCCGCCACTGAGATCCTTGGCAAGCACCGACCAAAGAAGAAGCCGTGGATCACACCTGAACTTTTGGATCTGTGTGATAAACGAAGAGAGATTAAAAAAAAGAAAGAAAAAGAACACCTCACAGGGAGCTGATGTCTACCGAAAAATCAACAATGACATCCGAAAAGGCATGCGCACAGCAAAGGAGAACTGGATAGAAGATCAATGCCAGGAAATAGAGAACAGTCTGAACAAAAACAACAGCAAGAAGGCTTACCAGACTGTAAAGCGGCTAACAAGTTTCAAACAGCCCAAAGTCTCCACGATCCAAAGCAAGTCTGGCATATGCCTTACAGAAGAACAAGAAGTCTTGGACAGATGAACAGAGTACTGCTCTGACCTTTACAACCATACACCAAATGGAGACCCATCAGTTCTAGCATGTCCCGAGAACAGAGAAGAAGAAATCCTCCCAATTCTCCGGGAAGAAGTTGAGGCAGCAGTGCAATCGCTAAAGAAAGGGAAGTCAGCGGGAGTGGACAACGTACCCGCGGAACTGCTACAAGCAGGAGGAGAAGCGATGATTGATGCCCTCACAATTATCTGTAACAAGATCTGGAAGAGTGGAGAGTGGCCTATACCATGGGCCCAGTCGCTTGTCATCACTCTTCCCCAAAAAGGTAACCTTCAGGAGTGTGAAAATTACCGCACCATCAGCCTCATCATCCATCCCAGCAAGGTCCTCCTGAAAATATTACTCAACAGGTTGAAACCCCAAGCTGAACAAATCATAGCTGAAGAACAAGCAGGATTCAGGGCAGGGCGAAGTACCACTGAACAGATTTTCAACCTCAGAATAATCTGTGAGAAATACCTACAGCACCAACAACATCTATATCATGTGTTCATAGACTTCAAGAAAACGTTTGACCTAGTCTGGCATGCAGCTCTATGGGCAACAATGAAAGCGTACAACATCAGACCTAAAATTATTGAAGTCATCAAAAACCTGTATGACAAGGCTACCAGTGCAGTCCTCCACAACAGCGCCATCGGGAACTGGTTCAGAACAACAATCGGTGTGCGTCAAGGATGCCTACTCTCTCCAACACCCTTCAACATCTTCCTAGAGTGCATCATGTCAGATGCTCTTGCAGATCACGAAGGCACAGTCAGCATAGGGGGTAGAGCAATCTCCAATCTTCGTTTTGCGGATGACATTGATGGATTGGCTGGAGAGGAACAAGTACTTGAACAGCTGGTACAGAGGCTTGACACGAAATAAGTGCAGAGAAGACCGAAATGATGACCAACAACACCAATGGCATCAACACGGACATCAAAGTCCAAGGCCAATCCCTCAACACAGTGCATAGCTTCAAATATTTAGGAGCCATTGTATCAGACAATGGGTCCCGACAGGAAGTCCTCTCCAGGATCGCACAAACAACTGCTGCCCTGACAAGGTTGAAGCCATTTGGAAAGACAGGACCATCATTCTACATTCCAAAGTAAGACTGCTGCGCTCCCTTGTCATCTCCATCTTCCTATATGCTTGCGAAGCATGGACCCTCACAGCAGACCTACAACGAAGAATACAAAGCATGGAGATGAGGTGCTACAGAAGACTTCTGGGCATTTCCTATACCCAACACATCACCAACGACGAAGTCCGACAGACCATCACACAAGCCATTTGACAACACGATGACCTGCTCACAGTGGTGAAGAAACGGAAACTCCGATGGTATGGCCACGTCACCAGATTATCAGGCCTTGTAAAGACTATTCTGCAAGGCACAGTGCAAGGAGGTAGAAGAAGAGGGAGACCGAAAAAGAGGTGGGAGGACAACATTCAAGAATGGACTGGTTTGACACTGAGCGAAGCCATCAGGGCTGCTGAGGACAGAGAGAGATGGAGTATGCTGGTTAAACGATCATCTGTGGTGCCCCTACGACCTCAGGGTTACGGGACAGGATAGGATAGGATAGGATAGTTTGTTTGTTTATTTCCACACCTCGTGGAAGTTGCCGCATAGGCGGAAGATCTACAGGATCCTTCATGGTGGGCAGGAAAGTACATGAAGAAAACTATTTCTTTTTCAAAAAGCCGTACACGTCCTTTGCTGACCGAAATTTCGTCATCATTTTCACAGGAAAATAATATTGCACAGCAGCAATAACATGGATTCTCACTGGTCCACTTCATCTTAAGGCGCTTTCTCATTGGTCGGGAGGACTTACTTTTCTTTGTCAGGTTATTGTAGAAAATGACGTCATCATGCCAACTCGAGCATCAGCCAGAGGATCGCCGAAACAAAATCGCAGGGGACTTGCTTGGTTTTATCAGTTTATTCCCCCACTTAAAATTTTTTTAACAAGGACTTACTCTATGATATCTCCAAATCTAAACATAGTTCGGATTTGATTTTTACAGGTAAGATGCGTCATTCTCTTGCAAGTTTGATGGCGCAAAAAACTCATTTTCGACCTTAGGTGGACTTACTCGGTTTTGTCAAATCACGGCAGTATACCATCTGGTGTCGTGTTACACGGGACCCCCTTACCAACCTCGTGCAACTGTAGCTATAAAGTTTTAAGCCCTGTTTCCGTCTCCTTAACTCTCTCTCTCTCTCTCTCTCTCTCTCTCTCTCTCTCTCTCTCTCTCTCTCTCTCTCTCTCTCTCTCTCTCTCCCCTCTCTCGGTAACGGCTAAAATAAGGAAAATAAAGAGTATCGGTCGGAACTAAAATTACAAATAAGTTTGTAAAACTTGCACACCCTTATGAATAGAGTGGTGCAGGTGCGGAAGTAACATTTTGCCTGATTTTTCCTGTTCGAGAACACGTGATGTCATTGCTCAATGATAATGTCATCAGTTTGCGTCATTTTTCCCTGGGCTGGAAAACGTGATTCTATTGTTCAGTAATAAATGTAATACAAGCATAATTTTATTTTATTAATTTTTTTTTTTTTGCCTTGTATTATTGTCTTTGTAAACGGAATTGTCACACCACAAGCAATACTAAATTTCCTTATAATTTATCCTATCCTATCCTTAACACGAAAGTCGTAGGGGCACCACAGATGATCGTTTAACCAGAGTACTCCATCTTTCTGTCCTCAGCAACCCTCATGGCTTCGCTGTAATTTATGAAAACAATAAATGTATATTGAAAGTTGAATCTTCTCCACCACCACTCCATACCCACCGCCCCACCCCCCACCCCCACACACACACCCACTCAAACTCCCTCTGCTTCTCTCAAAATCTCATCTATTCCCCCCTTTCCCTCCCCCCCACCTCCTCTCGAAGAGTGAAGGCTTAAAACGAGCTTAGCTCTTTGTCTGAAGAAGAGCTTAATTGGAAAATGTGCGCCGTATTGTCTTCTGTCTAAATTACCGTTATTTTTAGTTGACGTATCCATTTGTGTTTCCTATTAAAGTAACTTCGGAATGCATGCTAGCAGTTCTGTGTTATATTCCGTTAAAAAAAGAGAAGTATGGTCAACTTAGAATCGCATAGTGCGTAGGTCACACTCGTAAAGGCTTGCGTCGACGTCGTCCGCGTCCGCCTGGTGAGGCCTGATGAGGCGGACGCAAGCCTCGATGAGTGTCACCTAGTCAGTGTGCTTGGGATCGATGTCACCTGGCCAGTGCGGCGGGCCAAAGCGTGAAATAGATGCATGACCACGCCAAATATAAAAAAAATAAAAAAAACTTATAAAACCCACAAAACCTTTATTTGTTGTAGTTACGCGATAAGCAGTAAACTACCCTCCATGCTCAACCCAGGAACAAATGAACTGAAATAAGCCTACAGTTTTATTAACGAAACAAGGACGGGTCAATGAACATACACGAATAAACTAAAACAAGTCTATGAAGGGACCAGTGAACAGGAAAGGAAAGAACGGTCTACAGGACTAGGCCACACACAAAAAACGAATAGTTGAATTAATCGTTACGTGGTGAATAAACAAGAGCAGTAATTGACGAATGGATGAATGAGTGAATGGATGAAAAGAGCAGGAATACACCTAATCAAATGAATTAAACTGGCATTGTAGATGATAGCCACGTGTACTCAACATCGTACGTCCAAGTTGGACGAATCAATAAACGCACTGCTTCTTGATTTACGCAGAGAAAACCAGAACAAACGAAACCAGCTAATATTCATAATTGTAAACCAATGTATTTTTCTCCCTCCATAACTGTTTCAAATAAATAATCTTTGAAATAATTATTTTATTTCTTTTTCTTTCTCCCTCACTACATGTTCTTAATATAATTCCTATGTGTACCTGTTTGTTTCTCTACGCACACGTCGCTTCTAGGCGTGCATGTGTTTAGAAGGCAAGCTGCATTGTAAATATGTTGTTTGTAATTGCCAAAACGGGTGGGGTCACTCGGGCAGTCTTAAAAAGGGATTAAATTTAAACAAGAATAAACGCGCTGAATAAACTGAAAAAAGACGTAATATACATTGGTATGTGGATTGGTACCTGGCGGATGCACGATAAAATGTATGAATCGACGAATGAACAAAAGAACTCAACAAAAGAACTGGACTGAAAATGTTGATAGCAACATTCACCCTAATTGTTAGACCGGGAAGGACAGATTGAATGAACACACAGGGAGTGAATGTGCGAATAAACAGTTATGACTGAATGAATAATTCAAAGAGTGAATCATTCAATCAATCAATCAATTAAAAGGAAAAACTGTTTAACAGCAATATTGTGGACTGTAGTTTTTTTCGTTTGTTAACATTGTTTATTATTTGCGCTATTTAAATACACTTATTATTATCATTATTATTATTATCATCATCATCATCACCGTTAATGTTATTATTATTATTATTATTATTATTATTATTATTATTATTATTATTATTATTATTATTACTGCTTCCATAACAGTGGCTGTAATGTCGATAGTGATGTTTGCAGCAAGACCTACAGCGTGGACGAGGCCTTGCCCACCCACCCCCTCCCTCTACCCCCAAAACTTTCCACCCCTTTCAAGGTGACAAGAGGGAGCAGGCATCGTCTGGTATCAACTGCGCTATAATCACAAGATGGTTAAGTCTTGCTGGTGGAATTGAACTGCTTGCTTTCTAATATACATACGGAATATATCAGTCGTTCTACATGATCATTAAGTTTTCAATAACGTAAACTTTTCCTGCATCAATCGTTCTAAAGTCAACATAAACGCGTGTGTGCTGTGAGGGAGGATGGAGGGAGAGAAGGAGGGAGTACGCACGCGTGCGTGATTTAGTATACATGTAAGTGCGAGCTTTTCTGCATTGGTTTTGCGTGTTTTAGTGACTGGGGGGTCGAGTACTAAAGATCACAACGTATAATCCCTTATGTGGGAAACTGAAGAAGGTCATGAAAAGCTCACAGCACTAAAGTCAATCGAGGGCACTGAGACCGGGGAGTGGAAAAACCGGGTGTGCGTGCGCGGGGATCGAGGGGCGACCGGGAAGAGATGGGGGGGGGGGAGAGGGCGGATGATAGGGAGGGATCAAAGGATGACCTGCCGGACCACACACCTAAAGGGGGGAAAAAAATCTTGTGACTGGTTTTAAAGACAAGGATCAAGCAAGTAGGATATTCATTGGGCGGAGAAAAAAAAAGAACAATAGTGGTTCGCTTTAACCCAATTTTAACAAAAGAGATGTGAACAGGACGACAACCTGTATCTTGAGCAAAGAAGGGATATAGAATGGAGGGAGGGAGGGAGAGAATACAGAGAGAGAGAGAGAGAGAGAGAGAGAGAGAGAGAGAGAGAGAGAGAGAGAGAGAGAGAGAGAGAGAGAGAGAGAGAGAGAGAGAGAGAGAGAGAGAGAGAGAGACGCACACACAAACACAGAGAGACAGAAAGCATAGACCTCCGTGAACAGCGACGGGCAAAAGACAAGCATACATACACACAGCAATACAGAGGAGGGGAGGGTAGAGAGGGATGGGACGGGGGTGGATGGCGAGGGAGGGGGAGGGAGATCAGTACGACGATGAGTGTGGTGGGTGCGGGGAGTACTTGGCCACAGCTGAACGAACACACCAGCACTATGGCGGCCTACTAGCGCCAAAACCTGATAATTACAATTATTATGTGATAATTACAAATATCATGTGATAATTACAAATATCATGTGATAATTACAAATATCATGGGATAATTACAATTATGAAGAGATAATTACAATTATCATTGAAAAATTACAAATATGTTTCTTGTGATCATGTTTTATTTTCAGTTTTGGCTCTATCAATCCGCCTGGAAATGCGCCAAAACTGAAAATTGTAA
The DNA here is from genome assembly GCA_036898135.1 of Oncomelania hupensis. NCBI lineage: Eukaryota > Metazoa > Mollusca > Gastropoda > Littorinimorpha > Pomatiopsidae > Oncomelania > Oncomelania hupensis. The sequence goes on along the minus strand of CM072514.1, from coordinate 87,906,646 downwards.
TTATCACATAATAATTAAAATTTTCACTTGATCATTATAATTTTCATCTGATCATGCTTAATTCCGGTAAGGCGGCCTACTAGCGTCAAAACCTGCAAAACTTACATGTATCAGTGATAATTGTAATTCCCAGAGATACCGGTAATTCAAAGTGTTAATTACTAATTTTCAGTTTTGGCCACGCTTTGCTAGGGCCAAAACCCCAGGCGTGCTGAGAACATTGCCGCTGCCGCGCATGCGCACCTTGATATTTATAATTTTTAGTGATAATTGTAAATATCGCTTGTAATTATCTCTTGATAATTGTAATTATCTCATGATATTTGTAATTATTAGGTTTTGGCGCTAAGAAAGCGTGGCAAATACTGATAATTATTAATTAACACTGTGGATTACCGATATCTCTGTAAATTACACAGAACACGTGATAATTTCACTTATCTCGTGATAATGGTAACTCGGTTTTGGCGCTAGTAGGCCGTCATACCCAGTGGCTCCCGTGTCCCTACGTGCCGCTCACTAATCTGGCCATGGCGGTGGCTGTGCCGTGTCGGAAATGGCCCAGCAGGGTGGCTCTGGCTATAGCGCTCTGTACTTTTTACTATTGCCGTGGGTCAATGAGGAGTGTTGGTACGTCTGTCCGCTTGTGTGTGCGTCTGTCCGTGCTTCTGTCCGCTTGTGTGTGCGTTTGTCCGTGCGTCTGTCCGCTTGTGTGTGCGTTTGTCCGTGCGTCTGTCCGCTTGTGTATGCGTCTGTCCGTGTGTGCGTGCGTCTGTCCGTGTCCGTGAGTGTGTGCGTATATCCGTGCGTCTGTTCCGGGGCTGTTCGTGTGTTAGTTGGTTATAGACTTTAGGTAGGAGTCGCTCAAGAGTATTCGTATGTTAGTTCGCGTGTGTTCAGTTGTTCGTTTGACCGTTGGTTAGACGGCAGGTCTGCCTGTCAAGTATGAATCACTACTACTACTACTACTACTACTACTACTACTACTACTACTACTACTACTACTACTACTACTATTACTACTACTACTACTTGCCCTTATTAAGATAATACAGTCTCCCAAATCAAGGGTTAAGATATAAACTAGCTTGGCTTGACTTGATTTGATAACCGTTGCCACCGCTTAGGCAGTAAATAACAAGCCGGGACTGGGATCATTAGAGAGCGTATCAACCAGTAGTTTTCTTGTCTCCAAAGTACGATAATAACCGCTTCATTAGTGAATTTGCTTCTTCATCAAGTTAGTTAGTTCTTCATTGCTTACAGTGTCCAAGACCACAACTTGGGTGAATGAGGACTCACTCCTGATCCCAATAAAAGATCTGCTGAAACAAATTAACCCTAGTGGTAACACTGAAGGCACTGCACCAACGAGTCACTTTACAATAAAGGCATCCCATGCATGCAGAAGACGCTGAGGCTATACTCTAATTTATCAAACCCCCGTTTACAAAAAACAAAATAGAATACTGTACAATCATCATTATAAAATATCAACAAAACACACACTGTACTTATAACATGGCTATATTGCTAAATAATAATATCATAGGAAGCCCCAGTGACTATTTGGCGGAAAGCGCCCAATATTCCCAAGCTGACCCAAAAGACCCAATAAACAAATGAAGAGTTTGGGAAGAGTTTTCAAGAAACAAGGTAGGTGGCTGGTCTATCAAATAAGATAGTAAAGTAGATTGATAGAACAGAGTAGGAATGAGAAAGAACAAAAGAGAAAGACAGCGACAGTGGAAATATAAAGCACTCAATTTCCAAAAAGTGGGGATACTATTTATACAGAAACTCCGGGAGGCTTCTTTATCAAGTACCGTCTAAGAAGAAGAAGAAGGAACAAGAGAAGAAGAAGAAGAAGAAGAAGAAGAAGAAGAAGAAGAAGAAGAAGAAGAAGAAGAAGAAGAAGAAGAAACACTAGGGAGGCACTGTGGTCTAATGGTAGTGCTTCGGCTTGTGGATCTGAAGGTCCCGGGTTCGAGCCCTGGCCGGACCATTGTGTTGTGTCCCTGGGAAAGACACTTTACTCCCGTTTCCTACTCCTTCTGATGAGAGTATAAACCGAGGTCTAGTCTGTGTGTCGCATACATTCCATCATAACGGACTTTAAAGATCCTGACGCTCATGTCCTAGACGGGTGAGTGCCGGTAACAAGAACACACCCAGCATGCACTTGGTCCTTCTCCCCCCATCCCTGGCTGCCCAGGATTGTGCTCAGTTGTCCGGGCGTCAGACCATGCGCCCAAAGGCTGCGTGAGTTAGATCCTGTATCGGCCAGCGCCTGCTAAGGCGCCTTACAAATGACGAACATTATAAACAATAATTAGTGGAAAACTATACCACAGAACATATTTACTACTTCATAATATGCCCCCCCCCCCCCCCAAAAAAAAAAAAAAAAAAAAAAAACATAAAATAAAATAATAATAATAATAATAATAATAATAATAATAATAATAATAATAATAATAATAATAATAATAAGAAGAAGAAGAAGAAGAAGAAGAAGTAGAAGAAGAAGTCTGGAGATCCGCTGAAACAACCCTAGGGTATTTATATAGCGCTTTTTGCTAATGACATCAGTTCAAATCGCAGTCCTCACGCATGTAAACTTAACGTTAACATCGAAATTATCGAGGGAGGGAGGGGTAGGAATAGAGCAGATAAGGAGTGATGGGGTTGGGGCCATGCGGCGTGACGGCGGTAGTCTGAATAACAAAAGAAGGGAATGATGATGGTGATGGTAGACGAGATCAGACGGTCTTAAAGAAGAGATGAGGTTTTTGATACAATATGACATAGGAATATTGGTTTGGCTAAGAGTGACAGTGTCTATATAGGAAAAAGACAGGTTGTGTTTGGTACCCGTCAGCATAACTTTCAGAGAATCTTCAGAAAGAGCTTCATTAAAAGGAAGAACTGATTTCGATTTCGAATTTGGTAATAGCGATCTCTCAGATCGCCGCGCTTTGAGTTCTATTGAAGAAAATCCTGTATTATTATTATTATTATGATGATGATGATGATGATGATGATGATGATGATGATGATGATGATGATGATAATGATGATGATGAAGAACAAGAACAAGAACAAGAAGAAGACTCGCTCACACGATATGTACAAGTAACCTACAGTACATGCAATGTCACCTTCGTGATCGACCCTGTTACAAACAACAACTGAACGGGAAAGCACTATAAATATACCTCAAAGCAATGACAATCACCGTTCGTTTGGTAGATTAACATGCCCGGACACTTTCGCATATAGGGGGGTGTGGGGGAGGGGAAGGGGGGGGGGTGACGGACGACTATCACCATAGAAGCTACGCAAAGCCGTCGATTCTTTGCTAGGTATCGTCCCCTATACGCTTATGTGTCCGGGGACGTTAATCTATTTAACTAACTAACTTCTTTGCTAGGACTATCACGGTCGCTGGGCTGATGTAGAACGCTGTTTCTGGAGATGATGACATCGCTAGCCAGGCAAGCGTGAGCCGTTTTGCGGTTTTTAAAGCTGACGTCAAGGCCTTGCATACTTCACCACAGCCAAGCGCGGGAAGTCCCGTTTAGGCCTACTTTCCGGCCAGCATGAGCGAGACAGAGGTTGAGAGAGAGAGAGAGGAGATTTGGGCTAAGGGGGTGGGAGGTGGAGGAAGAGTACAGCTCAGTGAGAAAGAGTTATAGAAAAGAAAAAGAGATGGGGTGGGAGAGAGAGAGGTGAGGGGTGGAGGGTAAGCGAGAGAGAGAGAGAGAGAGAGAGAGAGAGAGAGAATCTGAATTGCTTGTTTCAGAGAGGAGAGTACGAAGAAAGATGAGAGTACTATTCGCTCGGACTTTAGAGATCCTAACTCTCATGTCCTAAACGGGAGTGTGCCTAATACTAATAGTAATACATCAATAAACTCAGCATGCACTACTGATCATACCCCCAGCCCGAGCTGGGTCGCGCCGCTCTTTCGGCTACCGGGCTTTTGCTGAGATGGGAGGTCGAATTTCGTTCACATGGTAAACTATAAGATAAGATAAGAATATTTATTAACCAAGTAAAAACGTTACAAGGATTTTGGTGTGGCATGGCGACAATGAAATACATCCTTTCTTGCACAGTCACACATGCATTCATAGTGTCATACACTTCATTGGCATACAACATGTATACAGCACTAAAGGATAGGTAAACACAGTGTTAAACATACATCACTAATCAGTCATACAAAGTTATGAATTCAAACACACCCTGCAAGTAAAACAAAATACAGCATTAAAACAATTTAACAGCATTAAATAAAATGAGAATTATTAAGAATGTTAGGCTTCACATCCAAATCTACACACACCACAACACAACACACACACACCCACGCACACACACACACACACACACACACACACACAGCATAGCATACTCCTATTTTACAAAGGTATCAATCAAGCAATGGTTATGAGCTATTACCCCAAATCCAAAATGACGTTGCCACACAAATCAATTCCGAGTTCACGGGACTACAACGTTGAAATATGCGAAATGTGGAGTAGGCTGTATAAATCAAACACGCTGCAAGTTCTTACATGCCGCAATCATGCAAGAAGGCCTACCACACTGTGAAGCGGCTGACAAGTGTTAAACAGCCCAAGGTTCCCACGATCCAAAGCAAGTCTGGCCTTACAGAAGAACAAGAAGTCCTGGATAGATGGACAGAGTACTGCTCTGACCTTTACAACCACACCCCAAACGGAGACCCATCAGTTCTAGCATGTCCCCAGAACAGAGAAGAAAAAGAAGAAGAAGAAGAAATCCTCACAATTCTCCGAGAAGAAGTTGAGGCAGCAGTGCGATCGCTGAAGAAAGGGAAGTCAGCGGGAGTGGGCAACATACCCGCGGAACTGCTACAAGCAGGAGGAGAAGCGATGATTGACGCCCTCACCATTATCTGTAACAAGATCTGGCAGAGTGGGAAGTGGCCTACACCATCGCTTGTCATCACTCTTCCCAAATTGGGTAATCTTCAGGAGTGTGAAAATTACCGCACCATCAGCCTCATCAGCCATCCCAGCAAGGTCATCTTGAAAATTATACTCAACAGGTTGAAACCCCAAGATGAACAAATCATAGCTGAAGAACAAGGAGGATTCAGGGCAGGGCAAAGTACCATTGAACATATTTTCAACCTCAGAATAATCTGCGAGAAATACCTACAGCACCAACAACATCTATATTGTGACGGTGGGTCTATTGTTGCTGGGCTCTCACAATGGAATGCTATTACCCACTCGTCTTTCGTCTGCGGGGATTGGCTAGTGTAATCACCCTATGCAAAGACTTGCAAAGACCATCCTGCAAGGCACGGTGCAAGGAGGCAGAAGAAGAGGGAGACAGAAATAGAGGTGGGAGGACAACATTCGAGAATAGACTGGCTTGACACTGAGCGAAGTCATGAGGGTTGCTGAGGACAGGGAAAGATGGAGTACGCTGGTTAAACGATCATCTGTAGTGCCCCAACGACCTAAGAGTTACGGGATAGTATAGGCAATTATACCAATAGAATTAGTTTCTTAACGCAACAAGAGTCACATCACTAAATATAAGTCAATGAATTAAAGGAGATTTACCTGTTATAGTGTATCGGCGGACTTCAATTTTAATGTCACAATGTCAGACAGTCACACTCTTTTACCAAAGGCACATTCGCCGGACAACAGCCCATCTTATGATATCACAAGCACTGGAAATTGGCAGTAATATTCACTAACAAACCCAGAGAACAAAAATGAATGCAACTACTAGCTTGTAAGGGGCCTTCGCACTGGATTCTGAGCAGTATCTGAACACATAATCCAACGATATTTCCTGCGAAGAGCATCCCCTCGTGTTGTGGCAGTTCTTTCCGATTGTCTAGTCATGATGACATAAGCCTACATACTTATGACATGGCTAACACAGTAGTCTTGTTAGTCTACATAGTAAGTCACGCATAATAACAAGTAACAGCCATGTGTACTGCCGAACTTCCTGCCTCAATCGGGCGGTCACAATTAAATAACAGAAACATGATTTTCTAGTCATCGTACAGTTTGTTCAACATTTAGGATACTCACGATCGGTCACGTTTTTCCAACCTCAATAATTACTTGTATACACTGTGAATTTTATTTATTTTATTTTTGCTAAGAGGCGTCACAAATGTTTGAACACTGTTGTTGCTTTATCATCTAGTGTTATGTATATGTTATTGTTTGCAGTTAGAGGCTGCTATTTCTTGTAATATAGTGCCGTTCTTGCTGTATATATTGTGTATCCCTATCCCCCCCCCCCCTCCGTCCCATCTTCCCCCTTGTCTGGCGATACGCCCCCCCCCCCCCTCCCTCCTGGGCTAAGTGCCTAATTTGATATTTCCTGTTTCATCGTTTGTTTAATAAAAGGACAAAGTTCCAAGTACTTGTCCCCTCACCTCATCCTCTCATTCCTTCTCTCTCTCTCTCTCTCTCTCTCTCTCTATCTCTCTCTCTCTCTCTCACACACACACACACACGTACACACACACGCACGCGCGCGCACATTTTCTCGCCCACCTTCTCTCCCGCTTGTTCTTTTCTCCTTCTTCTTCCCTCCTCCCCCCCCCTCACTCTCTTCCTTATGTAATTGTAGTCACACGACACCGAAGCGTATAGGGGACAACTGATCACATTCATCCGGCCTTGCAAAGACCATTCTGCAAGGCACAGTGCAAGGAGGTAGAAGAAGAGGGAGACCGAAAAAGAGGTGGGAGGACAACATTCGAGAATGGACTGGTTTGACACTGAGCGAAGCCATGAGAGTTGCTGAGGACAGAGAAAGATGGAGGACGCTGGTTAAACGATCATCTGCGGTGCCCATACGACCTCCGAGTTACGGGACAGGATAGGACGTTGGCTAATCCGGGATTCGAACCAGGTACCGTTCGGTTACTTCTCCTCTCGTCTTTTATCCTCTCCCTCTAACTCTCTCTCCCTTCTCTCTCTCTCTCCTACCCTCTAACACATCCCCGCGCTACGTCCGTCTATTTATATAAATATGTCACGCAAAACCAACGTTTCAAACCGAGGAATCGCACACCGCGCGGCTGACCTTCGCCACACTAGGGGAAAAGAACGTATTCCTCGCGCCACAGTGTCTTGTCCGTACAGAGGGGTCTAAAGTATAACGCTAAGCTTGACAACACTCATTTATCAAATTAATATATTATTACTTACTGCGTCAATGTTTTGAAACTGTGCACGCTAGATCGAAAGCCAGGAGAAAACGTCATTCATCATCAAGATAGGACATGATTTTGTACACAATGTCATCAACAAATCTGTCCGAGATGCGATAAAATACAAATGGTAAGAATTATAAGAAGAAGAAATGATGCGAAGGAAAAGAAGAAGAAGAAGAAGAAGAAGAAGAAGAAGAAGAAGAAGAAGAAGAAGAAGGAGAAGAAGAAGAAGAAGGAGAAGAAGGAGAAGGAGAAGAAGAAGAAGAAGAAGAAGAAGAAGAAGAAGAAGAAGAAGAAGAAGGAGGAGGAGGAGGAGGAGGAGGAGGAGGAGAAGAAGAAGAAGAAGAAGAAGAAGAAGAAGAAGACTCACATTAAATTAGCATCACAACTGGCAACAATCAATAATAACAAACTTCATAACATCAACTGCGACAACAATTTAACATTGAAATATTCCCAACAAAATAACAGGCTAACGGTCATGAGGTAAACCTATTCGTATCAACTATCAAACAGCTTAAAACTCTACAAATTCAAAAACGCAAACATCTATGATCTAAGTTTGTCATTCAATTCAAAACCCTCATGTTAATCCGGTTTCGAAGTACTTCGGCTAACTTTAAATCAACTACAGAACAACTTACAATTTGAAATATTCAAAACGCAACCCCACCCCACCCCCACCCCCAAAAAGTAAAAAAAAAATTAAAATAAATAATTAAATAAATAAAATAAAATAAATAAAACAAATAAATAAAATACATTAACGGTTTCTGTTGTAGTTTTAGCAGCAACGGTCAAATGTGTTAGAAAACGTCAAAATCGGTCGTGAAGTTACATTCCGTAGGTTTCTTCTTCTTCTTGACGTGGAGCGCCCACGATGAACTCGTCGATCATTCTAGCACCTAAATCACTCTTCTAGGATTAAACCGGAGAAAATGCAAAAACAACTTAAAATTGTAAATTTAAAAAAAATAAAATAAAATCACGGTTGTGCCGTTTGTACATACCGTGTGTGTTGTAGTAGACGACCGTTGTGGAAATCAAGGAGGTTGGTGGAAGTACTGGTCACGCACGATAGGGCGCCGCGAGCTGCGTTTTGCTGCGGTTACGGGGCGTGGTTAGCCACCAGACATGATGCACTACGTGGTCACAGGCTCCCCTATCTCTATGAATAGCGTCCCTTCCTACATGCACACACACAAAAAAAAAAATCACACTCTAGGTTGTGTACTCTGCTCACATCCCGAGCCTGCGATCTCCTGGGTAGCCTATTGCACCATCAAGTTCCCTGTCTTGCACTGAAAGGGCAGAGAGAAGGGGGAGAAGAGAGAGAAGGAGAGAGGGGGGACAAAAAAGAGAGAGAGAGAGAGAGAGAGAGAGAGAGAGAGTGGGGGGGGGGTGTTTGTTTTAATGTCATCTTCACCGAATTGATAAGACGAAAAGAAAATAAATAAAATTCTTATATATTAAAAATCATCTCTCTCTCTCTCTCTCTCTCTCTCTCTCTCTCTCTCTCTCTCTCTCTCTGTGTGTGTGCGTGTGTATGTGAGGGGGAGGGAGGTCAAGGGTGAGAGAGAGAGAGAGATCAAAGCATGGAGAGAGAGAAAGAGAGATGGAGTGCGGGGCACACGGGTGTGTGGCTGAACAAAGTGAAAATGAGGGCTAGCTGCTGCTGCTGCTGCTGCTGCTGCTGCTGCTGCTGATGATGATGATGATGATGATGATGATGAGAAAGAGAATGGCAGTCCTAAACAAATTAGAACTGAGTGGGAGAGAAGGAATAGTTGTTTTCATCAGAGCTTATTGAAGTCTGTAGTAGTAGCGGGAAAATCTATTCCGCATTGCTAGCGAACCACCCAAAATGTGGGACATGACAAAAGCTGTACAGGGCTAAGAATAGCAATAGAGGCGTTTAAGATTTAAATACATTCCACTGTCTATCTATTGCTGTAGACACTAACCTAACATCCTGGACTGTTTTCCCTGTATATAGGCCGGAGTCGCTCGAAATATCTGTAACGAATCTAGTGTAATGCATGGAAACAGTTACAACTCAAATGTCCGTTAAACCAAGTCACTGAGAAGATTTGCGTGGAATTTGAGGAATTCATTTAAGATATTATAATTACTCTTGTGTAACTGAATTGTGTAATGTTTGTACACAATTGTCGTAATGTTCGCTATAGGAACCCAAGCCACCGTGAAGCTGGCATGGAATGTACTAGAAATGTGTATATGCTTATGGATGTGAGTGAATGAATGTAGGATAAGATTTGGTGTGAAGTGTTACTGCATGTTATATAGTACTTTTAAAAAAACGAGTCACCGCTCCGAACTTCAGATACAGAAAAAGATTAACATTTTCCTCTACCTTTTCTTTTTTTTTTTTGTCGTAGGGTAAGGAGAAAAGGAGGTTTGCGGGTGGGGAGGGAGGCTTAAGAGAAGTCAGTAACATCACTTTTTTCACGGCCAGCTTCACGAGGACGGTGCACAACTCTGCCTGGCTGGGTTTTTGTTCTTCTTGCCCGGTCCTGTACCTTGAACGTGATTAGAACTGTTGGAAAATACTTTGTGGGATAATTATATAGAGCATACTTTAGTGGGAACACACAGAGCTATGTGTACATACATTTCTGGAAACATAAGGGGCCGGAACATAGGCTTACATTTGTTTTAACCTAGAGAGATGTTTTAACATGCATTTGTGGGGACATGCTGTTCTATACTATGGAAACAAACATTTGTGGGAATGTATTATACTAGAGCTATGGAAACATACATTTGTGGGAATGTATTATAATAGAGCTATGGAAACATACATTTGTGGGAATGTATTATAACAGAGCTATGGAAACATACATTTGTGGGAATGTATTATAATAGAGCTATGGAAACATACATTTGTGGGAATGTATTATAATAGAGCTATGGAAACATACATTTGTGGGAATGAATTATAATAGAGCTATGGAAACATGGATGTGAGAGGACATAATTGTATCGAGCTATTGAAATATACGTGTGTGGTAACATATTATATAATTGGGTACACTCCATATCTCAAAAACCGCTTAAGCGATTGTGTTGAGTTTTTGTACACAGGTACTCCATATCATGAGCCATCGGTCAGTTGGTTGATCCGCCTCTTCCAGTTTTACTTCAAATTTTGTGTGCATTATTTCAAAAATAAATGAACCAAAATTCATCTTTTTTTTTTGGGTTAAATGTGCGGATACTTGAACTATGCTAAGCATGCTACATCATTCCTATTCGCACTTCTTCAAAGGTCAAAGGTCATTGTGCTTCACCGTTTTGTAAACAAGTTTGACGCTGTATGTAAAGCTTGGCTGATCCGATGTTGATCTTTTGTTGTTGTTGTTGTTGTTGTTTGAAGATAGTTCAGAGCCTGGCCTAACCATGTTTCCTTTGGCTTCGTTAGGATAAAGCCGAGTCACCACACGTCCACCGCCATGGGACCGGGTAGCTCAGTTGGTAAGAGCGTCTTGCTAGTAACCGAAAGGTCGCTGGTTCGAATCCCGGATTGGTCAACGTGTGATCATATTATTTTCCCCTTTACCAACAACTGGCCCGCTGGTGTCAGTGTAAATCGGTCCAGTAGTCACCTATATGCGAAAGTGTCGTGTGACTATAATCTACAAACAACAACAACATCCACCGCCAACAAAAAAATAATACGTTTGAAATGTATGCTTATTGTTCGACTACGTGTATGAGTATTTGGAAATACACCCGAATGGTCTGCCATCTTGTTTGGCTGTAAGCATTGGCCATCTTACTATTGCTATTAGTCTGATGGTTGTTTCAATGTATAGTTTTCTATTCTCCCCCTTCCCCGGTCGCCTAGGATTGTGCTCAGTCGTCTTAACGTCAGACTGTGCGCCCAAGGCAGCACGTGGGCTCTTCGGGCGGCTTGAGTTAGATCCTATATCGACCAGCGCCTTGAGCAGCTATTGAGCTGAAAAAGCGCTATATAAGAATGATAAATAATAATAATAATAAATAATTGTAATTATATATAAGTATGTTGTGTATTCATGCGGTCCAAATTGACGTGTACGTTGATGTGGTGACAGGCGTAGTGTATAAATACAAACACGCGTTGTCAGATAGGCCTAATCCATATTGATATGTGAATTGCATGTTACCGCGACAGACCCATAAGCTTACAAATAGATTGTTATTGATGTGGTTTTCCCCAGCCAATGACAGCGCCTTGCTAAAAATAGAAGTAAACATCGGTTTCTGTTGTCAAGTGCACTGAATCATAATGTCCGGGAAAAACGTTATTGTGATATTTTTAACATTTATGTACAATACAATACAATACAATACAATACAATACAATACAATACAATACAATTACCCGAGAAAAAAACAACAGGAATTTGCCTGTTTACTTGGTGTTGTCTGTTATGATTCTCTCTCTCTCTCTCTCTCTCTCTCTCTCTCTCTCTCTCTCTCTCTCTCTCTCTCTCTCTCTCTCTCTCTCTCTCTCTTTCTCTCTCTGGTTCAACTCTGTGGCATAACTTTCATGACAATCTTCGCACTCCAGAATACAACATTACATCATTTAGACCACGTTTTTTAAAACACATTAAAAATTAAATAAACATTATTTGTTGTAAAAATTATTAACAATAATTTGATTACATTTTTTTAAATTTTAAAATTATTTATTCAATGATGATATTGTTTATTTGTTATTGTTCCATGATGTTAATGTTGTAACATTCATTTGTTGTATTTAATAGTTCTTGTGGTGTCGGATAGTGCAGTGGTTGGAGCACTCGCTACTGTGTCGAAAGTGAAGCACCGTCCGGTGCGGTTAGCACTTGGATGGGTGACCGCTAAGGTGTGAAGCGACAAACAACAACGCCCCCAGTTGACTCAACTGTGATTGAGTACCTACTCTCTTGAGGGTGGGGAAGGTAAAGCAGCGAGGGAGAGAGTTGGGCATCACCCTCATTACGCTGGCCCAAGATAAGTGTGATCTCCAACATCACGCTCCCCTACGGCCACAAGGCTATGGGACTACCTTTACCTTTTTTTTTTTTAATAGTTCTTGTTACAAGCCCCCAGGGCAAGATGTAAAAAAGCGCACCCAGCGCTGACTCTTTTACCCTTGCAAAATATAATTGTTATCCTCTCTCTCTCTCTCTCTCTCTCTCTCTCTCTCTCTCTCTCTCTCTCTCTCTCTCTCTCTCTCTCTCTCTCTCTCTCTCTCTCTCTCTCTGTGTGTGTTTATATGAGTGCTTGTGTTTAGACATTAATATAAGAGTGTACTCTTGTTTAATGATTATTTGTTGATCAAAACACACACATTTACACACCACACATACACACACCCACACACATTTACACACGCATACACATTCACACACGCACACACAGTCTCTCTCTCACACACACACGCGACACACTCACGCACACACACATATAAATTCAGTCTCCCTTTCGCACACTCCACCACCATAGTCTCTTTGGTGTCCTTCAGTACTCCACCAGTGAATGCGGGCAAAGGCGGGGATGGATGTGAGGAGGACTGCAGGAATACTATACCCAGTGCTCTGTGCGGGTCAAAGACATCGTCAAAACCACAGCAACGAAGTAGCTGAGTTAAGTTAGTTCTATGTTTGTGCTGGCTTCATAGTTACCCACAAGCAGAGAGAGAGAGAGAGAGAGAGAGAGAGAGAGAGAGAAAGAGAGAGAGAGAGAGAGAGAGAGGGGGTGGGTGAGTGAGAGATATTTGTATTGAATAAGATTATAGCCCCATATGAGAGAGAGAAAGAGAGAGAGAGAGGGAGAGAGAGAGACTACTGAAACTATTTCTTGAAACAGAGTGTACGATTCCACTGGCATCGGACCTCAGAGAGACTAATTAAGAGGCCCGCATTAAATACAAACTGTCCGTACTGTGCCACAATTTCTTCTCTGGAACCTGCCCTTCATACCTGTCAGGTCTGCTGTCTGTCTATGTCCCTTCTCGCACTCTTCGCTCTTCTTCTGACTCTCGCACACTCTGCATTCAAAAAACCAACACCAAAATGTACAGAGAACGGGCATTCACCTGTTGTGCACCCAGACAATGGAACACTCTTCCAGCCAACATCAGACACAAGCAGACCACACCCTCATTCAAGCAAGCTCTAAAATCTCACCTCTTCAAACTCTACTATCCTGACTAAATCCTTCATTCCATAGACCCTAACCGCAGCTCATATTTGTTCTGCTTTCGGCTATGCTTGTGGATTTGCTGTGATTGTGATGACTTGTTTGCAGAAAGTAAACTTTATGTATTTTTTGATTTTGTGCGTGTGTTTTTTTTCTCATTGTATAATTTCTAATGCAATATTTTAAGTTGTTTCATGTTTGTTTCTTTCTTTTCATGTAAAGCGCTATGCGCTTGTATATAAAAAGACAAGTAATAATAATAATAAATAATACTGGATACTATATACGCGCCTTTTCCCAAATCAATTAGGCTCAAAGCGCGGCGATCTGTACCAACATACACGCTCACCTGTCTCATCCACCCTCACACACACACTCACACACAACAAATACACATCCATCACTCAAACAGATGGTGTAAAGGCAGGGAGATCGCTATTAGAAGACGAAAGAAAATCGAATTTTTTCAAGTAATAGCGCTATATAAATGCCCATTATTATTATTATTTTATTATTATTATTATTATTATTATTATTATTATTATTATTATTATTATTATTATTATTATTATCCGTCCTTGTCTATTAGAGAGAGAGAGAGAGAGAGAGAGAGAGAGAGAGAGAGAGAGAGAGAGAGAGAGAGAGAGAGAGAGAGAGAGAGAGAGAGGTCACGACATTTGTCTACAGTCACTCTACGTCGGTCTAACTCTTTCGTCAACTCTATATTAAGACGGGAATTCCCGGAGTCAAATTGTTATAACGTTTCCTGCTATTACAATATGTCCTGTAACATTGTAAGCTACTGCTCTTATACAGTCCACGTTGTTTTATAATCTTACTATACCGTTAGATGAATGTACAATTGTGTTAATTTCCTTAATAAATAGTCATTTTATTTAGTTGTTGTTCGTACGTGTTTCTCCGGTTTGATATCATTGTTCTACGCCTGGAATGAAATTCCGTGTTGTGCCCCTTGTTTATTCACTTTCCTTGTATGAGGTGTCGTGCATTAGTCAACATAAATATAGCATCCATTAATGATCACCCCTTGGGGTCATGAGCAATCTTGCCAATGTAGATTGTTCAAACCTATAAAGGGAACAGTGAAAGCCACAGTTGAAAACCTGTCTTTCCTTTATAGGCAAGACGCTTCACTGCGGCAACAGTACCCCCGTTGGAATGCCGGGGGTTTTCAGTATAAATAGTATCCCCACTTTATGGAAATTTAGTGCTTTAAATTCCCACTGTCGCTGTCTTCCTCATTTACTCTTTCCTATTCCTGCTCTGTCCTTCACTCTGCTATACTATCTTCTTCTTCGCTAGATCAATGACCTACCTTTTTTCTTGAAAACTCTTCCTGGACAAGACTCCTTGTTTGTGTATGAGGTCTGTTGGATCAGCTTGGGAGTGTTGGACGCTTTCTGCCGGGTGGTCACTAGGGCTTCCTATGAATGTACTATTTAGCACTATAGGCATTTTATATGTATGTGTTTGGTTGATGATTTATAATGATGTTTGTATTCTATTTTGTTTTTGTAACCGGGGTGTTCGCGTAGTTGAGGTCAACCCTCAGCCGTCCCCCGCGTGGGATGTCTTTATTGTAAAGTGACTGGCCGGTGGAGGGCATTCAATTTTCCCACTGGGGTTGTTTCAGCAGATCTTTTATGCGGATCGGGGGTTGTCCGGTCCTGATTTGGCTCGGAAGAGTCCGCTGGACCTAAAGCAACAATAAATCAATCAATCAATCCATTAATGATCGTAGCCCTTTGGTGTTTGACTTTTTATTAACAATAACATGTTTCCTCAGTGGTGTTTTGGTAACGTATTTGATATATCTCCATGGGAATTTATCATTAATGGACGCCAATTTATTTCTGAGAAAAGACAGGGGGGGGGGAGGGGAAGGGGACTAAATTCGTACAACTTTGTATGCAAATTTGCGGTTTTATTTCCCGTATATACTATAAGCTGAGGCTTACTGGAAACATTATAAAACTGATATAAATAATACAAAAGACAAAGCGGATTGAAACAATCGCTTCATTGATAAGTTAATATGTGGTGAAAATAGATATTGCAGCATGAATTGATAATTTAATATGTGAAACTAAACGTTGCGGCATGAATGTTGATTGAATCTGTTTTGTAACTATGTTCCAAGCAAAATCTAAGCTATCGGATTTGACTGGAAATGGCATGAGTCGCTGGATAGGCATAGATCTGAATGACTTGTAATTCGTAACGAAGTCAACTGGTCTACGGCAATAATCATAATTTGATAACCATGATTGTTAATTTAAGTTGTTATTCTTTTTACTTCTCTTGTTACGAAATACCTGCTAGTAAGTTACTGCTACTGTAACCAGCCACCAATGGAACAGTAATTTAGATGTGAATGGCGGCCATGTGTCGAAGCACTTAGAATCAAACTAAAGAAGGTATTGTGATGCAAGTTACAAATGACGTACACAAAAAGAAATGACGTCAAGTATACCTTTTTATAGAAATTGCATACTGTTATCTTAACTACTGCGATTAATTAAACTATAGAATTCAAAGTACTTGATTCAATATATTACTGATTATACCTTGACTTTTGCTTTCTTTAAAGAATAAAGAATAAAAAACTATATTCATCGGAATTAGAAAGGGTGATAAGGCTTTCTGTTTACAAATCACTAGGTTACAAATCAACTTGTGGATTTGGAACCTAGGTGAGTCTATGCAATCTCTTGGCGACTGTTGAATTTCGGCATGGTTTCTAAGGCGATGAATCAGAGGTTTCCTAGCAGAAATTGCTGTTTTGAAACAATTATTGTAGCTGATTTGCTGATTCCATGCAGGATCCTAGCGACTGATGTAGTTCGGTGATGTTACTTGGCCATTGCAAACGTCTGGTACAGTCTCTTAGCAATAGTAGCCGTAACTATGATCAAACTGTTCGATTGCTGACTGGAAGAAGCTATAAAAGAATAATAAGAGGATGATAGGGGATGAATGATCGAAGAACGAAGCAGAATTGCTGCTGGTCAGTAACCTAGCTCATGTTAGGAGACACGCTAATAAATATGCGTTGTCCTGTCTATTCCCGCAACTTGTCCCCTATACGCTTTTGTGTCCGGGGACGTTAATTCAATTAAAAAAAATATATATATTCCCGCTAAGGGTCTTGAAACAATCTGGATGCAAGGAATGGTTTTGTTCTGCGCTTTTTTGGAATCTGCGCTTTTTTGGAATTAGTAGTATTATAGAAGGGGCAGCCCATTTTTTAAATTCCAACATTGGCCCGCTAGGGTTAGGGTTAGGACCTAACCCTAAACCTTTCTGTAACCCTAACCCTAACCCGAACCCGAACCCGAACCCTAACCAATGTTGGAATTCCAAAAATGGGCAGGCCAATTACAGAATTGCCCAGATTCCAAAAAAGCGCAGAAGTTTCACCTCCTTGTATTCTGAATAGGGCTAGATACGTATTGTATGGTTTTACCGCAATGCGTTTAGGTTTGTAGATTTGTTCAACAGCTTTTACTGAATAAGTTGCTGCTCGGGTCTGACAGAGATAGTCACTTGTAACTTTTTAGATTAACTTTAAAATGCACGCGCAATAGGAACATTATCGTAGAGATTTCTGTCTTTGTTGTAATTTTCTCTCTGTCTTCTGCATCGTTCCTAAATTGTTCGCCGAAATTGCGATTTTTTAAAAATAAATTGTAAACCCATGTTGTAAAAAGAAAAAGAACTTGGTAATTCTAATTCTAATAGGAAAAGGAAAAACTTAGTGGGCGAATGATTGTGTTGCTAATATTCTCGTCTGATTTCTGAGTGTTTGTTCGTCAGTTTTCGTATTTTCTATCTCTTTTCTCTTTTCACACTTTGTAAGTTATCTCCTAAATCCTGACAAGTTTAACACCGGGCAAATTTGACGCGGCCGATCTAGAGTTAACCCGTTTTTTTTTTGTTTTTTTAAACAATGTCATGACTGCGTGTGCCGATCCTGCTCGGACTGGACAACTGAGCGTATCAGGATTTAAATTTTAAGCTATGTGCGTGTGACTGGTCCCTTGGTGAACGGTTTGTCTGTATTGTAATGTCCAGAACGAAAGTGAAAATACAATTGTAATACCGGAAGTACGTATACATGTCTATGACGTAAGATCATTGACGCAATACTCTACAGATAACAGAAATAAAAAACAGTTTTCCAATATGGAGCACAACACACGGGCTGTGTTTTGAGTGACTCTATCTCTAGTATCTGTCTTTCGACAATATATACATTAAATTGGCGACGAGGATCAAAGAAAAGAAGTTTCAGGATGACGACTCTACCCTCATATGAACGTTTTGACGTTCATTCTGACTCGCACACAGTAGGAAATCGCTGGAAAAAGTGGATCGAGAAATTCGAAAATTTTCTTTTGGCCATGGACATCAACAATGACCTTCGAAAAAAAGCATTACTCTTACACTACGCCGGTGACGAGGTGTATGAAATCTACGACTCCTTCACAGACGCACAAAAAGGAAATGGAGTGACAACGGGTACTGCGCCAGACGTGCGTTCCAATGAGTATAACACCCTCAAGAAATCTTTGACGGATTATTTCACCCCAAAACAAAATACATCGTTTGAAACATTCAAATTCAGGCAGGCGAAACAGTTGGAAGGAGAAAACATTGGCACATATTGCACACGTCTCAGGCGGCTGGCAGCAAATTGTGATTTTGCAGACGTGGAGAAAGAACTTCTGTCTCAAATTATTCAAGGATGTAGCTCAACACGCATCAGACGCAAGGCTCTCAAAGACAATATGACTCTCAAACAGATCTTGGACGATGCTTGTGCTCTCGAACTGTCAGACATTCGAGCAGCAGAGATCGAAAATACAGGCAACAACGGGGGTACATCCGTTAATGCTGTAAAAGGACGAGGCGGTCAAAGAGGTGGTGGTTTTCAACGACACAACAACTCTCTGACAGGTGGCAGAGGTTTCAGTCATAACAGAGGCAATCATACGCAAGGCAGTGACAGTTCCAGTAGCAATCAAGGTAAGAGTTTTGGTCGTAGTGGTAGAGGTGATTCACGAGGCCATGGGTTTACTACACATCGTTCAACACAGCATGAATGCGGCAACTGTGGCACACGGCACATGTCACAAGGCTGTCCTGCACGAGGAAAAGAATGCAAAGCTTGTCACAAGATAGGGCATTTTGCGAGAGTTTGCCGATCTTCAAACAAAGTCAGGCAAATCTCATATAACAATGAAAACCAAACTACATTTCACCCTCGAGAGGAAGAATACCTTTCTGCATCTAGTGATGAAAGCATTTTCACCGTTTCATCAAAACCTGGACTCGGATTTAAGAAAACTCCAATCGTCGAAATCCCTATATTCAACACTCCAGTGAAATTTCTTGTAGACACAGGTGCAACGGTCAACGTTTTGAGCAGTGACACTTTCACACAGGTGTGTCCCAAGGTGAGGTTGCGTGGTCCTTCTCCTTTGATTTATGCATATGGCTCCAAACAACCACTCCCAGTGAAAGGTCATTTCTCCACCGACCTTGTCTTCAAGGACACTCATGTTCAAGCCACATTCTACGTTGTTGAGAACAACAAACACACAACAAGCAATCTACTGAGCGCACAAACAGCACAATCAATTGGATTGATTCAGTTTGCCTTTTCTGCGGTTTCAACCCACTATAACATCCCGGATGAATTCCCTAGCTTATTTGATGGAGCCATGGGACACATAAAAGATGTTCAGATCAAACTACACATTGACGACACTACTCCCTCGGTTACGCAGAAACACCGACGGATTCCTTTCCATATCCGCAAAGATGTAGAGAATGAGCTTGAGCGTCTAGAAAAGCTTGATATCATCGAGAAGATTGACGGTCCAACCCCATGGGTCAGCCCCATCGTGGTTGTCCCAAAGAAAACGGGAGGAGTACGTGTTTGTGTTGATATGCGTGAGCCAAACAAAGCCATCAGACGAGAAAAACATCCGATGCCCACGTTGGATGACCTGATTTCTGATCTAAATGGCTCCACTGTCTTCAGCAAATTAGACATGACAAATGCATATCATCAGCTTGAACTTGAAGAATCTAGTCGTTTCATCACCACGTTCACAACACACATAGGCCTGCGACGATACAAGCGACTCCTATTTGGTGTCAATGCAGCATCTGAAATTTTCCAAAACACAATATCTGAGCTGTTGAGTGACATTTCTGGAGCCCGCAATTTGTCCGATGACATCATCGTGCATGGAAAAAGCCAAAAAGAGCATGACATTGCACTGAAAGCAACACTTCAACGACTTCAAGACCATGGAGCAAAGCTCAACAAAGAGAAGTGTCTCTTTAACAGAGATCAGCTTATTTTCTTTGGACACATTTTCGGAAAAAACGGTCTCACAGCTGATCCGGAAAAGATCAAGTCGATCATCAACGCCGAAGCTCCCAAAAACGTCAGTGAAGTTCGTTCTTTCCTCGGACTTACTCAGTACATGTCCCGTTTCATCCCTGGCTATGCAACACTGACGGAACCCCTGAGAAAGCTGACGAGAAATGACCAACCATGGAAATGGAAACAAGAAGAAGAAGAAGCTTTCAACAAACTGAAGAAAACACTGACAAGCACACATGTCATGACATACTTTGACCCGGCCAAGGAAACTAAAATCTTAGTTGACGCCAGTCCGGTCGGACTTGGAGCAATCTTGACACAAGATGATAAACCAGTCATCTATGCGAGCAGAGCCCTCACCGAGGTGGAATCAAGATACAGCCAGACAGACCGGGAAATGCTTGCGGTAGTTTTTGGAGTCGAGCACTTCCATCTCTACATATTCGGTGCACCATTCACCTTGGTCACAGACCACAAACCACTACTTGGCATCATGACCAGTCAGAAACCTACAACAGCCAGAATCGAGCGATGGCGCCTGCGGATAATGCCATACGAGATGAAGCTGGTCTACCAACCAGGAAAAGACGATCTCAATCCGGCTGATTTTCTCAGCCGACACCCACAAAACAAACCAAGGAAAGACAACAAAGCTGAAGAGTATGTGAGATACATCAGCTACAACAACATTCCAAAATCGATGTCAGCAGAAGAAGTGAAGTCAGCCACTCAAAAAGACACAACTCTACAAAAGGTGATGACGGCGATCCAAACCGGTCAATGGAATGATGCATCAAAATTTGAGAAGTTCAAAGAAGAACTATCCGTGTTTGATGGCCTCATTTTACGAGGAAACCGATTGATAATCCCCACAGCATTACAGAAGAAGATCGTTGATATTGCACATCAGTCACACCAAGGAATTGTCAAGACAAAACAATGCATAAGAGAAAAAGTGTGGTTCCCTGGCATTGACAAGCTGGTCGAAGACACCGTCAAGTCCTGCATCCCGTGTCAAGCGTCATACCCTGGACCCAAGACACGAGAACCGATCATCACTACTCCTCTCCCATCCCAACCATGGAAGGCACTTGCCATTGATTTTGCTGGACCGTTTCCAAGTGGAGACTATGTTATGGTTGTCATCGATGAACACTCTCGATTTCCGGAAGTGGAAGTCATCTCCAGCACATCTGCGAGAGTCGTAATACCACATCTAGACTCAATCTTTGCCCGACATGGCCTTCCCGAAATCATCAAGACGGACAATGGCCCACCTTTCAGTGGAGATGAATTTCGACAGTTTGCGGCAGAACACAACATCAAACATCGGAAAGTGACTCCGCTGTGGCCTGAAGCCAACGGCGAGGCTGAACGCTTCATGTCCACCCTAAACAAACACGTCAGAGCGTCATGTGCCGCCAATCTGAACTGGAAAATACAACTCCCCACATTCCTGAGACACTATCGAGGAACACCCCACAGTTCCACTGGCATATCTCCATACGAAGCTCTGACAGGCAGAAAAATGCATATCGGCCTGCCCAACCCCCCTTTTCCCCAAACCCCAAACCCTACAACTGTGAAATCACGCATCTTCTACAATGATGCCCTGAGCAAACAGAAGATGGCAGAATACGCTGACACAAAACGGCACACCAAACCATGCACCATACAACCAGGCGAACATGTATTGGTAAAGGAGAAGAAATTGAACAAAACTTCCACACCATTCTCGCCACACCCATACATCGTCACTGAAACCAAAGGCAGCATGATCACTGCGAGAAGAGGAAAAAAACTCATTGTAAGAAATTCCTCCCATTTCAAACCAATCGTGGCTAATGACGAAGAAGAAGAGGAAGAAGAAGAAGATTCAGAAAAGGAAGAAAACACTGAGACCCATACTTCACCATCTCAATCCAACACCCCGCTGAAATCTGTTGAGACTACTGCAGAGACACGACATCAAGTACAGCCTACACTGAGAAATGCAGCAAGCAGAGCAGATGACTCCCGATCAGCGAAACCCACCCGAGAGCGCCGTCCACCAGCATATTTAAAAGACTATAAAACTTAAATGATATTGATAGCTATACACTTCACTAGTCTGATAATTTCATGAAGACAAGAGTGAATTATGACAGACAAGAATACAGATAAGCAAATTTGAATAACATTGAAAATATGTAGTTACACTGTGCTTTAACTCATTTACAAAATAATTCTACAGCTCTTTGAAATTTTGAAATGGTTTTGATTGCAGTTTCTTCAATATTGTTTTTTTTTTTTTTCTAATAACTTGGGGAGGAATGTAATGTCCAGAACGAAAGTGAAAATACAATTGTAATACCGGAAGTACGTATACATGTCTATGACGTAAGATCATTGACGCAATACTCTACAGATAACAGAAATAAAAAACAGTTTTCCAATATGGAGCACAACACACGGGCTGTGTTTTGAGTGACTCTATCTCTAGTATCTGTCTTTCGACAATATATACATTAAATGTATCACCGGTTTTAACCATTTGTTTTGGTCCTGATAGGATTTTTATACTCATCTGACATCCTCGCATCATTTCATTTCTCATGGCCAGCCCACCCCCCTGTCACCGCAGCTCCCTTCAGGGAAAGTACGTTTACCTAACCCCATGCCGGGTAGTTTTCATGTTACATTGATCAGCATCATTTCATCACTATTAGACAGATTCAGATCCATCAAAACTCCAAACTACTCACCCACCCACCCCGGAACTGACCCTGCTTCCGACCAGTGTCCTTACGGACCATAGCCCTCCACTCCTCACTCCTTGCCTCTGACGAGCGACCCTGCTTGCCCTTCTGGTCATCCTTGGACCACCAGCCCTCCATCCAACCTGACTGACGTTCATCGCTGCCTCTTCCGACTCATCTCATCCCTACACTGGTCGTTGCAGCTGCAACTTGCGCTCCCTCTTCAAGCGATTCCTCCAGCATCATGAAACTTTAATACATCGGCGCTTCTTCATCAAAGTCCCCTATATGCTACTGTGTCCGGGGACGGTAATCTACCTAATCAATCAATCAATCAATCGGCACAGATGGAGGTTTACAATACTTTACATTTGTAGTCAACTGTTTCTATATATACGGCACCTGCATATAAACGATTATGTAATATTTATTATTATCCTCTTATGCAAACTACAGGTGGTTGAAAAGTACCTCCCTATTACAAATTGCCGATAACGTTTGTAAAACATACTGCATTGTCATGAAATAAATTGTACTGTGATCCTTATAGTGGTAGAATTTAGTCTTTAATCTTCGATTTTATCTCACAGTGACGAGAGAAAGCTCATAAGGGCCCGTCGCCTGACACTCGGTCTTATGTTTTCTTAATGCGTCGTATATCGGCAGAGATCGCTCAAGCATTGTTAGGCGACGGGCGGGTCATTATGAAAAGCTCTGGACACTGTGGCATAAAATCCGATATCAGTGTCGGCAGTTACATTCTACTACTGTAACAATCACAATACAGATTGTTTTATGCAAATGCATTATTATTGACAAACTTTATCAGTAATTTTTAATTGGGAGTGACTTTTCAACCAAAGTAGTCTAATCTACTCGTCCTATACTAAGCCCGGATAATTTTCACTATCACAATTATATTATATATATAAGTATATTTTACAGCATCAAAATCAGCTTTAAATAGATTGACTAGCATTGATTCCATGTCTTTAAAAATAGCTCTTGGCATACCGCAGTGGTCTTCAACTTCAAAAACATATAAAGAAGCAGGAGTACTACCATTTCTTGACCCAAACCGGTTACAAACTGCACAATATGTTACACGGGCAAGATCAATTGTAAATTCTACAACAATTGAGCTAGGTGAAAATATTGAAATTAACAAAGGATTTAAAAATAAAAGTGTTTTTGTGTCAATTAATGAATATATATTTCCTTTAACAGACTCCACACCAATTGATACAACCTCACCATGTGTTATTCCATGCAACCCATATCCGCCTTGGCTTCTTTTAGCTCCGGAGATAATTTTGGATTATGGAGATATTTCTAAAAAAAGAAAATCCTTTATTATTGGCAACAATTGCACAAGAGTATATTCATTTGTATTCTCAAAATTCGTTACAAATATGTACTGATGGATCAGTTTTAGAAAACGGAAATATTGGAGCAGCATTTTATATTCCTGATTTTAAGATATCCCGACAATTTTTTTACAGAAAGATAGTACGATTTTTACAGCTGAACTAATTGCAATATTAATGAGTCTATCTTTTATAACTGATTTTACTAGTATTCCTTTAAAAATTGCAATATTTTCTGATTCAAAATCAGCTTTATCGGTTTTGTCATCTTGGTTTAGTAAAGAGCGACAGGAACTGTTAACAGAAATAAAGCTTTTATGTCATCAAATCATTACCAGGGGATCGGATATTTCATTAATTTGGATACCTAGTCATTTAAATATATGAGGAAATGTCATTGTTGACCATTTAGCAAAGAGTACTGCATCTTCGGACGAATCCAGTAAATTATTTGTCAACCTGACAACAAATGAAATTAATAATCAAATAAAACGATGTGCTTGGAATCAATGGAATGAGAAATACAAGCAATAGGTCATTGAAAAACATTACTTGGATAATTCACCCGTATCAAATAACGTTATATCTATTTCAAAATCTTGTCATATTAACAGTTTATTTCACAGACTAAGGCTAAATGCTTGGCGTGCTCGTTTAATAAATCCTCCAGTTCTTTGTAATTGTGGTATATTTTTTTAATGTAAATCACTTAATATTTGAATGTCAACAAAATTATAACCATTTTCAGCCTTTACTCATTAGATTAAATAAACTAAAGCTACCTATGTCGATCTCAAGTATTGTATATCCAGAAGATCATTCTGATTGGTCATTTAGCTTAATGCTCATAGATTTAGATACTTAGAAGTCACGAATTACTCAATTTTTTCTAAATATCTTCTAACAATTAGTTTAGTAATTGTCTGTTTATTCTTTGTACCTAATTTATTTAATTAAGCATTATTAGTTTCAATAAATATATGTTATTTATTTATTTATTTATTTTTGGATGGAAGGGAGAGAGGGCGGGGGGACTTATTTATGAAATTGTTTTAGTTTTGATTGGTTATTTTATCATTTTTCTTTTAGTTTGTTTATGGTGAGTGCGGTGGGGGGGGGGGGGGTGGAAGGGGGATTCTTCACAGGTGAAGTTGAAAGTTTTTATGTGTTTTTTTCCCTTTGTGTGTTTCTTAATCAACTAATTGTTACAAGGGAATGAATGTATGTTGTTAAAAGTGTATGTGTATGTTAGTAGTATGATGATTTCTATAGTTTGATTAATTAATTAATTAATTTGGAAAATATCTATGATGTGCTCATGTTAGATTTTGTAAATTGTTTATGTTACATCAGTACAACTTATGTTAATCTGATGAATAAAAATTGATGCAACAACAACACTATCACAATGTGAGTCGAAATTCAATAAAGTGGTAATTAATTAATGAGAAAGTCTTTTTTTTTTCTTTTCAAAAGTTTAACCGTTTCCCTCTTTTTACTAAATGGACTCGATTTTCTTTCGTTTACCTACTCTTAGTTACTGTTGGGTTTCCCGGATAACTGATGCAGCGTAGTCAACGAACTGGAAATTAATGGACAAGCTGTTGGAGTTCTGTTTCCGCTTTTAGCAACGCGAAGTGGAAATAAGGGCACTTAAAACATTCCATCCAGCAGTTTTATTTTTTATTCACATTTTTCTTGTTCCTTATTTATTTTCTTTAAAGGTTGACTGACCTGTCGACTTGTTATTGTTGTAGCTGTTGCTGCTGCTGTTGTAATTCTTAAATTTCTTCTTCTTCTTCTTCTTCTTCTTCTTCTTCTTCTTCTTCTTCTTCTTCTTCTTCTTCTTCTTCTTCTTCTTCTTCTTCTTCTCTTCTTCTTCTTCTTCTTCTTCTTCTTCTTCTTCTTCTTCTTCTTCTTCTTCTTCTCTCTCTCCCTCCCCGTTCACCTTCGGTTTAGTCTTCATCTACCTGCCTCCCCACCCCATCGCTTCGGCACTCTTTTGCTCGTCCTCGTCCTCGTCCTCATCCTCGTCCTTCTTCTTCTTCTTCTTCTCTTCCTCCTCCTTATTATTCTTTTTTTGATTTACTCAACAACCTGAATAAAATGATATTAACAATAAACCATCCCATGTACGTATTTTTGGTTATGTTGTTACCACTGTGTGGAAAAAAGGGTTTGTTTCCGTAAGTATAGGCCGGATGAACTGTCCTTGTATGATTACTATTTCCCTTTCATTTCCTTCTGCCAAACTGGATTGGTCACCTTCTATCATCCTTCTTGACTAGGTCTAGATCCTTCTACGTTTAACCGATGGTTTTGGCCTCTTGTAGTCGTCTTTGTCATGCCCTAACATAACACTAACCTTAACAGTTTGGGGTTATTTATTCTTTTTCTACAT
This sequence comes from Oncomelania hupensis, assembly GCA_036898135.1. Classification (NCBI taxonomy): domain Eukaryota; kingdom Metazoa; phylum Mollusca; class Gastropoda; order Littorinimorpha; family Pomatiopsidae; genus Oncomelania; species Oncomelania hupensis. Next base: position 87,880,275 of record CM072514.1, on the reverse strand, counting down.
TGAGTATTTCAACTGGTACGATGTCGTACGATTGTACGATGTTGACGAATTGCGAACATAACACGCGCAATTTTGTACAAATAATTTGTTACATTTTTTATACTTTTTTCTTTTTTTAACATTGCATTTTAAGGGTTCGTGATACGCGCTCTCAGCTCATTTTTCTTAAATCTCGAGCCTGAACTTTTCTTCGTACTTACAAAACACCGTCACCGTGTGTGTGCTGGACCAAAAAAATCAAGATCTCAACTTGGCTGAAAGAGGACTCACCCCTGAACCGCATAAAGGATATGCCGAAACAACCCTAGTGGTAACACTGAAGGCACTCCACCAGCCGGTCCCTTTACAATAAAGACATCCCACGCAGGCGACGCTGAGGCTATACTCTATTTTATCGAACCCCCGTTTACAAAAACAAAATAGAATACAAACATCAGTTTAAAATATCAACAAAACACATACATACAAAATGCCTACATTGCCAAAGAATAACATCATAGGAATCCCCAGTAACCATTTGACAGAAAGCGTCCAATATTCCCAAGCTTATCCAACAGACCTCACACACAAATAAGGAGCTTTGTCCCGGAATAGTTTTCAAGAATTGACTGGTCTAGCAAAGAAGAATATAGTATAGTAGATTGATAGAACAGAATAGGAATGAAAAAGAACAAAGAAGAAATACAGCGACAGTGCGAATTTAAAGCAATAAATTTCCAGAAAGTGTAGATACTATTTTTACTATAAAAAAAACTATTCCCCCTTCTCCCCCCCCCCCGGGAGAGGGGAGGGGGGGGGGGCCTCACAGTCAGATGCCGGCGCCTGTGGATTCTACCAAGACCCAATAGACGTGATGCACTGTAGTGCACAACATATCATGAAGTTGAGTAGTCCACAGCTGAAAGTATGTCACAGGATGTTGAACAAATAGTTTCGGTTAATTATCAATTTTCCTCAGATTTTCCTGCCTGCAACACTTAAATTAACCTCGTTTTTTTCCTTGTGATAGTTTCAATAGTAATTATACATTGAGGAAGTTGAGTCAGGCGGTTTTGATTTAGATGCTATATCGGCCAGCGCCTTGAGCAGCTCTTGAGCCGGAAAAAGCGCTATGCAGGAACGGCCTATTTACAATTAAATTACTTCAAGATGCCCAATAGTCAAATCTGCCTTGGAACATCCACAATTGAAATCCAACACTCGATGAAAGTAACATGTACGATCACGCCCTTAAACCACACATACCAGACATACCACACATACCAAACATACCAACCATACCAAACATACCGCAATACAGGTTTAAAGGGCTACAGTAACAGGGAGGTTTGCTTAGTTTTTGTTTTGTGACTACAAAAATATATTGCCTTACTTGAGAAATTGCATTAAAAATTTGTGTGTCCATATTAAAAGATGACATTATTGGTTATCGTTCCTCAAATACACTGCTAAGCTTTAAATGTTAGGTTTCTCTTCCTTGCTTTGTAAACAAACAACGGCGCCTACTATACACACATTCGCGGCGGTGCTATTTTTAGAATCAAACTTGATACTATGAATAGGCACACAAACACATAAATACGTCTGTCAGAAATGTGATAGATCTTTAAGTCCTCCCCCGTCTCTATTCATTGTGTTACACCCCCTCCCTTCCCCCTTTCCAAACGGGGAGCTAAAATAAATAAATAAATAAATAAATATCTAAATAAATAAATAAATAAAACCAAAAAGCTCCACCTAAATAACTGTATCGATTTCTATAAAAACTGTAAATTTATAAAGAGATTACGTTTTGACTTAATCTTATTTCCCGGTGAAGCGACACTCACTGTGACGTGTGTGTTACAAGGATTTGTTTTCGGTGAAATATTGTGAACTCGGGGCCTCTTTAAATTTTGTGTAACTAGTCTAGTCCAAAGCTGGTGGAAACTGAATTGCATGCATGGCTACAGAAATAGCGCAGCATGTTGCCAACAGCATAAATTGACACTCGGTGCAAATATTTCATCTGCATAATGTAAAATACATCTGCAGAATGTAAAATACATCTGCAGAATGTAAAATACATCTGCATGATGTAAAATACATCCAGAGAATAAAAGCACGGAGGGTAATGGGGGGGGGGGGGAACGAGAGGAGGGGGCATACCAACAGATATAAAGACTGGAGACAGACAAACATTGTTTGGTTGAGGTGACACTGAAAACTCATGGTCAGTTTGTTTGGTTTTAAACCCCTTCTTTCAGTGCAAACAAGTCAATTTTAGCATACTTTTAATTTTATTGTATTTTATTGTATGTATGTATGTATGTATGTATGTATGTATGTATGTATGTATGTATGTATGTATGTATGTATGCATGTATGTAAGGTATGCATATATGAATGTATGTATAAATGTATTTGTATGTATGCATGTATGTATGTGTAAAGGTATGTATGTATTTGTGTGTATGTATAAATGTATATATGTATTTGTATGTATGATGTATATATGTATTTTAATGTATGTATGTACGTGTGATGTATATATGTATTTGTATGTATGTATGTACGTATGATGTATGTATGTATGTATTTGTATGTATGTATACATGTATGTATGTATATATGTATTTGTTAATTAATTATTTATTTATTTTAATTAATTTTTTATTATATTATTATTATTATTATTAGTCGTAGTAGTAGCATTAGTCGCAGAAGTAGTAGTAGTAGTAGCCGTAGTGGTAGTAGTAGTAGTAGTAGTAGTAGTAGTAGTAGTAGTAGAAGTAGTAGTAGTAGAAATAGTATTAGTAGTAGTAGTAGTAGCCGTAGTGGTAGTAGTAATAGTAGTAGTAGTAGTAGTAGAAGTAGTAGTAGTAGTGGAAATAGTATTAGTAGTAGTAGTAGTTTAATGCATATTACTCATTCGGATAAAAATTCAAATGGAAGTCTAGTCTGTGCACGCACACATTCCATCGCATGGACTTTAAAGATCCTGACGCTCATGTCCTAGACGTGCGAGTGCCGGCTACACAAATACACCCAGCACGCACTAGGTCCCTTCGCCCCCATCGCCAGTCGGTCAGGTCTTTGCTCAGTCGTCTGGGCGTCCAAATAAAATCAATCCATAGTAATCCATATTGATAATACTATTGATGGTACACATCTGTCCCTTCCCTCCCAAATATTTCCCTGCTTGATTCATTCATCAAAAACGAATTCTCCAATCCCACTTTTGTAGGCGAAACAAGTACTATCTAAGTTTGTTGTCTCTCTAAATTGTGCAGGCTTTAGTGTTGACTGGCAGTAAAATCAACTCACTGAGTTTATGAAGACAACATAATCCTTGACCCTCCCCCCCTGCTTGAATTTTATGCATTAATTTTATTCCGAATTTTGATTTATTATCTACGACATAATAGGCATATTGTTTAATAATAATAATAATAATAATAATAATAATAATAATAATAATAATAATAATAATAATAATAATAATAATAATAATAATAATAATGTATATTAGCGAGCGTTGTGGCCAAGTGGTCTAAGGCGGGACTAACTTGCCTTGTCCACAGGCCAGAAACCAATGGCGCCTGACAGGTGTGGGTTCGATCCTGCATCGGGGCGTTATGTTTCTCCGAATATTATTTACTTTCGACTCGGGCAACGTCTCGGGGGTTTTCTCCGGGTACTCCGGTTTGCTCTCCCAGCAAAATTTAAAAAAATTTCAAAAATTTAAAGAATTTCTACATTTCAAAAATCACAACTAATGTTAGGTAGGTTGGGTTTGGGCGCGCCACAGGCTGCGACTACGCCTTCCACAGGGGAGGCGGCCCAGAATTTCCCGATAAAAAGGGACAATAAAGCATTAAAATATAAAATCTAAAAAAAAAATCTATTTGATATAGCGCGTTTTCATACAAATGCTCAAGGCACTGTACAATTACATCCAGTTACACATACATGCAACACATATTAAAGCACGATAATTAAAACCAACATCAGCAAACAAGAAAAGCATACCCAAAGCAAGACATAGCAAACATACATGGGATCGACACACAAGTAGCACAATACTCCAGGCAAGACAATACAATGCTTCCGCACACAAGCGAAACAGACTAAAGAGTAAACAATATAGCCATAGGCCTACATGCAAAACACAATACAAATGAAAACTCAACGACTGCAAGCAAGAAGATACAACTAAATAAGCAAAAGAGCATGACCAAACATATAAAATATAATACATAAC
>CM072514.1:87833532-87871032 GCA_036898135.1 Oncomelania hupensis | reverse complement strand
TATGCACCAAACGTCCTTCACACTAACGTTGTGGGTGTTTAGCATCGTCATCGTTATATAGCACTCACATTTACAAGCTTATTTATTGCTCTTGCCTCGGGAAAGGAGGAGAAGGGGAGAGGGGGGGGGGGGAGAACGAAGGGACTTCCAGCCAAGTCCGGTAAACATAACATAATTGACAAAGCAAGATGAAAAAAGGTGTGTTGACATCACTCCATGCATTAGATACAATATGTATACAAGATGAATAATATAGCCATTATGAAAGGCGCATGGCCCACTCGTAGAAGCCAATGGGTCACCTCAAGTAAAAACAGACCTGATGCAATACGTTCTAGCTAGTACACCAGTTTCTCGTTGCACAGAAAGCTATGAAAAGTAGCCTAAAGGTTGTCCAGTGCATAGTTTTTCCTCAGAAATTTACTGGAATGTTGAGCAAGCAATGCCTAGATGCTGTTTCTAGACCTTTCTATCGGTGTACAAGTCGTGCAATATAAAAATGTCTAGTTTGTACTTGTTTTCTCCACATTTCCGACCTTTTCTTTTCATCCCTCATCATCGATCATTCAATGGATACAGATATATGTAGACATCTTCAACGTCAACCAACGTCACGGCTATTAGCACCACCATCGCCGTCATTTTTGTCGTCATCATCACCATCATCATCATCATCATCATCATCATCATCATCATCATCATCATCATCATCATCATCATCATCGTCATCATCACCCCCGTTGGGGTGCCGGGGGTTTCAGTATAAATAGTATCCCCACTTTCTGGAAATTTAGTGCTTTAAATTCCCACTGTCGCTGTCTTTCTCATTTGCTCTTTCTCATTCCTGCTCTGTTCTATCAATCTGCTATACTATCGTCTTCTTCGCTAGACCAGTCTCCTACCTTTTTTCTTGAAAACTCTTCCGGGACAAGACTCCTTGTTTGTGTATGAGGTCTGTTGGATCAGCTTGGGAATATTGGACGCTTTCTGCCAGGTGGTCTCTAGGGCTTCCTATGATGTTATTATTTAGCAATGTAGGCATTTTACATGTATGTGTTTTGTTGATAATTTATAATGATGTTTGTATTCTGAAGATAGAGTTTCCGGTTGACGCGAACAGGTTGTACCAACCCGAGCTCTGTTGAATTTTGTGATTTTGCGTTGTTTACAGTGTTTTGTTGTGAGTTTTGTATTGTGTAATTGTTGTCTCATGGATCCTCAAGTAAGTGTAGCGTTGCTTTGCTTCTCTTTCTATGTTCGTTTGGTTACTCTATCTTTTTTTCACTTCGTTCACAGTGCTTTCTTGCACTCACGTAGTCCGCCATCTTGTTCCGGCATCCCATCCACAAGCTACACACGCGATAAGCTACTGTCATTGAAGTCTACACGCACGAAGCTCGCTCCCGACCTTGTGTTCCGATTAAAAGAGTTCTCGATCGGCCGTCATTTGCCCAGAAAACGGACTAGTCGTGGAGGCAAACGCAAACAAAACATCTCGTCTATCCCTGTTGTCCTTACACACAGATCATCGCCTACGCTTTCCAACGCTGACCTCACGCTTCATGTTGCATCACACCAACAGGGTACCACTAGGCCTGAGACTCATCGCTGTAACACAGACAATCTCATTCACATCAACCTCTCCCCTCAACCCTATCTTCACACCTCGATAGCCATAGCCCTCTAGGCCTACGTATTGCATCATTCAATGCTCAATCACTAGGTCCCATTGAAAAACGTACCGCTTTGCAAGATTTCATCTCACACAAGCAGACTGACATAATGTTCATCCAAGAAACTTGGTTTCGGCAGACTGGCGACGAGGGTAAATGCTCTGATTTAACCCCTTCTGACTACTCTGTATGCTCGCTGCCTCGCTCAAATCGCGGAGGTGGCCTTGCTATCATTTACAGAAACAGTCTGTCCCGTCACCTTGGCTTCATTACAGACTTCGCTTTCACCCACTCGTCCTTTGAAGTTGTTCAACTTAGCCTGTCCGTTCCACAGCAGAACATTCACTTCATATGCATATATCGCACCTTTCCAAGCAAGAAAAATAAATTAACTGATGCAATTTTCCACCAAGAATTTCCAGTCCTGCTTGATTATTGCAACACACTGTCAGGAACATACATAGTTTTAGGAGACATTAACTTTCACTTTGACCAACCCCAGCAACCTTCCACCGCAAAGATGATTGAACTTTTAGATCAGTTTAGTCTTTCTCAGTCAGTCACAGAACCCACCCACAGCCGTGGTCACATCATAAATTGGGTTATGCATAGGCCTCTGGATAATGTTGTTAGATCAACTTCAGTCACCCAGGAATTAACATCTGACCATTTCTGTGTCATGTGCGAACTAAGCGTCGCAGCCCCCCCTCCTCCCCCCATGTTCAGGAAGGCTCGCAGCCTGCGCACCATGGATAGGGATGCTTTCAAGCAAGACCTTACCGCTAAAGTGACCCCAGAACTGTGCCCCACTGTGGATCAGCTGAATAGTACACTTCAGGCGGTGCTTGATCGGCACGCTCCCGTGGCCCAGAAAAAGGTCAAGGCAACTCGCTCAGCACCCTGGTACGAATCTATTACGGACGAGCTCTCTGAGGCGAAGAAACACCGACGCAAAGCTGAGAAAAAGAGGCTCAAATCGGGTTTAGAAGTCAGCAAGCAGATTTTCACCGCTGCAAAAAAACGGGTCACTAAAATAGTCCAGACTGCCAAAACCCGGTACTTTAGCGACAGAATTAGCAGCAGTGAAACTTGTAAACAGTTGTTTGACATTTGCAATCAGCTAAGGGGTAAGAGCAATGCAACATCACTCCCATCCACACATCCAACATGCCAGCTCCCAGATGTATTTTGTAACTATTTCACACGGAAAGTGGCTGACATAAGGGCCGCTCTTGATAGCCATGAGATCCCACTCACTAACCCATTCTCACCTTCCCTCACCACCGCAAAGATGGAAGTTTTTCAACCAGTAACAGAGCAAGAGGTCAAGAAAGTCATCTTAAGCTCAAAACCAACATCTTGCTCTCTCGACCCCATTCCTACCCCCATGTTGATAGAGAATCTTGACCCTCTACTCCCGACCATTACCCACATTATAAACGAGAGTCTGTCCTCTGGTGTTGCTCCCTCTGTGCTCAAAGCGGCTGTCATCAAACCCCTCCTTAAAAAGCCAAGTTTAGACAAAAATAATCTAAAGAACTATAGACCTGTTTCAAACCTCTCCTTCCTGTCCAAAGTCATAGAAAAAATTGTTCTCAAACAACTGTTTGCCTACCTATATGATAACGCTTTACTTTGCCCCAACCAGTCTGCCTACCGACCATTCCACAGCACTGAGACAGCCCTCCTAAAGGTAACCAATGATCTGTTGCTTGCCTTAGATAATGGCAACGTCTCCGTTCTCACCTTATTAGACCTCTCAGCCGCCTTTGACACAGTCGACCATCACATTCTCTTTAACACTCTTCAACACTATTTTGGAATCTCTGGCTCGGTCCTGGCTTGGTTCCACTCATATCTTTCTGACAGATCACAAGCAGTCACTGTCGATGGCTGTTTCTCCAGCACAGCAGACTTGGTGTGCGGCGTGCCTCAGGGTTCCGTTTTAGGGCCGGTGTTATTCACTCTGTACACCAAGCCACTGCTTCTCCTGCTTAGAAAGCATGCTGTTGAGAGTCAGTCATTTGCAGACGACACACAACTGTATAAATCCACCGCCCCCTCTCTCATTAATTCCACTGTTCAGACTTTGGAGAACTGCATCACAGACATTAAATCATGGATGACACTCAACAAGCTTAAGCTTAATGACGATAAAACCGAAGCCCTCCTCATTCATAAGCACAACACCTCCTCCTCACTCTCGCCTCTCCCAACATCGCTTACAGTAGGGACAACAAACGCTCAGTTCTCATCCTCTGCAAGAAATCTCGGCTACATTCTCTCCGATGACCTGTCCCTCAACAACCACATCTCCAACGTCTGTCGCTCTGCATACACGGCCATACGCCAAATCAGCTCCTTTCGCCACTATCTTACAGTCCCGGCCACCAAAACCCTAGTCTGCGCTCTCGTCCTTTCTCGTCTTGACTATTGCAACTCTCTCCTTGTTGGCTCCCCGAAACACATCATTGACAAACTACAAAAGGTTCAGAACTCAGCAGCTAGACTAATATTAAGAGCAAAGAAACGTGATCACATCACACCTCTACTACATTCCCTTCACTGGCTTCCTGTGCAAGCACGCATAGAGTACAAACTCTCTGTTCTCTGTCACAACTTCTTCACAGATTCTTGTCCTTCCTACCTTGCTGATCTACTGTCTGTCTACTCCCCTTCACGCACTTTAAGATCATCTGCTGACACTCGCACACTCAAGGTTTCCGTCACCCGCACCAAGACATACGGCCAACGTGCATTCGCATACTCCGCACCTAAGCAGTGGAATTCCCTTCCCTCCCATATCCGCAACATACAATCAACACAAGCATTCAAAAAGGCCCTCAAAACCCACCTCTTCAAACTGCATTATTCAGATTGATTTGTGTCCTGCTGCCATTCTCTCATCTCTTGTCTATGTCTGATCCGTAAGTGTATACACGGCTGTAAATATTTATACTGTTTTCCTTCCTGGGCCTAACCGGGCATATAAATAGCTGTGAATAGGTTTTTGCTATTCTACTTTCTGTCTTTTTTTTTCTTTTTTTTTTCTTCTTTTTTTGTCATTTGTGTACATAGTTGTAAATAGTATATGTTTGTCTTTTTTTGTAATTTATGTACATAATTGTAAATAGTCTGTACCTTTACTGTCCCGTCTTTTGGTGTATTGTAGCAAAAGTGATGTTTCATCGAGTGCATGTATTTATATGTTATGACTATGTAAAGCGTGGTGAGTCTAGTCATAGGCTGGAGTACCCGCTATATAAAAATCCGTTATTATTATTATTATTATTATTCTATTTTGTTTTTGTAAACGGGGGTTCCATAAGTTGGGGTGAAGCCTCAGCCGTCCCCTACGTGGTATGTCTTTATTATAAAGTGACTGGCTGGTGGAGGTCATTCAGTTTTCCCACTAGGATTGTTTCAGCAGATCTTTTATGCGGATTGGGGGTTGTCCGGTCCTGATTTGGCTCGGAAGCGTCCGCTGGACCTAAAGCAACAATTATGTAATGTAATGTATCGTCATCATCGTCATCATCATCATCATTGTCACGAATTGGCTAGCTTTAACTCTGCACATTTACTATTTAGCCTTGTGTAGTTTTTGTAATAGTAGAGAGTCAGTATATAACACAGCAGCAATAAAAGTACACACCGCGAGCCCGACCCACGCCGCGTAGGGAATCAGCACTGTGTGCGAGAGTCGTAAATATTTTAACCAATGACCAGCAGGCTAATTGGGTAGAGCAGTTTTGACTGTGTCAGATCTTAGCACAGCTTGGTCAGTCGTGTGTGAGACGAGGGAGAAGTAACATCTACTTAGCTAGCAGAGAACTATCTTCACTCATAGACCAGGAAGCAGGACTTTAGAATCTCAGAATTCTCTCAAGTCACTACGGGCCTGAACTTGTCAAACAGGTAAATGAACACCCTTCTGTTTCATCGTGATATATTTATATTATTGTGGAAATTATGTTTGTGGAATTTGCTATGCATAAATGTGAATTGTTAATCCGAATTTGCCGTACCACGTGGAAGAGCCGACCACGAGGCGAAACACGACCGGTTGCGCCGCCATGTTGTATGCTGTACGGAACCACGGTTGTTTAACTTATATGTATGTTTGCAGACCAGTGGCTGTACCACTGAATGTTTATATTATTATTAATTCGGTATGTGTATAGTTAGACACGATTGATATTTATGTATGTATAGGAATTTAGAGTGAGATTCCAGTGGAACCCGGAAGTAGCAGAATGTTCGTCGCTTATGTATAGAGATGTGGAGCTATCACTGAGGGCTACTTGGCTTTCAGTGAGACGCTCTGCACAAACCGATTATTCAGGGTTGTGCAGAATTTCGTCTCTTATATTACAGACGAGCAGGCGAGCTATCCCGAGCTATCCCGAGCTATCCTGTGCACCCCACTCCACAGAAACGACTAGTTGGTTGAGGAGACTCTACCGCACCAGACGGAAAGAGCTGCCTTGGAAAACTCCCTGTCAGACCCCACAGCGTGGCAAGGGAACCCAACTACACAACGACACAGGTGGACCAGAAGCTACCTCACAGAAGGACTTCGAACCCCCACTCATGAGTTAAGTGCATAACACGAAGGTGCACTTAAACTGATCATAGCAGGACCACAGTAGTCCAACTCTTCAGAAACTGTAAAACGGACCACAGTAGTCCAAATCTACATGAAATATTATAGCAAGTGCCCGAGGAAGAAAAACAGCTGCCTAGACTATCAGCGATCGAACTATTAGCATTGAAAGAGACTTTTTAAGTTAGATTAGTACTTAGAGAATCTTGTATAGAGTAGAAGAAATAAATGTGTGATTTTAACTGTTATCAAGTGGTTGGACTACATATGATTCATAGCCGTGTGAAAGCTAGTGTGACAGTAATCTTTTACCATTTTTCTATCTAACTCTGTACCCCAACCTTAACACAGAACGAGCTAAACAAATAAATTTATTAAAGTAATTCATAGGGTGACTTACTAGCAGTTCCCACCGAATAAACGTGAGGGTCCATAATTCCATTGTGCAGAGCCCATAAACCCCACGTGACAATCATCATCATCATCATCATCATCATCATCATCATCATCATCATCATCATCATCGTCATCATCATCGTCATCATCGTCATCATCATCATCATCATTGTCATCATCATCGTCATCATCATCATCGTCATCATCATCATCATCTTGGGTAGCGCTGCTATCCTGCTCACGCGCTTTCCCTGAGAAAGGAATTTCGCACAGGAGACAAATGTACTTCGAAATCAAAATCCAAACATCATCATCATCATCATCATCATCATCATCATCATCATCATCATCATCATCATCATCATCATCATCATCATCATCATCATCATCATTATCGTCATCATCATCATCATCATCATCATCATCATCATCATCATCATCATCATCATCATCATTATCATCATCATCATCATCCTTCTTCTTCTTCATCAGCATCATATCATCACCACCAGCCTCAACACCACCCCAACCATTACTATCACAACATTATTTTCGTGCCGCCGCCGCCGTCGCTGCTGCTGCTGCTGTTGATGATGATAGAGAAGATGATAGTGGTGCTGGTGTTCATTTGAAACACGCAGCATCTACAATGGATATAAGATACAAGATACAAGAAAACTTTATTATCTCACTCTGAGAAATTAAGACATGTTTTGCAGGCAGTTAAAGGAAGTCATCAATCAATAAAAATAAAACATAACACCTGTGTCCTACACAGTTGGCACTTCACATTCTTACTGGACATCTATATATCATTTTTCTTCTCGCTTATATTAATGTGCAGATAACAGGTTAAAAAGTTAATGACATTAAAAGAAAAGAACATTCATATTGTATTATTTTTTAAAGGTTAATAAGATCATACAAATCAATTCTAATCACAGAGAAAACTACACAGGCAAAGAAGGGAAGACTTATATTTTACAAACCTACATAACAGCTGTCATTGCACAGATTAGCACCACAAGTGATTAAATGATTAAAAGAAATAGTTTAAATAAAGGCACTCTCTTTTTCTTACACACACGCACACACCTACACCTCCACACACACCGTCACAGATTATTTAAACTTATTTAGAAGTTCGATCGACTTTGGTACAAAGCTGTATTTGGTTCTAACAGTGGAAAATTTAGGCACTCGAAAACGGCGAGCAGATGGTAAAAGTGTATAATGCTTTGCAAGGACGTGTGTGGTGTCTCTCGCAATCTCTTTAGACTTTCGCACTGCACGGCGCTCATACAACTCGGTCAGACTCTTCTGTTTCTCTCCAATCACATTCCCGCACACTTTCACCACTTTGTCAAGCACATTCTTGTTCTTCACATTTAGACCACCATACCAGCAGAAAAAGCCAAATGTTAAAACAGATTCGATAAAACATCTGCAAAATGGCCACATGGAGGGGTTGGAAGACGGCTCATAGGAGGACGGGTGGTGGCGTGGGGTGGGCTGGGGGGTGGGGGTGGGCTGGGGGGTGGGGTGTTAGAGGAGACGTCGGGAAATGGTATGAATTGTATAAGCCATTTGAGATACGTGTTTCATTTGCTTCTGCATTATTGAAGACGTACGGTTCGCATTATTAGTTTTCCGTCAATAAAATAACAAATGAAGATCCTGATTCCTGTATACTAGTAAAAGTAGGATTGGATAGAATGTGTGTGTGTGTGTGTGCGTGTGTTTGTGTGTGTGTGTGTGCATGCGCGCGAGTGCATGATGAATGCATTTGCACGCGCGCGTGTTTTGGGGAATGTATCTGTGTTTGTGTATGTGTGCGTGCGAGGCTCGCGTGCATGCGTGCGTGAGTTTTTCTAGTGTGCGTGCATGCGTATGAGCCTGTGGGCTCGTCGTTGGGCTGAATTAATTAAGATCCTTAACCGATCTCCATCGCCGATGAACTTTGAAAAACAGTGCGTGAGCAGAGAGGGTTGATTGAATAAGGGAAAGGGAGGAAATAATCATGATTTTCTTTGCTCCATTTGTTCCCCCTCCTCCACCCCACTCTTCCCCTCCCCCCAATAAACCATAAACTGTATTGACGTCCTCGTTCTTTGATCGCTGTGGGTCGTGACCAAGAACAAGCCGAGCGAACAAAGGTCTAAATGAGTGGGAGGTATTTTAACAAATATTAGGCGTAGAAAGAGATCGACAGGAGAAGAAGTTGTTTGTTGTTTGGGGGCAAGAACTTGAACAATGTGGCTGTTTCAAAGCATGCACACACCCAAATGGACATCGTTTCCTCCTTAAAGGTCTTCAAAGCGTTTCAATACATAATTGCCTTCGTGTAAGGAGAGGGAGGGAAAGAGAGAGAGAGAGGGAGAGAGAAGGAGAGGGAGAGAGAGAGGGAGAGAGAGAGAGAGGGAGAGAGAGAGGCAGAGAGAGAGGCAGAGAGAGAGGAGAGAGAGAGGGAGAGAGAGAGGCAGAGAGAGGGAGAGGGAGAGAGAGAGAGAGAGAGAGGGAGAGAGAGAGAGAAAGAGAGGAAGAGAGAATGGGATCGGGGTGAGGGGAATGAGGTGATAATGAGGAAGTGTGAGTGCATATGTGTTTGTGAATGTGTATGAGTGTGTGTGCGTATGTGGGTGCATGTGTCTAAAATGCGTGCGTGTGTATGAGTGTATTGTGTATGTGTACGCGTGTGTGTATGTGTGCGCGCATGCAGATGTGCGTGTGTCTGTTTTGCATCGTGTGTGTATGTGTGTGCCTGTATTGTGTATGTATCTGTCTTTCGGGGATGTTGTGCGTGTGTTTTGTGTACGTGCATATGTCTTTATAGTGTGTAGTGTGTGTGTGTGTGTGTGTGTGTGTGTGTGTGTGTGTGTGTGTGTGTCGCGTTCATGTTGTTTTTCAATCTTGGTCCTGATTTGGCTCGGGAGAGTCCGCTGGACCTAAAGCAATAACCATGTAATGTAATGTTTCAATCTTTGGCATTATTACGGCCTGTCAATCATGCATCTGTGTGTAAGTCGTCTTGTCTGCCTGGTTGGTTTATCTGTCGATAATGTGCTCATCTATTCGCGTGTGTTTGTGAGTGTGTGTGTGTGTGTGTGTGTGTGGGGTGTGTGTGTGTGTGTTTGTGCGTGTATGTGTTCAGTGTGGGTGACGTTTCATCGATGTACAACCCCGTTGGGGTGCCGGGGGTTTCATTATAAATAGTATCCCCACTTTCTGGAAATTTAGTGCTTTAAATTCCCACTGTTGCTGTCTTTCTCATTTGCTCTTTCTCATTCCTGCTCTGTTCTATCAATCTGCTATACTATCTTCTTCTTCGCTAGACCAGTCACCTACCTTTTTTCTTGAAAAGTCTTCCGGGACAAGACTCCTTATTTGTGTATGAGGTCTGTTGGATCAGCTTGTGAATATTGGACGCTTTCTGCCAGGTGGTCACTAGGGCTTCCTATGATGTTATTATTTAGCAATGTAGGCATTTTATATGTATGTGTTTTGTTAATAATTTATAATGATGTTTGTATTCTTTTTTGTTTTTGTAAACGGGGGTTCGATAAATTAGAGTGCAGCCTCAGCGTCCCCTGCGCGGGATGTCTTTTTTGTAAAGTGACTGGCTGGTGGAGAGCTTTCAGTTTTACCACTAGGGTTGTTTCAGCAGATCTTTTATGCGGATTGGGGGTTGTCCGGTCCTGATTTGGCTCGGAAGAGTCCGCTGGACCTAAAGCAATAATAATGTACTGTAATGTAATGTTTCATCGATGTACGTGTTAGTGAAGCAAGTGTTGTACACAACTGTTTGGCCCCGTTGGACGTGTCCATGAGTTCATCAGTACAGTATACAGCACAGATGAGGATGACGCAAGGTCAACTGATCTAGATTGTTCGTCGTAGTCTATGATGTCACGCTGGGTTAGTGGGCTACATCGTAGCTGAGACTTGCGATGGAGGCCTGCTCTCTGTCATTGTGGTATAGAGGGAGCAGGCCTGAGTAGCCTCGTAAATGCTGTATGGTCAGTTGTTTCCTATCTTGTGATCTTGTCCACACGGATCACGCCCCGTTGTTGACACTCTGCGTCACCAATACGTG
Organism: Oncomelania hupensis; assembly: GCA_036898135.1. Classification (NCBI taxonomy): domain Eukaryota; kingdom Metazoa; phylum Mollusca; class Gastropoda; order Littorinimorpha; family Pomatiopsidae; genus Oncomelania; species Oncomelania hupensis. Next base: position 87,860,264 of record CM072514.1, on the reverse strand, counting down.
TCTGAGGGGAGAGAGAGGGAGGGGTGTGTGTGGTGGGGGAGCGAGAGACAGATAGACAGAGAGACAGCCAGACAGCCAGACAGCCAGACAGAGACAGAGAATAATAGTTTTTTTCATCTAACTCCAGAATTTGAAGCCACAAAAGAGTTCTGCATAGCTCTATAGTCTGCGATGTTTTCTGTCTACGCTAATGACTGAAATCTCAAAATCAGTGGAACACGTACTATTTTTCGCAATGAGAACTGAATAGTAAAGGGTGACTATATGATAATATATTTTAATAATGCAAATGGGATTGAATGACGGAATGAGGGGGAGAGAAAGATTTAACATACATACATTTTATTTACAACAAGGATGGAGTTATTAGGTTATAAATAGACCTACCTAACGTAATGTTACAATGTTACAATCTGTCATTGCCTCATTAGCTCTCACATTCGTACTAATGAACTGAATGTGAACTGTGCGTCATTCAATTTATGCTGTAACATTTCCCCCCCTGATGAAGCATTACACAATAATTATTGTATAATAAAGGCCAAGAGTAGAAAAATGTTATTCGACTAGTTTGCCTTTAATTTATTTTCCATTTTCTTCTGTTAGTGTACATTTGGCTTTGTTTTCTATTTCCAACGGAATTTGAAGCCTCGTTTGTCAGTCTGGCTCTCAGTATGCCTGTATGTCAGTCTGGCCGTCAGTAGGCCTGTATGTCAGTCTGGCCCTCAGTATGCCTGCATATGTCAGTCTGGCCGTCAGTAGACCTGTATGTCAGTCTGGCCGTCAGTAGGCCTGTTTGTCAGTCTGGCCGTCAGTTGGCCTGTATGTCAGTCTGGCGGTCAGTAGGCCTGTATGTCAGTTTGGCCGTCATTAGGCCTGTATGTCAGAGTGACACTCAATAGGCCTGTATGTCAGTCTAGCCGTCCTTAGGCCTATATGTCAGCGTGGCACTCAATAGGCCTGTATGTCAGTCTGACGGTCAGTAGGCCTGTATGTCAGTCTGGCCCTCAATAGGCCTGTATTTCAGTTTGGCCGTCAGTAGGCCTGTATGTCAGTCTGGCCGTCAGTAGGCCTGTATGTCAGTCTGGCCGTCAGTAGGCCTGTATGTCAGTCTGGCCGTCAGTAGGCCTGTATGTCAGTCTGGCCGTCAGTAGGCCTGTATGTCAGTCTGGCCGTCAGTAGGCCTGTATGTTAGTGTGGCCGTCAGTAGGTCTGAATTGTAAGTCTGGCCGTCAATAGGACTGTATGTCAGTCTGGCCGTCAGTAGGCCTGTATGTCAGTGTAGCCGTCAATAGGACTGTATGTCAGTCTGGCCGTCAGAAGGCCTGTATGTCAGTCTGGCCGTCAATAGGCCTGTTTGCAGTGATGATTGTGCGCTTACTTGCCTCTCCGATTGTGTATCACACTGCGCGTCAGAGACTGACTGCGGAGGTTTGCGTCGCCTCTAAGCCTCTGCCAATGTCTGCTACGCAACGTGCGAGGGTATCAGAAAGGACAGGACAGCTACAGGGCCTACATTTTAGGCGGTCAAAACAAATCTAAATCAGGAGCTGCGTATTCATATTTTTTGGGATTTTTGTAAAACTGCTGTCATGAGCTGTTTTTATTGCTGGCTGACCTCAGACTGTTTGGGACTTTGACGTCTGGATTTTACAGTTTCCTTCCTAAAAAGTCGTCCGCCGCTGTAGCTCAGGTGGTAGAGCGCGAGCCTGGCATACACGACGACGTAGGTTGGAATATCCCGTGGTGTGTAAACTTAAAGTGGAAACACTGAGTTATTAGTGTGTATGTGTGTGTGTTTGTGTGTGTGTGTGTCTGTGTGTGTGAGAGAGAGAGAGAGAGAGAGAGAGAAAGAGAGAGAGGGAGGGAGAAAGAAGGAGAGCGTGCCCGCGTATCTGTTTGTTTATGCTAAGCCAGCCTCTCTCTCTCTCTCTCTCTCTCTCTCTCTCTCTCTCTCTCTCTCTCTCTCTCTCTCTCTCTCTCTTTCCTCTCTCTCTTCTCTCTCTCTCCTCTCTCTCTCTCTCTCCCTCCCTCTCTCTCTCTCTCCTCTCTCTCTCTCTCTTCTCTCTCTCTCCCTCTCCTCTCTCTCCTCTCTCTCTCCCCCCCTCTCTACCTCTCCTCTCTCTCTCTTTCTGATACGTTTTGAGGCAGAGACGGGGGGATGGTGTGTGGATGTCAAGGGCAACAGACCTGATGACCAAACAATGGCTATGAACACTGAGCAGTCGGCTCACAATTGTCAACCACGCCGTACGGAGTTTCCAACTTTACACCAGAGCAGAGTAGAGAAATAAGACTTTATTGCTCGTCAAACTCCCTCATTTGTCACAGGGCGCCACGCCGTGCTAATTCCCTCACCCCACCCTGGCCGTAAAATGTCTTTGAAGAACGTAGGATCGTTGTTAATAAAACCTAAATGTGTTCAAGTCCTTTAACTGCCCTGTCTAGACATTTGGGTAACTTACAGTTTAAATTTTGCAGAACGCGTTCGGAGTGAGATCTTTTTTGATTGATCTTAATTTACAGTTGTTAGCTTTGGAATGTTTGCAGGCTAATTAGTTTCTCTAGACGAGTGGGGAAACGAAGGTTAAACATGATAAGACGAGAACTAAGAAATTATAGCGACTTTATACATGTACATTGTATTGGACCTCCGGATTCAACTAAACAAATTGAGTAAACGAAAACGGAGATAGTCCCAAAGTCAGAACAAGAAGTTTGTTGCCAATAAAGCAGCAATTAATTCTTAGCATTTTGTTTGGCGAGCGCCGTTTGTTAATTACAGTTAACATTTGCCATTCAGATACATGTATTTCAATAAGCGAAGGAGAAAGACAGAGAGACAGTAACAGAGAAACTTTAAAACTTTGAAATTTTTTTAAAATAATTAGAGATAAAGATTTTAGACTAACTAGAAAGTCTAATGGAGAAAGAGGCAGAGAGGGAGGAGGGGGAGAGAGAGAGACACACAGAGAGAGAGAGAGAGATTGCTCAGTCTAAGCATCCGATACCAACACTATGGTGCTCCAGTAGGACATGGCCTCTACTCTCCAGGACTAAAGTATAAAGCCAGGTCTTTACTGTACACGCGCGCGTTCCATCGCCTATCCTATCCTATCCCGTAACTTGGAGGTCGTAGGGGCACCACAGATGATCGCTTAACCAGCGTACTCCATCTTTCTCTGTCCTCAGCAACCCTGATGGTTTCGCAAAGTGTCAAACCAGTCCATTCTCGAATGTTGTCCTCCCACCTCTTTCTCGGTCTCCCTCTTCTTCTACCTCCTTGCACTGTGCTTTGCACGATGGTCTTTTCAAGACCTGATGATCTGGTAACGTGGCCATACCATCGGAGTTTCCGTTTTTTCACAACTGCATGTGAGCAGGTCATCGTGTTGTCCAATGACTTGTGTGATGATGGTCTGTCGGACTTCGTTGTTGATGATGTGCTTGGTGTAGGAAATGCCCAGAAGTCTTCTGTAGCACCCCATCTCCATGCTTTGTATTCTTCGTTGTAGATCTGCTGTGAGAGTCCATGTTTCGCAAGCATATAGGAAGATGGAGATGACAAGGGAGCGCAGCAGTCTTACCTTGGAATGTAGGCTGATGGGCCTGTCTTTCCAAATAGGCTGTAACCTCGCCAGGGCAGCAGTTGTTTGTGCGATCCTGGAGAGGCCTTCCTGGCTCCTAAATATTTGAAGCTTTGCACAGTTTTGAGGGATTGGCCTTGGACTTTGATGTCCGTGTTGATGCCATTGGTGTTGTTGGCCATCATTTTGGTCTTCTCTGCACTTATTTCCATTCCATAGGCTCTGGAGGTGGTGTCAAGTATCTGTACCAGCTGTTCCATCGCACGGAGGTTTTAAAGTTTATGTCCATCATGTCCTACACTAATATACCCCGCAACTACTAGGTCCATGCTCCCCAAACTCCGCTCGCCCAGGATTGTGCTCTGTTGTCTCGGGCGTCAGACTATGCGCCCATAGGCAGCAAGTTTGCGTCTAGGACGGCTTGAGTTAGATCCTGTATCGGCAGCGCCTTGAGCAGCCCTTGAACTGGATGAGCGCTCTTTAAGGACGATAACATTAATAAATAAACATTTATAATATTTGATTTATCCCATTTGAGGTGAGGGAGGGCGAAAGAGGGGGGAGGTAGGGAGGGTTTATAGAGTGTAGTGGCCTGAAGCGGAGCTAGTTAAGGCTGGTGGTTTCCAGTACCGAAGATTGTGGGTTCGACCCCGTCTTCGCCACGATAACTGCCCTTTTGCGCCGCCCTACAACGTAAAACCCACCGAAATAAACGTGGATTGAATCGCCAGAAGCTTATAGTCTTAGAGATGTTATCAACGGTAAGGGTTTTATCACACAGATTGCGATAGAAAAACAGCCAGAAAGAAAAAAAAGAATCCGTTTTTGTTGGTCATGTCTACAATGTTGCAACTTGGAGAAAGCACGCGGGCCAATAATAATAATAATAATAATAATAATAATAATAATAATAATAATAATAATAATAATAATAATAATAATAATAATATAATCATCAATTACTTTGATCAAGAGCCTTGTAATAAGGACGCCATTAATTATTTAATCTGAGGACTAGTCACATTGCCACAGAAAAGGCCAACAAGGAATCCTATCCTATCCTATCCTATCCCGTAACTCGGAGGTCGTAGGGGCACCACAGATGATCCTTTAACCAGCGTACTCCATCTTTCTCTGTCCTCAGCAACCCTGATTGTTTCGCTCAGTGTCAAACCAGTCCATTCTCGAATGTTGTCCTCCCACCTCCTTTTCGGTCTCCCTCTTCTTCTACCTCTTTGCACTGTGCCTTGCAGGATGGTCTTTGCAAGACCTGATGATCTGGTGACGTGGCCATACCATCGGAGTTTCCGTTTTTTCACCACTGTGAGCAGGACTTCGTCGTTGGTGATGTGTTGGGTATAGGAAATGCCCAGAAGACCTCATCTCTATGCTTTGTATTCTTCGTTGTAGATCTGCTGTGAGGGTCCATGTCTCGCAAGCATATAGGAAGATGGAGATGACAAGGGAGCGCAGCAGTCTTACCTCGGAATGTAGATTGGTGGTCCTGTCTTTCCAAATCGGCTTCAACCTCGCCAGGGCAGCAGTAACAAGGAATACGTTAGGTAAAAGAATAGTTGTGTTTTCAATGTCGCAAGAAGGGAGATACCTCGCTGATACAGACGAAGCTTAGCAAACCTCATGAAGATATCGTTAGTTACTTGGATTAAAATGTTTGGTTTTAAAGGACAGTGTGCCAGGTATTACACCTTCCCACCCTTTGCTGACAACACAATCGCCTAACCCAACTCATGTGAACTAATTGCTACGTAACACCAATATAATTAATCAAACATTATTCTAATTTCTTATACCCCCCCCCCCCTCCGCTGCCCCCACACACAATGTTCACTATCACCTACCCATCTCCTCCGCTCTCTCCCATCCCCTGAGTTTCCACGGTGAGCTTAATAGCAGCAAAGTGGATTTTCGGGGTGGATGCGAAGTGCTCAACTATGAAATTCCTTTTATAAAACATTTATTTGCGATTATTGTCGGTGTTTTTTGTACCACTTCCAGCTAAATAATTTTTATATAGAAGCGTATTTTCTAAATAATCATTTATTTACAAACAATTTACTGTAAGATTTATGTAATATATATTGTCCCCGTAATTAACTTACTAATGAAAACTGCAGTACCCTAACGATGAACTATTTACGTAAATAATGCATTATTTAGCAACATCTTCTAAATAATGCATTATGTAGGTAAACAAATTCTGTATTTAGAAACATTTCTAAATAATATATTATTTCGCACAATCTGCTAAATAATGCATTATAGAGGTCAATAATTTCTTATTTAGCAACAATGTCTCATTTAACTATATCATGATTTATTTACCTAAAATATATTGTTTAGATAAATAATAAGTTATTTACCGACAAAATATATTAGTTCAAGAAATCTTACATTGTTTGTAAACAAATGACTATTTACAAAATATGCTTCTAAATAAAGATTAGTTAGCTGAAAGCGGTGAAACTAAATCCTTTACTATGGGAATTCCATATTCACCACATGTGACGGTGGGTTCTATTGCTCCTGGGCTCTGCACAATGGAATGCTATTACCCACTCGTAGCTCGTCGGCGGGGATCGGCTAGTTAGATCGCTCTATGACTAAACTTAATAATTGTATATTTTTGGGCCGGTCTGTGCGAGGATGGGGTTACAGAGATAGGGAGAAAAGTGTAAAAGATTTACTGACACACTAGCTCTCGCACGGCTATGAATCATATGTTTTACAGCCACTTGTTAATAATAAATATCACACATTTATTTCCTCTATGCTCTGTGGGTTCGGGCAAATAGAATAGACCCAACGTTTCCCGGCGTGTCGTAAGAGGCGACTAACAGGGGTGATGTTAGCACGGCATCACTGGGCGAAAGTCTTCTACACAGAAGTCACCGGCCAGGGCGGAGGAACCTCACGTTACTACAGGTTCAACGACCACGTGCTCAGGGCCAAGGCGAGCCACACTGTATTCGTGGATTTCGGCTGTGGCCAACAGCCTGGAGAGGATTGGGCCCTGCCAGGTCTTTTTTGCCCAAGACACAACACATGATGAGGCTATCCACTAATTCCATGCCGGATCGGTCGTCGCCCGGCTACACAAGGACCGCGCCTTCCGTTGGCCACCAGGACGGAGGTGAAAAGTATGCTACTGATGGACAAACTAGCAAGATCCGCACGAGAAACAACATCGTCATAGGAACCTGGAATGTCAGGACCCTAACTGCGGAAGGAAAATTAGAAGAACTGGCCCACGAGCTGGACCACTATCGATGGAACGTTCTAGGTATCAGCGAACTGCGCTGGAAAGGCCTAGGTGAAACAACGACTGACAAAGGCCACAAGCTCTATTTCAGCGGTAGAGATGACAGGCACGAACACGGCGTTGGATTCTTGGTCCACAAGAACATTCTAGCCACTGTCATGGGTTGCCGCCCAGTCTCCAGTAGACTCATTACCATCCGTCTGAGAGCAACCCCTTTCAACATTACCATCATCCAGGCCTATGCCCCAACATCAGACTATGAAGACAGCGAAGTGGAGGATTTTTATGAAAATATACAGGCGGTCCTTGACCAAGTGCCGAAGAAGGACATAGTCATAGTGCAAGGCGACTGGAATGCCAAGGTTGGCCAAGATGCGCACCACAACTGGGGAGACACATGCGGACCCCACTGCAACAATGAGACAAATGACAGGGGTCTGAGGCTATTGGAGTTTGCCAGATACAACAATCTGGTACTGGCAAACACGCTTGGTCTCCACAAAAAATCCAGACGATGGACATGGCACAGTCCCGGCGGGGAACATCACAACCAGATCGACTACATCATGGTCAAGAAACGCTTCAGATCAAGCATCAACATTGGCAGGACACGCACTTTTCCAGGAGCAGACATTGGAAGTGACCACGATCTCGTGATGATGTCTTTCCGGCTCCATTTGAAGAGAGTAAATACAGCAAAGTGCACTAGGCTGAAGTTCGACCTGGACAAACTGCAAGACCCGGAGGTGGCAAAAATATTTCAGGCCACAATTGGAGGGAAATTTGCACCACTGCTTATTTTGGGGGCAGGCGAAGTAGATGTCAACACCATGACCAATACCTTCAACTCAGCTGTAACAGATGCCGCCACTGAGATCCTTGGCAAGCACCGACCAAAGAAGAAGCCGTGGATCACACCTGAACTTTTGGATCTGTGTGATAAACGAAGAGAGTTAAAAAAAGAAAAAGAACACCTCACAGGGAGCTGATGTCTACCGAAAAATCAACAATGACATCCGAAAAGGCATGCGCACAGCAAAGGAGAACTGGATAGAAGATCAATGCCAGGAAATAGAGAACAATCTGAACAAGAACAACAGCAAGAAGGCCTACCAGACTGTGAAGCGGCTGACAAGTGTTAAACAGCCCAAAGTCTCCACTATCCAAAGCAAGTCTGGCATTTGCCTTACAGAAGAACAAGAAGTCTTGGACAGATGGACAGAGTACTGCTCTGACCTTTACAACCATACACCAAATGGAGACCCATCAGTTCTAGCATGTCCCAAGAGCAGAGAAGAAGAAGAAATCCTCCCAATTCTCCGGGAAGAAGTTGAGGCAGCAATGCAATCGCTGAAGAAAGGGAAGTCAGCGGGAGTGGACAACATACCAGCGGAACTGCTACAAGCAGGAGGAGAAGCGATGACTGATGCTCTCACCATTATCTGCAACAAGATCTGGCAGAGTGGGGAATGGCCTACACCATGGACCCAGTCGCTTGTCATCACTCTTCCCAAAAAAGGTAACCTTCAGGAGTGTGAAAATTACCGCACCATCAGCCTCATCAGCCATCCCAGCAAGGTCCTCCTGAAAATAATACTCAACAGGTTGAAACCACAAGCTGAACAAATCATAGCTGAAGAACAAGCAGGATTCATGGCAGGGCGAAGTACCACTGAACAGATTTTCAACCTCAGAATAATCTGTGAGAAATACCTACAGCACCAACAACATCTATATCATGTGTTCATAGACTTCAAGAAGGCATTTGACCGAGTCTGGCATGCAGCTCTATGGGCAACCATGAAAGTGTACAACATCAGCCCTAAAATTATAGAAGTCATCAAAAGCCTGTATGACAAGGCTACCAGTGCAGTCCTCCATAACAACGTCATCGGGAACTGGTTCAGAACAACAATCGGTGTGCGTCAAGGATGCCTACTCTCTCCAACACTCTTCAACATCTTCCTAGAGCGCATCATGTCAGATGCTCTTGCAGATCACGAAGGCACAGTCAGTATAGGGGGCAGAGCAATCTCCAATCTTCGTTTTGCGGATGATATTGATGGATTGGCTGGAGAGGAACAAGAACTTGAACAGCTTGTACAGAGGCTTGACACCACCTCCAGAGCTTATGGAATGGAAATAAGTGCGGAGAAGACCAAAATGATGACCAACAACACCAATGGCATCAACACGGACATCAAAGTACAAGGCCAATCCCTCAACACAGTGCACAGCTTCAAATATTTAGGAGCCATTGTGTCAGACAATGGGTCTCGACAGGAAGTCCTCTCCAGGATCGCACAAACAACTGCTGCCCTGACAAGGTTGAAGCCCATTTGGAAAGACAGAACCATCAGTCTACATTCCAAAGTAAGACTGCTGCGCTCTCTGGTCATCTCCATCTTCCTATATGCTTGCGAAGCATGGACCCTCACAGCAGATCTCCAACGAAGAATACAAAGCATGGAGATGAGGTGCTACAGAAGACTTCTGTGCATTTCCTATACCCAACACATCACCAATGTTGAAGTCCGACAGACCATCACACAAGCCATTGGACAACACGATGACCTGCTCACAGTGGTGAAGAAACGGAAACTCCGATGGTATGGCCACGTCACCAGATCATCAGGCCTTGCAAAGACCATTCTGCAAGGCACAGTGCAAGGAGGTAGAAGAAGGGGGAGACCGAAAAAGAGGTGGGAGGACAACATTCGAGAATGGACTGGTTTGACACTGAGCGAAGCCATGAGGGCTGCTGAGGACAGAGAAAGATGGAGTATGCTGGTTAAGCGATCATCTGTGGTGCCCCTACGACCTTCGGGTTATGGGACAGGATAGGATAGGATAGGATTTCCTCTACTTTATATCCAATTATCTAAGCATTATATTAACTTAAATGTCCAAGAAGTAATATACCTAGGATTAACTTAACAGTCCAAAAGTCACTTCGAGTAGTTCGGAGAATGGTTAGATCTTTGATGGATATATTCTGCTACTGTTCTCGATACTTGCTACTGTGTCATCCCTGGGTTTTTTGTTCTTTTTGGCCTAATGTTCTTTTTCTGGAAGAGTGGACTATTGCACAGTCCCTATCAATCACTGTTCATGCACTTATTCTATGGCACTTAACTGGAACGTCGAGGTGGGTGCTGTTTTCTTCTCGTCTCGTTTGTTGACTACTGAGCTATCGGAGCTCAGTGCTCGCTGCTCAATTGCAGGCCGCGTGTCCGGGTTGACTCTCAATGGGGTCTATCTCCTTGCCTGCTCGTCTGCAAAACATAAGACGAATTTCTGCAACGCCTTGCTTACACATGGAGTGCAGAGCGTCTCACTGTGGGCAGAAACAGCCCTCAGTGAGAACGTGTCCACTTATACAGATAAGAGACAAACAATCTTCTAAATCCGTGGTCCACTGGAATCTCCAACATACGTCCTATATATACATCATGGCTAACATAAACACAGGGAGAAGTACTTAACATCATACACCTTCTCCGGTACAGCCACTGGTCTGCAATAATACCGATGTGAGAAACAACAGTGGATCAGTAGGGGCTACCTCGTGGGGTCGAAAACCGGTCGGGTGGGTCAGCCACATGGTCAAGCAAAGTTTTACCAACATTCATAATTATAAAACATGGCAAGACTTCACAAGCATAATCCAATAATAATATCAATACTTCGCGGTGAAACAAAAGATCGATCATTTACCTTTTTGACAATGTCAGGCTAAGGCTATACTGGAATGAATGGATTTCACCCGTCACCTGCGTAGTTTTCTGAGAGAGAACTTTCAGCGCGTCCGTCCCTCTTGGGTGAGGTTTAAACAAAGACTGCTCTACCTTATGGTGCGGCAAGCTAAAGCCAGCTATATCCCATAAGCCTTAGCACCCTCGCGTGGGCTGACGGATATATGTCAGCTGGATTATGTCACGGGATACCCTAACAAACATTTTACTCACACATGCTTAGAACCAATCTAACTTTTGTCATCTGCTAGGCATCGAATTTAAGTTACAAAGGCCAAAGAAGGATGAACTTTTAGAGGCGTGAAGCCTTAGTGCAGTGTCCAAACTAGCCTCTTGTGACTCCACCTTTAGTCGAACTCTCTATCTACTGTATCAATCCATACCCCTGTCTCATTAGGTGGCGGTGTTGATTGGCTGTCAAGATAAATGGGTCCTACATAGCGCGCTTGGCTGTGGAGACATCATGAACAGCTCATTAATTCTGGCCTTTATGTCGCCTGTTGTCCAGCAACCGGATCACAAGACGTGAGCTCGTACATATGCGCGCGCACACACACACAAACACACACGCACGGACCCATCAACACACTGTTACTTTATTAGCCGTTTCCGAGCAGCAGCTTTGGTTATTGCTTGTATTCTTGTATGATCCGGGTTCTAATCTTTGACTTTCGTAATCACTCTCCCTCTCCCCCCCCCCTCTCTCTCTCTCACTCTCTCTCACTCTCACTCTCACTCTCACTTTCATTTCATTCTTGCTTAATGAATGATACTTTTAAAAACAAAGTATCCCATAGATCTCATTGCAGCACAAAAAGAGAGCAGTACGTTACACGTTACACTAGACTGCTATACATCAACCAAACAACACATACACAAATAATCACCCACTTGTGCCTATCTTATCCTATCCCGTAAAATGCATTGACAGGAAAGAGAACATATGAAGACAAAGATAAATGGAAGCAGCAACCGAACATATTGAAGAGCTTGGTTAATGAATAATACCTGAATTATAAAAGCTTCGAATTAATTAATTGCTGCTCTCTTTGGTAACGGACAAGTTGTTGTTTTTTCCGTTTTGGGTGACATTGTTTTTGATGAAAAATGCAACATCTGTGCAAAGGGTCATTTATAACTATCACATGCTCTCATAGGATACCACGTTTTTCAAGACAAGAACTTCCAACAAAGAGCAGCCTCAAGGGAGACAAACCTCTTGCAAGCGTGATCAATCGCTTCCCATTCCGTCAAATATCCCACAGCTCAACAGATATAATGTTTTGTGTGTGTGTGTGTTGTTGTAAGCCTTTTTTTTCTAGTAAAAAAAAAATAATGGAGCAAAACTCACTGGCAATAGTAAAAGGATCTTTGGAAGGGCTTTGGTCGAAGACTTGAAGTGAGCCCTTGCAAAAGATACTCTACACATGTCTTTCGCTAAAACGGATCGTCAGGATTTAAAGACTAACTTGATCATTTATTTATTTATTTATTTATTTATTTATTTATTTAACCGTTCTTATATAGCGCTGTTCCAGCCCATGCGCGCTCAGTGCGCTGGCCGATACAGGCTCTAACTCCAAGCCGACCACATGCTACCTTTGGGCGCATAGTCTGGTGCCCCCGACTACTAAGCATACGATGGAATATGACTACTAAGCAAACGATGGAATACGACTACTAAGCATACGATGGATTACGACTACTAAGCATACGATGGATTACGACTACTCAGCATACGATGGATTACGACTACTAAGCATACGATGGAATACGACTACTAAGCATACGATGGAATACGACTACTAAGCCTACGATGGATTACGACTACTAAGCAAACGATGGATTACGACTATTAAGCATACGATGGATTACGACTACTAAGCATACGATGGAATACGACTACTAAGCATACGATGGAATACGACTACTAAGCATACGATGGATTACGACTACTAAGCAAACGATGGATTACGACTACTAAGCATACGATGGAATGCGTGCGCAGACTAGACCTCGGTTTATACTCTCATCCGAAGAAGTAACTAAGGTTATTTGGCGGATTGTGCAAAAGGGGTACGCATTTTGAGATCTTTTATAAAATAAAGCGTAATGGTTTGGAGCGTTACCGCACAATCGGATGAGAGTGTTGGTCACTCATCGGTCATTCCAACCCATCCAGTTGCCACAATGGTGTGGAGTGGAGAAGGAGAGGGGAGGGAGCGGAGTGAGGAGGGAGTCCTATCCTATCCTATCCTATCCTATCCTATCCTATCCTATCCTATCCCGTAACTCGGAGGTCGCCGTAGGGGCACCACAGATGATCGTTTAACCAGCGTACTCCGTCCTTTCCTGTCCTCAGCAACCCTCATGGTTTCGCTCAGTGTCAAGGAGGGAATGAGGGTAGGTAATAATTAAAGGAGAGAGACAGAAACAGAGAAAGGAAGTTAACAGAGAGAAGAAGGAAACAGAGAGGTTTCGGTACGGAACCCATCCTTACAAAGCTAGCCCATGTTGGAAAGGAAATCAACAAATCCTAATTTCCTATGTCCAAAAAGTTACTGACATTACGTTAACTGACACTTTTGTGACCTTTAAAGATGAACTTTGCCAACTAAGACAACATCTACACAATGGACGTCGCCGCGAAGAAAATCCTTAACTTCCTGAAGCGATACAGATATCCTGTCCGTTATCAGTGACCAGAACAGGAAACCACTGGTCACGGTCCACAGGTCGTGTACTCACAATGATTGAGGAGTCTGATACTGGCAGTTTACTTAGCATACCTCAATATGTGTTAAAATGATGTAAAAAAAAAAAAGACATCTTTCATCAACTTTGTAACAGTCAAGATCAGAAAGAAAAAAAACGTTTGTGAACTTTGTTGAACATTCTATGACGTAACTCAAAGCGCATTTCATGTGTCGATCATTGATTTTTGTAAATTGGTCATTGATTATGGAACTTTGGAACTTTGTCCTTTTCGAATGATCTGAAGCGTCCTGCAAATTTTAATGTACGAGATGGTATAGATAAGATTGCCTGCTTTTAGAGAGATTCATTTGGTGAATGTTACGATTGAGAGGCGCTCGCTAAATAGGAACATTTTGTTTGGCGTACGAAGCGTGCAGTAATGACGTTTTTTTCCCTTGGATAAGGTTCTATTGCTAGAAAAGCATTGCAGATTGTCCCTTTGTTTTCTTCGGTCGATGTTGTTGTAGCAATACTGAGATCTTACTGGAATTGCTCGTTCGCCACCAACGGAAGATTCGATATCCATCTCGCGACAAGTAGCCAAACCCTCGAATTGCGTAGAGCACAGCGTGGTTCCTGTGCGGGTCTTTGTTCTGATTGGTTATTGATTACGTCATTCGAGACTGTTCCAACATCTTCTACAATGTACAGAGACTATAAATACTTTTGTCTGCGAGTAGCGATTGCGTTTTTGAATACAATTGTTGATTCTTTTGCTGAATAAAGTTGGAAAACGCCGACTCTTTGCCTTGTTAATTGAGTGAATCAACCGCGTGGATGCGAATTCGAGTAAAACAAGATTCAAGCATCGGGACTGAATTAACATTTGGCATGTGACAATGGCATATATTCTGTTTTACAAGATTGTTTGTCTTTCAAGTGAACCTATCGATCATTTCTGTATCTCGCCACTCACCGTTGACTAGTGTATCTAAATAAACCCTTCGTCTGTTGAGGTTGCTATGGTGACCTGATGGAACTATGAATGGAGGGTTATCCCCCTTCACTGATTCTAGTTTGAGTGACGTTAAGACTGGTGGGGTTTACCCGTTTGGTGTTTCTATGGGATTTTTCTGCTTTCATTTAAAAAAAAAAGGGTCATTTGAGAAGTTGTGTACATTCGCTTGAAGAATATGGTGCCTCACTCTAGTTAAGGGACTGGAGTATCAATTGTTTTAGTCTGTGAAGATATTGTCCCAACTAAAACATTACATTACATTACATGGTTATTGCTTTAGGTTCAGCGGACTCTTCCGAGCAAAATCAGGACCAGTATAGCCGAATCAGGACCACAAAATCAAGACCTCGCTGAAAGAGGACTCGCCCCCGATCCGCATAAAAGATCTGCCGAAACAACCCTAGTGGTAACACTGAATGCACTTCACCAGCCGGTCACTTTACAATAAAGACATCCCACGCAGGCTATACTCTAATTTATGGAACCCCCGTTTACAAAAAACAAAATAGAATATAAACATCATTATAAAATATCAACAAAACACATCTATACAAAATGCCTACATTGCCAAATAATAATATCATAGGAAGCCCCAGTGACCACCTGGCAGAAAGTGTCCAATATTCCCAAGCTGATCCAACAGACCTCACACGCAAATGATAAGTTTTGTCCCGGAAGAGTTTTCAAGAAAAAAGGTACATGTAGGTGACTGGTCTAGCGAAGAAGATAGTAGTAGATTGATAGATCAGAGTAGGAATGAGAAAGAACAAAGGAGTAAGACAGCGACAGTGGGAATTTAATGCACAAAATTTCCAGACAGTGGGGATACTATTTATTCTGAAAACCCCGGCACCCCAACGAGGGCGGTGGGTGAGGTAATCAAGAAAACTAATCAAAAACAGTGATGAGGAGAGGTGAGAGAGAGAGAGAGAGAGAGAGAGAGAGAGAGAGGGAGAGAGTAAGAGTACATAGCGGGTGTGCGTGCGTATGTTTGTGAAAGTGTTAATGTTGGGGGTGAATGTGAAATAGAAGGTGGGAGATTAGGAAGATTAAAGTCCATATATGCATTTGTATGTTTATGTACGGGAGCCTGAGTGTATACGTTATTGGAGCACGTGTGTATGTATGTGTGTGTCTGTATGTGCAATAGTGACATGACCACCCACGAGAAACTGGACAGGGATATGTTGATATCGCCGTCTAGAATGCCCCACTGACTGTCACCGAGACTAGCGGGTGAGTGTCTACCGTGTCCAAAGGAATTTGCCGTACTTTTAATACAATGCCCGTTTCGTGCAGCCAAGGAATTCCATGGCACCATTGTAAGCTTAACACGCAAAACAGCGACGTGCAGCCAAGGAATTCCATGGCACCATTGTAAGCTTAACATGCAAAACAGCGACGTGCAGCCAAGGAATTCCATGGCACCATTGTAAGCTTAACATGCAAAACAGCGACGTGCAGCCAAGGAATTCCATGGCACCATTGTAAGCTTAACATGCAAAACAGCGACGCGCAGCGAAGATTATTCGTTCTTATAGCGCGCTTTTCCAACTGGAGAGCTGAGCTGCTCAAGGCGCTGCCCGAGGCGCCCACCTGCTGCATCGTGTGGCGCCCCAGACAGTTGGACACAGACCTGGGAGATCGGGGATGGGGAGAAGGGCCCTAGTGCTTGCAACGTGTAGCCTATTTTGTGTAGCTGTAGGCCTACGTAGGCCCACTCTCCCGTCTAGGACGTGAGCGTCAAGATTTTTTAAAATCGGTGCGACGGAACGCGTGGGTGCACAGACAAGATCGCGGTTTATACTTTCATCAGAAGCTTATACAAAATGCGAGAGTCTGTATTTAGTCCAGTCAAAGCATATGTCCTAACCATGCAGGGAATGAGTTATGCCAAAACTATGAAGGCGTGATACAAGCATGCCATCACGATTCGCTGTATTCGTCAATCTGGGTCGCGTTATGGTAAATCTAAGACAACAAGAGTTTGTGTTCAATACTTAGGTCAAACAGACTGAGAGGCGTAGTAGAGGCTCAGATATTCACAGTATAATATGTGCCCAATGTCGGTTTCGTGACCTTGATGTTTATTAAAGTCCTTGACCCTTCATATCGCCTTGTCGGAGTCAATGGCGATCAAAAATAGCTGGAGTACTGTCGGTACCCTACCTGTCCGTTGTGGCCACGCCTAATAGCTGTTGGTTCAATATTAGCATTCGTACTATGGGACTGTTGTAGCTGCCGACCTGCTGGCGGGGGGAAGTCTTGGATACAGGGTCGAGCAGGATCATTGCGATGTTAAGAGAGCGAAACACTTCATTTTGTCTACCCCCCACCTCCATCCTCCTCGCCCCAACTCTCTCTCTCTCTCCCTCTCTCTCCCCCCCTCTCTCTCTTTCTCTCTCTCTATCCCTCTCTCGCTACCCCCTCTCTTTCCCTCTCTCTCTTTCTCCCTCTCTCTTTCTCTCTCTCCCTCTCTCTTTCTTTCTCTCCCTCTCTCTCCCACCCTCCTTCCCTCTCTCCTTCCCTCTCTCTTTCCCTCTCTCTCTAACCTCCCTCATTCTCTCTCCCTCCTTCCCTCTCTCTCTCCCTCTCTCTCTTTCCCTCCCTCTCTCTCTCTCCCTCCCTATATCTTCCCTCTCTCTCTCTCTCTCTCTCTCTCTCTCTCTCTCTCTCTCTCTCCCTCCCTCTCTCCCCCTGAGATGGCTAGAGCGCAGTGTCAGAACAAGTCCTTAGCTTTTACTTAGCCGATTGTTACAATAAATTAATAAATCAACCAACTATTCAATCAACCAATCAATCAATCAAGTAATTATTTCTTTTATTGTCTATTCATACCTTCGGTGATATCAGACATTAAACAAGATGGATAGCTATTCAAACGTTTTTTTCCTAAACATGCAAACCGCAATCATAGCCGAACAATAAGCATTGTCCAAAGTGTTCATTATTTTTGGCTGTGTTGTGACTGGTCTCTATCCTAACCAAGCAGGCAGACACCTGGAAAGATGGACCACTGTGAGAAGTATCTGCCAACAAAAATACATACACATCCAATGAGCCCCCCCCCCCCCCCCCCTTCCTGTTTTTTTTTTAAAAAATACAACGCAAAACGTTTTGTAGAAAATGGTAAAGTATATGTGTAACTGTAGATTATAGTCACACGACACCGAAGCTAAGGGGAAAATAATATGGTCACACGTTGGCCAATCCGGGATTCGAACCAGGTACCTTTCGGTTACTAGTAAGACGCTCTACTAACTGAGCTACCCGGCCCCACGTAGGGTAAAGTACAATGACCCTTGACCTTTGAGGAAGTACAAATACCAATGATGTGACATGTTTAGCAGTAGTAAAAATATCCACAAAGTAAATAAATAGGATGAATTTCGGTTCACTTATCCTTGAGATAATTCAAACAGGTGTTTTAAACAAACCCCAATAGTAAAAAGCACTCGTAACTGTGACTGTCGCAAGTTAAGCACCGTCCAGTGCGGTTAGCACTTGGATGGGTGACCGCAAAACGTGAAGCGACAAATAACAACGCCCCCAGTTGACTCAACTGTGACCGAGTACCTACTCTCTTAAGGGTGGGGAAGGTGAAGCAGCGAGGGAGAGAGATGGGCATCACCCTCATTACGCTGGCCCAAGATAAGTGTGACATCACGCTCCCCTACGGCCACAAGGCTATGGGACTGCCTACCAAAAGTAACATGGGGAGCGACGGACAGGCCACCTGACCTACTGTCCGACAATAGGGCCGCTTCTCAATGAACAATGGCCCATGATTTGAAGCACCTGTACCAAAACTCAAATAACTCGTTATAGCATTTCTTTGGTTGTGGGAGATATTGAGCAAGACGTGTTTAGCAACACAATGATTATAAGACCTTGACCTTTAAGAATAGTGTTGAGGTGTGTCGAGGAATTTAACACCATTGGTAGATTTTCACAAATCGCATCGCATCGTACCGTATCGTTTTATCCTATGGTTTTATTGAAAATTCCTACAATTGCCGTTATCTTTTTATGATTTAATACATCGTCTAAAACATAGCCGGATTCGTATTCCGACTGTTACAACAAATACTGCAAAACTGCTATTATCATAATTATGCATACTACGTAATACGTAATATGTATAGTAATATGCTGACACCTCCTGCCATTACATAACTGACCATAAATTCATTATCTACGGGGAGGACGTGTTAGGTCTGTGGAATACAATCTGAGTTCTGTTTGAAGTGCACTTCTCAAGCACAATCATCGATGAGGGTTCAGGAATTTAAGCCGTTAGGGAGGTACAGTGCAATCGGTGTTTGCAAGTTCGAAACACAGTACAATACAATACGATACGATGCCATACGATACGATCTAAACGACACGACACGACAAGACACCATGCAAAACCGATACAATAGCAATACAATAACAATACAATTACAATATTTTACGGTACAATGCAATGCAATAAAATACATTACGATGAAATACAATACAATACAACATAATACAATAATTACAATATAACATAATACAATACAATACAATATAAAATAATACAATACAATACAGCACAATGCAACTTTATTGTCCACATGAATTTGCCTTTGCTATCAGTAAACACAACACAAAAATGTGGGACGAGCTGCTTATTAGTGACTATAATATATTAATACATACAAAACTATAAAAAGTGTTTTTAAACCATTATTTAGTATGCAAATGTGTGTATGTATGTCTATTTATGTAAATATATGTTTGTAAAAATTTAAAATAATTTTATCAATGAAAAGACTTTAAATAATTAGGCCCTATATTAAAAAATACTGAAACTGAAAAAACCCTGATATAGCAAGCAGTCATATTCCAGAAGTCAATCCTGATATAGTTTTTGGTAAATGGATATTAAGGAACGTTCTGATATAATAATGTTAGATTAGTATTTTTCAGCTTAAAGAAAATAATAAAGCAAAATAGAAGAAGAAGAAGAAGAAGAAGAAGAAGAAGAAGAAGAAGAAGAAGAAGAAGAAGAAGAAGAAGAAGAAGAAGAAGAAGAAGAAGAAGAAGAAGAAGAAGAAGAAGAAGAAGAAGAAGAGGAAGAGGGAGGAGAAGAAGAAGAAGAAGAAGAAGAAGAAGAAGAAGAAGAAGAAGAAGAAGAAGAAGAAGAAGAAGAAGAAGAAGAAGAAGAAGAAGAAGAAGAAGAAGAAGAAGAAGAAGAAGGAGGAAAACAAGAACAAGACCAGGAAGAACAAGTGAAACAAGAAAAAGAAGAACAAGAACAAGTAGAACAAGAACAAGAAGAAGAACAAAAACAAAACGAATAAGAAGGAGAGAAACTGCACGCCTTGATCACACTTTCCAGGTGTGGAAGTTTCCATGATTGTGCTTTACAAGTTCGCTTGCATTCATTCACTCTTTCATTCGTTTATCCATCCATCCCTTCATCCACCCATCCACTCAATCATTCATTCGTCCATTCATTTATTTGTTCATCCATTCATTCAAGAAGCAACACCCTGTCAGTCAAACTTTCATGAATCCCAAAGTCCAGACCTTGAGAACAATAAATAGTGCAGCATTCTTCAGCGTGCTCCACTCGTTCTAACACTATCGATAGCGGTCATCGGGTCTCAAGCTTTCCACCCGATAATCCACCCGTTTTGTAGCCAGGTACAGCAATTAACACTCGCACTGTGGCACGCGGGGAATGCGGGTCTTGGGCAACTAATTCGATGGCTACAGAGACCACCAGCGCCCAGTCTACGCCCAGACTTTACTGCACATTCCTGCTTAGGTCATGGAGGTTAAAGGTTAGAGAGAGCGAGAGAGAGAGAGAGTGAGAGAGAGAGAGAGAGAGAGAGGGAGAGAGGTGAAAGGGCATCCATTTTCTTCGGGCCAACTTTGTGAGGTTGGTGCTTATCTAATCTCCTTTGACTTTAAAAAAAATCTATTGCTGTTCTCAAAGACAAATATGCAGGTACCCACCCGTTCGACACTGGTTGGTCTAGAATCAATTTGTACCCGTTGTTAACTTAATTATTCTTTTCTTTTCTTTTCTTTTTATTATTTTATGTATTTTCTTTTAGATCTTACATTTATTTATTTATTTACTTATTTATTTGTATGGTTTAGCTTGGCTAATTTGTTTATTATTATTATTATTATTATTATTATTATTATTATTATTATTATTATTATTATTATTATTATTATTATTATTATTATTATCAGCATCATCATCATCATCATCATCATCATCATCATCATCATCATCATCATCATCATCATCCTTCTCCTCCTCTCCTGTCCTATCTTGTCCCGTAACCCGGAGGTCGTAGGGGCACCACAGATGATCGTTTAAACAGCATACTCCATCTTTCTCTGTCCTCAGCAGCCCTGATGGCTTCGCTCAGTGTCAAACCAGTCCATTCTCGAATGTTGTCCTCCCACCGCTTTTTCGATCTCCCTCTTCTTCTACCTCCTTACACTGTGCCTTGCAGAATGGTCTTTGCAAGGCCTGCTGATCTGGTGACGTGGCATTAACATCTGAGTTTCCGTTTCTTCACCACTGTGAGCAGGCTCCTCCTCCTCACCGTCGTCATTTTTAACATCATCATCATTATCATCATCATTATCATCATCATCATCATCATCATCATCATCATCATCATCATCATCATCATCATCATGACCATCGCCATCATTTAAATATCCTTGAGGTTACCTAGAAGAGAGGTTACCTAGAAGAGAGGTTGTGGATGATGATGGTGATGATTATGATGATGATGATCATCATCATCATCATCATTAGCATCATCTTCATCATCATCACCATCGCCATCATCATTACCTAGAAGAGAGGTTGTGGATGAGAAATCTCCCCCTACCCAATCAGACGCCGATGGAAAGAATAAAAAGGCCAGAGCTAACAGCCGGCGCGGAAACAGCAACAGCATTGGTAAAACAGGACTAGAACTCGAGTTCCCAATAAAGATAAATACTCCGTAACCAACTTCATTGATTGAAGTGCACGACGGCGAAAACTTACAGCTAGTGCTGCCTTGTTCAAACCCCAAACTTCTGGGACCCGATCTCGCCGCTCTCCCTACTAGACCATCCCGCTACCCACGTGACAGATTTGTCCAATCACTGGGCGCCGCCTCCTAATCACCGTCTATAGGCGCACTGTACAATCCAGGCACTATTTCTCGTGCAAGTCGAAACTCTTGCAAAACCGCGCATTTTCCTGGTTTCTATGCGGATCACTGGTACTTTGGCTATTATTCCTATGCTTCCAATCCTAGTAACTTGATAGCATATCTTAATAACGAAATCGGATAAGAACGTTTTTGTAGGAGACGGGTATTAACCGCACTTAAGACACTTAGTTATACCATGAATAAGAACTGTCATGGCAAATGGTATTTCCAGACAGAAAAGAAAAACAAATGGCGTAGTAAATGTATTCGATTCCCCGCTCTAAGAATGCTGTTTTAATGTGGGTATTAGTATATATATGTCACGTGGGGTTTATGGGCTCTGCACAATGGAATTATGGACCCTCACGTTTATTCGGTGGGAACTGCTAGTAAGTCACCCTATGAATTACTTTAATAAATTTATTTGTTTAGCTCGTTCTGTGTTAAGGTTGGGGTACAGAGATAGATAGAAAAATGGTAAAAGATACTGTCACACTAGCTTTCACACGGCTATGAATCATATGTAGTCCAGCCACTTGATAACAGTTAAAATCACACATTTATTTCTTCTACTCTATACAAGATTCTCTAAGTACTAATCTAACTTAAAACGTCTCTTTCAATGCAAATAGTTCGATCGCTGATAGTCTAGGCAGCTGTTATATCTTCCTCGGGCACTTTGCTAGTATATCTCATGTAGATTTGGACTACTGTGGTCCGTTTTACAGTTTCTGAAGAGTTGGACTACTGTGGTCCTGTTATGATCAGTTTAAGTGCACTTTCGGAGATTACACTTAACTTTCTGATGGTGCGGTCGAAGTCCTTCTGTGAGGTAGCTTCTGGTACACCTTTGTAGTTGTGTAGTTGGGTTCCCTTGCCACGCTGTGGGGTCTGACAGGGTGTCTTTCAAGGCAGCTCTTTCCGTCTGGTGCGGTAGAGTCTCCTCAACCAACTAGTCGTTTCTGTGGAATGGGATAGCTCGGGATAGCTCGCCTGCTCGTCTGTAATATAAGAGACGAAATTCTGCACAACCCTGAATAATCGGTTTGTGCAGAGCGTCTCACTGAAAGCCAAGTAGCCCTCAGTGATAGCTCCACATCTCTATACCTAAGCGACGAACATTCTGCTACTTCCGGGTTCCACTGGAATCTCAACTCTAAATTCCTATACATACATAAATATCAATCGTGTCTAACTATACACATACAGAATTAATAATATTATAAACATTCAGTGGTACAGCCACTGGTCTGCAAACATACATATAAGTTAAACAACAGTGGTTCCGTATGGTATGCAACATGGCGGCGCAACCGGTCGTGTTTCGCCTCGTGCTCGGCTCTTCCACGTGGTACGGCAAATTCGGATTAACAATTCACATTTATGCATAGCAAATTCTTCAAACATAATTTCAACAATAATACAAATATATCACGATGAAACAGAAGGGTGTTCATTTACCTGTTTGACAAGTTCAGGCCCGTTGTGACTTGAGAGAATTCTAAGATTTTAAAGTCCTGCTTCCTGGTCTATGAGTATAGAGATTTCTCTAGCTGTGGAGATGTTGACTCTACCTCGTCTCACACACGACTCATTCAAACTGTGTTAGGCTCTGACACAGTCAAAACTGCTCTACCCACTGAGCCTGCTCTGATTGGTTAAAACGGTCCGATTCAAAGCTCAAGTGCTGAGTCACTGCGCAGCGTGGGTCGGGCTCGCGGTGTGTGGTTTGCTGTGTAATTTAATTGCTGCTGTGTTATAGTCTAACTTCTAAAGTTACAAGTACTACACATGGCTAAATAGTCACTGGGCAGAGTTAAAACTAGCCAATTCATGACAATATATATCCCTATTATTTAGTTAATTACTGAAAGTAATGCTCTGTTTGCTCTGTGGGTTCGGGCAAATAGAATAGACCCAACGTTTCCCGGCGTGTCGTAAGAGGCGACTAACAGGGGTGATGTTAGCACGGCATCACTGGGCGAAATTCTTCTACACAGAAGTCACCGGCCAGGGCGGAGGAACCTCACGTTACTACAGGTTCAACGACCACGTGCTCAGGGCCAAGGCGAGCCACACTGTATTCGTGGATTTCGGCTGTGGCCAACAGCCTGGAGAGGATTGGGCCCTGCCAGGTCTTTTTTGCCCAAGACACAACACATGATGAGGCTATCCACTAATTCCATGCCGGATCGGTCGTCGCCCGGCTACACAAGGACCGCGCCTTCCGTTGGCCACCAGGACGGAGGTGTTAAGTATGCTACTGATGGACAAATTAGCAAGATCCGCACGAGAAACAACATCGTCATAGGAACCTGGAATGTCCGGACCCTAACTGCGGAAGGAAAATTAGAAGAACTGGCCCACGAGCTGGACCACTATCGATGGAACGTTCTAGGTATCAGCGAACTGCGCTGGAAAGGCCTAGGTGAAACAACGACTGACAAAGGCCACAAGCTCTATTTCAGCGGTAGAGATGACAGGCACGAACACGGCGTTGGATTCTTGGTCCACAAGAACATTCTAGCCACTGTCATGGGTTGCCGCCCAGTCTCCAGTAGACTCATTACCATCCGTCTGAGAGCAACCCCTTTCAACATTACCATCATCCAGGCCTATGCCCCAACATCAGACTATGAAGACAGCGAAGTGGAGGATTTTTATGAAAATATACAGGCGGTCCTTGACCAAGTGCCGAAGAAGGACATAGTCATAGTGCAAGGCGACTGGAATGCCAAGGTTGGCCAAGATGCGCACCACAACTGGGGAGACATGTGGACCCCACTGCAACAACGAGACAAATGACAGGGGTCTGAGGCTATTGGAGTTTGCCAGATACAACAATCTGGTACTGGCAAACACGCTTGGTCTCCACAAAAAATCCAGACGATGGACATGGCACAGTCCCGGCGGGGAACATCACAACCAGATCGACTACATCATGGTCAAGAAACGCTTCAGATCAAGCATCAACATTGGCAGGACACGCACTTTTCCAGGAGCAGACATTGGAAGTGACCACGATCTCGTGATGATGTCTTTCCGGCTCCATTTGAAGAGAGTAAATACAGCAAAGTGCACTAGGCTGAAGTTCGACCTGGACAAACTGCAAGACCCGGAGGTGGCAAAAATATTTCAGGCCACAATTGGAGGGAAATTTGCACCACTGCTTATTTTGGGGGCAGGCGAAGTAGATGTCAACACCATGACCAATACCTTCAACTCAGCTGTAACAGATGCCGCCACTGAGATCCTTGGCAAGCACCGACCAAAGAAGAAGCCGTGGATCACACCTGAACTTTTGGATCTGTGTGATAAACGAAGAGAGTTAAAAAAGAAAAAGAACACCTTACAGGGAGCTGATGTCTACCGAAAAATCAACAATGACATCCGAAAAGGCATGCGCACAGCAAAGGAGATCTGGATAGAAGATCAATGCCAGGAAATAGAGAACAATCTGAACAAGAACAACAGCAAGAAGGCCTACCAGACTGTGAAGCGGCTGACAAGTGTTAAACAGCCCAAAGTCTCCACTATCCAAAGCAAGTCTGGCATATGCCTTACAGAAGAACAAGAAGTCTTGGACAGATGGACAGAGTACTGCTCTGACCTTTACAACCATACACCAAATGGAGACCCATCAGTTCTAGCATGTCCCGAGAGCAAAGAAGAAGAAGAAATCCTCCCAATTCTCCGGGAAGAAGTTGAGGCAGCAGTGCAATCGCTGAAGAAAGGGAAGTCAGCGGGAGTGGACAACATACCAGCGGAACTGCTACAAGCAGGAGGAGAAGCGATGACTGATGCTCTCACCATTATCTGTAACAAGATCTGGCAGAGTGGGGAATGGCCTACACCATGGACCCAGTCGCTTGTCATCCCTCTTCCCAAAAAAGGTAACCTTCAGGAGTGTGAAAATTACCGCACCATCAGCCTCATCAGCCATCCCAGCAAGGTCCTCCTGAAA
The DNA here is from genome assembly GCA_036898135.1 of Oncomelania hupensis. NCBI lineage: Eukaryota > Metazoa > Mollusca > Gastropoda > Littorinimorpha > Pomatiopsidae > Oncomelania > Oncomelania hupensis. The sequence goes on along the minus strand of CM072514.1, from coordinate 87,834,758 downwards.
ATAATACTCAACAGGTTGAAACCACAAGCTGAACAAATCATAGCTGAAGAACAAGCAGGATTCATGGCAGGGCGAAGTACCACTGAACAGATTTTCAACCTCAGAATAATCTGTGAGAAATACCTACAGCACCAACAACATCTATATCATGTGTTCATAGACTTCAAGAAGGCATTTGACCGAGTCTGGCATGCAGCTCTATGGGCAACCATGAAAGTGTACAACATCAGCCCTAAAATTATAGAAGTCATCAAAAGCCTGTATGACAAGGCTACCAGTGCAGTCCTCCATAACAGCGTCATCGGGAACTGGTTCAGAACAACAATCGGTGTGCGTCAAGGATGCCTACTCTCTCCAACACTCTTCAACATCTTCCTAGAGCGCATCATGTCAGATGCTCTTGCAGATCACGAAGGCACAGTCAGCATAGGGGGCAGAGCAATCTCCAATCTTCGTTTTGCGGATGATATTGATGGATTGGCTGGAGAGGAACAAGAACTTGAACAGCTTGTACAGAGGCTTGACACCACCTCCAGAGCTTATGGAATGGAAATAAGTGCAGAGAAGACCAAAATGATGACCAACAACACCAATGGCATCAACACGGACATCAAAGTACAAGGCCAATCCCTCAACACAGTGCACAGCTTCAAATATTTAGGAGCCATTGTGTCAGACAATGGGTCTCGACAGGAAGTCCTCTCCAGGATCGCACAAACAACTGCTGCCCTGACAAGGTTGAAGCCCATTTGGAAAGACAGAACCATCAGTCTACATTCCAAAGTAAGACTGCTGCGCTCTCTGGTCATCTCCATCTTCCTATATGCTTGCGAAGCATGGACCCTCACAGCAGATCTCCAACGAAGAATACAAAGCATGGAGATGAGGTGCTACAGAAGACTTCTGTGCATTTCCTATACCCAACACATCACCAACGACGAAGTCCGACAGACCATCACACAAGCCATTGGACAACACGATGACCTGCTCACAGTGGTGAAGAAACGGAAACTCCGATGGTATGGCCACGTCACCAGATCATCAGGCCTTGCAAAGACCATTCTGCAAGGCACAGTGCAAGGAGGTAGAAGAAGGGGGAGACCGAAAAAGAGGTGGGAGGACAACATTCGAGAATGGACTGGTTTGACACTGAGCGAAGCCATGAGGGCTGCTGAGGACAGAGAAAGATGGAGTATGCTGGTTAAACGATCATCTGTGGTGCCCCT
>CM072514.1:87768532-87823532 GCA_036898135.1 Oncomelania hupensis | reverse complement strand
TACTCATGGTTTTGATGATACCTCTGAGCCTCCTTAGATCCTAAAAGTGTTCTCACCTGTCTCACCTGTGAATGGGTCACGTTAACGCTGACTGTGGAGCTCACCTGTGTCTTTCCACGCAAAACGTGATTCTTTTAATTATTAGGAAAAAACGCGCTATATAATGATGATGATGATGATGATGATGATGATGATGATGATGATGATGACGATAATAATAATAATAATAATAATAATAATAATAATAATAATAATAATAATAATAATAATAATAATAATAATAATAATCTTATTATCTAAATTTTTTATTTCTATTTTTATTTTTAACAATTCTGATAATATATGCAACTGTGCGTTACTGAGATTTTTATTTATTTATTTATTTAGTGTATTTTCTTGAATTCTTGTCAACTCTCGAACAGTTTATTGTGCGCCATGAGCATGCTGCAAGGATGGACTATCCTATCCTATTCTATCCTATCCCCTAAATCGAAAGTCGTTGGGGCACAACAGATGATCGTTCGTTTAACCAGCGTACTCCATCTTTCTGTGTCCTCAGCAACCCTCGATCATGACTTCTCTCAGTGTCAAGCCAGTCCATTCTCGAATGTTGTCCTCCTACCTCTTTTTCGGTCTCCCTCTATTTCTGAGTCCTTGCACCGTGCCTTGCAGGATGGTCTTTGCAAGGCCTTGATGGACGATGCTGCGCCTTATACGAGGGACAGCATCATTATAGTTTACATTAATGAAAAAATAAATAAAAATAAATAAATAAATAAATAAATAAATAAAAATATGGAAAGCACATTGATGAACTGAACTGCAATTAAATATTAATAAAATAAAGAGAAAAATGTGACGATGACACGACAATGACGATAATGATGATGATGACGACGATGATCATGATGATGATTAACAATGGTGATAACGTTTACAACTTTCACAGCACAAGCGTACAAGAGTCAATTTGTGCAGCGGTGTCGCCTGTCACGTGACGCTATTGTCGCCACCTGAGTGACGTCACTAGCGGCAGATTTAAACCGACAAACTGCCACGAGGTGCGGTGTGTTTTTTGTTTACAATTTGGATCACAACCGCTATGGTAGATTAATGAAAGATTGTTGGACAGTCAGTGAGTGATGTAGAATCGGTGCATGCTTGTGAATTACTTTCATCGGAGTTTATTTCAGCGTGTGGACGTTTTCCTTTGCTAAAAAAATAAGTCGTTCGTCCGCGTTTGTCTGCTCGATTTGATCCATTGTCGGCAAGCGGACTAATGTCGCTAATTTCCGAAAACTAAACGCCTGGGTAGGGAAGATGGCCCGTGCTACGCATGATTGGCGTCAATGCGACGTAACAAGAGTCTGAATCATTCATCCGTGACTTGGTACAAGACGAAGCAAGGTGAACTACCCGATAAATCATCCAAAAGTGGCGACATAAATTTGATCAAAGGACTGTTACCTTCCCAGGCATCATTGCAGTGTGATTGTGCTCTGTGATCACCAGGTGAGAATTGGTCGACCTTATTGTATTTCTTAAATCAAAAAAGATAGTAAATCTATTATTAAGTAAACTAGTAAAAACTTTACTAAAACAACACAAGGTTTTTGCTATTCTATTTCTGTCTTTTTTGTCATTTGTGTACATAGTTGTAAATAGTTTTTACTTTTACTGTTCCGTCTTTTTGGTGTATTGTAGCAAAAGCGATGTTTTATCGAGTGCATGTATTTTTATGTAATGACTATGTAAAGCGCGGTGAGTCTGGTCATAGGCTGGAGTACCCGCTATATACAAATCCGTTATTATTATTATTATTATTATTATTATTATTATTATTATTATTATTATTATTATTATTATTATTATTATTATTAATATTATTAGGCCTATTATTATTATTAGATTGTAATACATGTACCTCTATAATTGTTTCGATAGCTGTCATCACCTTTGTTCTTGTAAAGCGGTTTAATTACACCTATTGTCCATTCCCCTGGCACCTTACCTGACACTAAAATCTTAGGTTAAAGAATTTTGTGATTATGGGAAGAAGTCTAGTAGAAGCAGTATTTCATTATTCATTAGTTAAACTATAATCCACATACTTTAAAAAAATGTAGACCTTAAAGTACGTATTTTATTTTCTCTTCAGTAAATCGGCCATTGAAGTGAGAGTAATTGTCTTCAGGTTGATCATCTGACTCATTAGAAGGACAATTGAGCACAATCTTTAGCCGTGAGATGCTTACATAACCCCCATACCTAACACCTTTAACCAGAGAGTCTTGCATTCTGGATTATACTAGTGTTTCCATGCTTACACCTTTATGCTAGACCTACAGTTCTTGAGATTGTCTGTAGCCTGCGTCCCAGAGGTATTTTGTAGTCTGGGAAGGTGGCTATTTCTGTCTGTGCAGACAGCGCCCAGCACTTTACACTGCCATTACAAACGCCTGACCTGATGTTCTTATCTGTCTATACCACACCTATGTAATTATGTCTGTCTTTCCGCCCGCCCGTCCGTCTTTCTATCACTATCTGTCTTTCTCTCTGTCTCTCCGTTTGTCTGCACTTATATCTTCTGGTATAGTGACATTCTACCCATCATCATCATCATCATCATCATCATCATCATCATCATCATCATCATCATCATCATCATCATCATCACGACTGAGCAGCAGCAGCTGCAACATCATGTGTAATTGCTATACATTAAATTCAGACCATTACCAAGGTGAAGCGTCTTTTTTATCTTGGTTGTGTTCACAGACTGTACCTAATGATCATTGTGGCTGAAAAATATTGTTAGTCTGCGTACCTGCCGCACATCCCATGACTCCTTGTTATTGCCATTGCTTTGCCGCTCTGAGAGTGCGGAATGAGTTTTTCGCTTTCGTAACCCCCCACTGCCACCCAACATCCTCCCCCACCCCTACCATCCCATTATCGTCACCCATCCTCCTGCCCTTACTTTGCCCTCTCAGTCATACTAAGTCTCCAACACATGTCTTTTCATTTCTCGTCCATCTTGGACATGCTTTCCATCGTCTACTGTGGCTGTGTTTTCTAACGCTGTCCCCTTCAACCCCCTTGTCCATTCCGCTACCCTTCTCCTCATCAGCCTCCTCTCCATTCCTCTCTCCTCCTCAGGAATGCTCCTCATACTCCTTCAGCATCCCACGCTTTTCTCCGTCTGCTGATTCCGTTAGTTTCTTGTCACGGCGTATTCCTGCTGTCTCGCTTCGTTTCCTTTTTTTTACCTGCCAAACTTCTCGCCGTTTTTGCTCATGATGTTGAGACTACTCCTACCTTCCCATTGTGTAGTTTACACACACACACCCCACCCACACACACGCGCGCGCATACACTCCTCTCTCTCTCTCTCTCTCTCTCTCTCTCTCTCTCTCTCTCTCTCTCTCTCTCTCTCTCTCTCTCTCTCATCCCACACCCATTTCTTCCTCCCCCCTTTCTATCTCACTCTTTCTCACCATCTTTCTTCACCCACCCTGCACGCCCTCCCCCGCCTCCCTCCCCGCCCCCCCCCCCAAAAAAAAAAAAAAAGAAAAAGAAAAAAACAACTTTTTCTCGCCTCTCCCATCACATTCATCCTTCTCACGCCATCTGTCTTCATCTATTTCTTCTCACTCTAGACTGTAACTCCTGCCTACATCATTACCTGCATACCTTTAGTTTCTACACTTCCTATGGGCTTTTCCTGCTATAAGGTGTCCTGTATGACCCCACTCCCCACCTCCTCCCTCCCTCCCCACCCCCTTCTCTCTCTCTCTCTCTCTCTCTCTCTCTCGCTGTCATTCTCCTTAGTTTTTGAATGGCTTTCCCCTCTGTCTATTTACCTCTCTCTTTCTCTCGCTTCTGTTTTTATGTCTGTCTTCCTATTAAAATGAGGACTTCTCGACCACCTTCCCCCTTTCTCTTTCTTTGCCTCTTTGTGTCTGTCAATCTGTTTGTCTTTCTCTCCCTCCCTCTCTCTCTCTCTTTCTCTGTTATTCTCCTTTGATAAATATATTTCCAAACATTACACAAATATACATCAACCACCTCTAAACTTTTTGTTACAAAATTATAACAAACATATTACAAGATCCGTAGCAATGTTTATTTATTATGCTATAAAAAGACGCAACGAACAATGCAATGTCCGCTCACAAACGATCGTCTTGAAACAGTGTTCCACTGTTACTTTGCTTTTCCATGGAAATGAGTTGAAATGTTTATTTTGCGTTATTGGTGCTAAGCACCTATTTGTTTATTTCCGGCATTGTTTCAATGATTATAGTTGTTTTGTGTTTGACCTCTTGGCGAACAGGCTGGAGGCCTCGTCAATAAAATTGTGAATCTTGTGAATCTGTTATTCTCCTTTGTCTTTGAATGGCTTTCCATCTGTTTACTTACCTCTCTCTCTCTCTCTCTCTCTCTCTCTCTCTCTCTCTCTCTCTCTCTCTCTCTCTCTCTCTCTCTCTCTCTCTCTCTCTCTCTCTCTCTCTCTTCTGTGTTTATGTCTGTCTTCCTGTTAAAATAAGGCCTTTATGACCACCTTCCCCCTTCTCCGTCTTTGCCTCTCTGTGTCTGTCAATCTGTTTACTTACCTCTCTCTCTCTCTCTCTCTCTCTCTCTCTCTCTCTCTCTCTCTCTCTCCCTTCCTCTCTCTCTCCTTTCTCTCTCACTCTCATTTGTATATCTGTCTGTCTTCTTCTTCTCCTCCTCCTCCTCCTCCTCCTCCTCCTCATCATCATCAGTCCCAGGTCTGTTAGTAATCCGATCCGAAGTGTTTGCAAGGTTGTGAATGTCCCACCGTCACTTGTACAGGATAACACTGCTTGTACTTACTTCTTGCTTCCTCAGCTGGCCTCCTCCTTCTGTTGTCTTTTACACCCACGCCTATCTGCTTTCCCTCCACTGGCTCCTCCTGCACGCTTGCATACTTCAAACGAATTCTTGTGTCTCTCAGGCCGCTCATTAGTGCTGGGTAGTTGTTTGTAACTCGTGCCACGGCCTTTAGCTCCCCACTAACTCATTTACACCTTCGGAGTCGGCATTCTATACTTTTAACGCTTGGTCTCGGTGTTGGTTTTGCCTGATGCCTTTTTGTGTGTAACGCAACCCCGGTTTTCGATGAAATCTCATCCTGAAATTCAGGTCCATTGTTTTCTAATACACCTGTTATAGAAAAGCAACCGAACAAAAAGATGATTGGGTCGGAGGACGAATGGGAACCCTTGTACGAATCGTAGTCGCACTTGTGTGTTTGGAAACTCCCATACTTCCTGGGATGAATTGGAATTTCAGTCAGTGTTTATAAGAGAGAGAGAGAGAGAGAGAGAGAGAGAGAGAGAGAGAGAGAGAAGATAGGATAACAATTTTATTTTGCAAGGGTAAAAGAGTAAGCGCTGGATGCGCTTTTTTACATCTTGCCCTTGGGGCTTTAACAATAACTATTAAATACAACTCAAGGTTATAACATTCACATCAGAGAACAATAACAAATAAACAGTTATTATTAGATTAAATCATTTTCAAACAACTGAAATCAAATTAATGTTGTTAGTCTCAATCAACAACATTAACAAATAATGTGTAGTTAATTTTTAATGTGTTTTAGGAGACGTGTTCTAAATGAAGTAAATTTAGATGCTGGAGTGCGGAGATCTTCAGGAAAGGTATTCCATAAAGTGGAACCGAAATAAGCTAGACTGGTTAAGTGGTTTTGAAGAGATCAATTCTTGGAATTGGAACATTTAATGTTGTGGACGATCTGGCAGTTTTTTAAAAAAAAAGAGAAAAAGGATAGGAAGGTGCATTAACAGAAAGGACTTTGTGCATGAAAACACCTTTATTAAATTTTAGTCTGTCGGTAAGTGGTAGAATATTGATCCGTTTATAGTCATCAGGAGAGATTTTTTGTTTAAGAATAACTTGTTTAATTGCACGTTTGTGAATTCTAATAAAAGGCTTCATTGCATTGCCACTAGCAGAATCCCAAATAGTAGAGGAATAATCAATTAATGATTGAATATGACCGGAATAAAACAGTTTACGAGAATGTAAAGAGAAAGAGAGAGAGAGAGAGAGAGAGAGAGAGAGAGAGAGAGAGAGAGAGAGAGAGAGAGAGAGAGAGAGAGAGACTTCCGACTTCAGAACTTTATTTTAAAAGGTTAAGATTTTAGGCATAAGCCTTTTCTTACAATCAGACCTTTTGTAATATGATAACATCAAGATTTACTATACCATTAAAATAATTAGAGAAAGAGAGAGAGAGAGAGAGAGAGAGAGAGAGAGAGAGAGAGAGAGACAGACAGACAGACATAGGTGGTAAAGGATGATGATAGTGGATGAGGTGGGGTTGGTGGGAGAGAGAGAGAGAGAGAGAGAGAGAGAGAGAGAGAGAGAGAGAGAGAGAGAGAGAGAGAGAGAGAGAGTACGTTTTTGTGTTGTTCTCTAAGATGTTTGGTACCCACTGTTTCGCGGGCGGTCATGTGTGGAGTGCCAATAGGTCTACCAGCGATGTTCGTCTCACCTTCGTTTCCTCTGCCCTCTGTCTCCAAACACTGTGTAGCAGAGGTTGGCGAGGGTCCCGTCGCCTTTACACCGTGCACTATTTAACTTGTTATATATTTAATTATTTTGCATGTTTGTGTAATTCCTTTTATGGTTTTTTTCTGGAATAAACTTGCCTTTGCCTTGCCTTTCACGCGTCATTCACGGAGAAGAGACGGAGGCCTCGGCCAGTTTCTGCTACGCAGAGTACTCTGTCCATTGAGCTGCCCTCCTTAACCCTCACTCCCGCCCGCAACCCACTTCCCACCCACCCAACCCGTTTCCACGAATCTCTCTCTCTCCCTCCCTCTGTCTCTCTCCTTCCCTCTGTATCTGTCTCTCTGTGTGTCCCCCCCCCTCTCTCTCTCCCTCCCGCCCTCTGTCTATCTCTTTCCCTCTGTATCTGTCTCTCTGTGTGTCCCCCCCCCTCTCTCTCTCTCCCTCCCTCTGTCTCTCTCCTTCCCTCTGTATCTGTCTCTCTGTGTGTCCCCCCCCCTCTCTCTCTCTCCCCCTCGCTTCTCTCTCTCTATTCCTCTCTCTTCTCCATCTTTCTCCCTCTCTCACTATCCCCCCCCTCCCCTTTCTCTCTTTCTCCCTTTGTTTTCTTTTCTTCTCTTTTAGGTCCACTCTCCCTTTCTATCTCGTTTCCGCTGTTCCCCGACCTCCCCTGTACCCCATCTTCGCCTCTTTCTCTTTGTGGTGAAAATTGAGTGTGTTGAGCACGTGCTGTCTTTCTGGGCAGACTATGCAGCGTTCCGGCAACTCACTGTAGAATAGTTGTGGCGTACTTGTGACAAGTGTGCGAGGTTTCTGTGCTGAGGGCTGTTTGCTGCTCGTTGGTGTCAAGTGCTGGATAGTGGTGTTAAGTGGTGTTCTGTGTGGTGTTCTGTAGTGTGGTGTGGTGGGGTGTTCTATGGTTACTTTAGGTAATTTTGTCTTAAATCGTACTCTCGTTCTTTTCATTTATGACAATGTGATTAATCTTTTTTGTGTTATCGTTTCGTAAGAAAAAACATCAACAAATAAGTAAAATAAACAATCGTTCAGCATATTTTCATTTCTACTAGGCTCATTGATCAATTTAGTATTTGATGACATTTGGTGTGGCGTGATATGATGTGGTGTGTTTTGACGAGTGGTGTGATGTTCTCAAATAAGTTAGTTCAGGTATGACATTTGACTGTTTCTTGTTGGCCATTTGATGACTTCTTCTTGTTGTTCTTCCTCTTGTTGTTGTTCTTCCTCTTGTTGTTGTTCTTCCTCTTGTTGTTCTTCCTCTTGTTGTTCTTCCTCTTGTTGTTGTTCTTCCTCTTGTTGTTGTTCTTCCTCTTGTTGTTGTTCTTCCTCTTGTTGTTGTTCTTCCTCTTGTTGTTGTTCTTCCTCTTGTTGTTCTTCCTCTTGTTGTTGTTCTTCCTCTTGTTGTTGTTCTTCCTCTTGTTGTTCTTCCTCTTGTTGTTCTTCCTCTTGTTGTTGTTCTTCCTCTTGTTGTTCTTCCTCTTGACTTGTTCTTTTTCGTCTTCGTGTTGTTTGTTTATTTTATTTCAGTTAATGTCAGTACACATCGTGATTTTAGACCAACAAAAGTAATATAAAGATAATATAAAGATTTTAGCCTCGTTTTACTATGAGAAAGACTTTAAAAAATTACTCGAAAGCTTGGTTTTTAACGGAAGACTCGTTTTGTTGTTCTAGCCTACTTTTTTTCTGCCAACAAAAGTAATAATTAATGTGGCGAAATGTGAAGCGACTGGTGCAGTCTTGGCACTAGTAGCCTGCAAACCGATTTACTATTAACATGCTTCCCCGCCTTGCAAGGCAAGAACAATTTTTATGTCCCTCTTATGAAGGATAACTGAAAATTAGCAGTTGGGGTCGGGCTGTGTTCTCAAGGTGATGGCCGAGAGACGGGAGTCAAATACTCCGCTCGGGTAGATGTGGTGCAAAAGGAACAGGCTGATGCTGGACCAAGGTAACTGTTGAAGGCAGTTTTTCACTGTAATGTCAGTGAATGGAGACTGACTTGGCGTAGTCAGTGGCGGTTCCAGACATATCTGTTTCGAACTGGGAAACCTTGAGGATATGGTTCGATTTGAGAGTTGGCGGAATGGAAGGCCCCTGGTACAAGCTTGGGAGAAAGATTGTCTACCTTCTATTTGTTTGTTAGACTAGCCTTGGGTGGCTCCTGCTGTGCAGAATCCTTTGGTGTGGCCATTGGGTTATGCAGGACAAGGCGACACGACATATGTTCTCCCCGCCTTACTATTGGTTTTGTGCTTTTGATGGTACATCGTCGGCAGGCATTTTATGGAAGTCAGTGGCAGTGACTTGTAGGGAGTGTCGTGGCACTAACAATTTTAACAAGAAAAAAAAAACAATTAGATAAAACTCCTATCCTATTTCACATAATCTATAGCACTCATTCACTTTCTTCTTGTTCGTTGTTGTTATTGTTGTTGTTGTGGTTGTTCTTCTTCTCCTGCTCTTAGACCACATGTGCATTGTTGTTATGTAGTGGAGGTTAACTCAAATCACACATGTAACGATATGTACCGGTAACAAATACAGACACAATGCCAGCGATGTGTTGTACCGTAAGACACAGTCGACCTGTGCTAACAGCAGCGTTTTGTCTGTAATGCACATCTGCAGGCTGTTGCACTGGTAAAGCGCAAATGTATGTTTGTAAGCGGCATATCGCGTATACGGTAAGTGATGTTTTTACGCTAGATGTGTGTATGTAGGTGTGTGTGTGTGTGTGTGCGCGGGTGTGTGTGTGTGTGTGTGTGTGTGTGTGTGTGTGTGTGTGTGTGTGTGTGCTGTAGGGCAGGTGGGCATGCATGTACATTCTGCCAATCTTTATACCGAAACCATCATCATCATCATCATTATCATCATCATCACCATAATCATCATCATCACTACCACCATCATCATCATCATCACCATCATCACCAATGCTGTTGTCGTCGCCGTCGCCATCATCTTCATCATCAATGTCATCAGTTTATTAGTTAATTAATCATTGTTTAAAACTGACATCAGTATCGTCGTCGTCATCATCGTCATCATCATTATCATCATCATCACCATCACCATCATCATCATCATCATCATCATCATCATCATCATCATCATCATCATCATCATCATCATCATCAATGTCGTCGCCATCATCGCCATCCTCTTCCTCCGGCTCCTCCATTTCCTCATTATCATCATCATCATCGTCATCATCATCATCATCATCATCATCATCATCATCATCATCATCATCATCATCATCATCATCATCATCATCATCTCCATCACCTGTAGCAGCAACATCTTCAAGCTCTCTATCTCCATTTCCATCTTCATCATCAATGACAATGATGATGATGATTATGATGATGGCTAAAACCTTTTATTTAAATGTTTATTGTCATTTCAGTGTTAGCGCTGGGTAATAATTGATAATGGCTGCTGGTCTGGCAGCTACCTGCAATTTTACCTGCACTTGAGAACGACGCCGCGCCTCCAACCTGCTCTCCGTTGACCCAGACGCTTTCCTGAACTGTTTTCTCTTCCCTTACCTTCCCCACCCTTATACCTTACCCACGCACACACACACACCATTCATCTCCGACACCTCTCTCTCTCTCTTTCTCTCTCTCTCTCTGTGTCTCTCTCTCCTCCCCGCAGCTACAAGTGGAATCTAAACTTGGAGAATCTGTGGGACTTTGATTTCTATTTGACTGGCTGCATGAGAGAGCAGCTGCTGTTTGGCAAAAGTTCAAGTGTAAACCTCACAACTGACTCAGTTTTACTCATAAAATCTTGCCTGTTGGATGTGATCACCCAGACCTGCAAGAATGTCTGTGCAAGTCTGCATTCCCATTCTGGGTTACCCACTCGATCACTTCTGTGTCTGCGTCTGTTTCTGTCCATCTATCTCTGTCTTCATCTGTCATTATTATTGTCTGTTTCTTCATCTGTCTGTCTTTGTCTCCACCTCTGTCTTAATCTCTCTGTCTTCATCTCTGTCTGTCTTCATCTCTGTCTGTCTTCATCTCTCTGTCTTAATCTGTCATCTCCCTGACTGTCTTCACCTTTCTGTCTGTCTTCATCTCTGTTTGTCTTCATCTCTGTCTGTCTTCTCTCTGTCTTCGTCTCTCTGTCTGTCTTCATCTGTCTGTCTTCATCTCTGTCATCTCTCTGACTGTCTTCATCTTTCTGTTTTCATCTCTCTGTCTGTCTTCATCTCTGTCATCTCTCTGACTGTCTTCATCTTTCTGTTTGTCTTCATCTCTGTCTTCATCTCTCTGTCTTCATATCTGACTGTCTTCATCTTTGTCTCCATTTCTCTGTCTGTCTTCATCTCTCTGTCTTCATCTATGTCTATATGTCTTCATCTCTGTTTTCATCTCTGTCTATCTGTCTTCATCTCTGTCTGTCTTCATCTCTCTGTCTGTCTTCATCTCTGTCATCTCTCTGTCTGTCTTCATCTCTGTATATCTTCATCTCGGTCTGTGTATTCATATCTCTGTCCGTTTTTATATCTCTGTCCTCATATTTCTCTTTTTTCATCTCTGTCTCTGTCTTCACCTCGCCATGTCTATCTCTATCTTTATATCTCTGTCTGTGTCTGTCTTCATATCTCGTGTATGTCTGTCTTTATATGTCTGTCTTCGTCTGTTTCTAGCTCTGTCTTTTTACATCTCCTGCCCCCTTCCCTCCTACCTACTTCCTCTCTCTTTTTCTCTCCCCCCCCCCCCCCTCTCTTTCTCGCATTCAGCTTTGGTCGTTCTAGATGGTTCAGTTGTCCGGGGCGTTGACAGTGCGCTTGATGGCTGCAACTTGACCTCTTTCTTGGGCGGTTTGAGTGAAATCCTGATGTGGACCAGCGCCTTGGTCAGCTTGTAGAGCTGGGAAAAGCGCTGTTGTAAGAAGAGTTCTTGATACTTGATTCATATAATTAACCATAGATACAGAGAGAGTCTCTCTGTATCTATGAATTAACATTCTACGAGTACATCAGTATGTGGAACCCAACAGTAAATAACGCTAAGTAATAGATGGTTTCTCATTCCTACCGCTTGGTCGAGTCTTGCAGGCTATAATAAAATCTACCCTCAAACTAGTGGATATTATTTGTGAATTATTCTTGTTGTTTTTAGTTATTGATGTCTTCGGCGTGGTCAGCCCTACTCCTGTCCTCCCCTCGTAGCTGATAGAAAGAAGAAGAAAGAGCTGACGGGCTCGCGCGTGTTCAAAAGAACCCGGCCTCATCATAAGCTCAGAGACAAGAAGCTGGAGTAAGCGTCAAAAGCCTTAGACACACTGCACATTTTCCATCTTATCAGCCTAGAGAGTGGGAAGCGCGGCCCCAGTTCCACGACAATGCCCTGGTACTAATTAACGTTCACTGATTACCTCGGCCCAGCGTTTAAACTGATCCGGCGCGCCCCTCACATGCAATCCTAACTAGCTTAGCCTGTGTTGCGTAAGCGGGGATCATTACAGGCGAGGCGAGAGAGGATAGATGTGCTCACAGGCTAGCGTGACCCTGCCGCTTGTTTGGCGAGGAAAGGCTAGCTGATCCTGCCGCTATTTTGGCGAGGCGAAGGCTAGGTAATTAATTTTGGGCAGGAGGGACGGGTTTGAAAGAATAACGTCTTCTTCTTCTTCTTCTTCTTCTTCTTCTTCTTCTTCTTCTTCTTCTTCTTCTTCTTCTTCTTCTTCTTCTTCTTCTGCTTTGAGCGGTTGCACATTGTTTAAAGATTAGGCAGCTTAGAACTGTCAAAATAGTGAAGAACAACGAGCTACGGGTAGCATCGATTATCAGGCGCTATTACGATGCGTAAAATTAGGATATTAGGTGTTTTTTGTTGTGTTTCCCTCCCCCATCCACACTCTCTTAGGCAACGGCACACTTGTATCAATGGGCAGGAATGAAAAGTGATGTTAATTGTGGCATGTGGATGTAGTTTGCCGCTTTCTCTTTCGCGACGAACCTGCGTACGTAGCGTGTATGCAACGTAAACTGCATTCTCACACTTAGCGTACACATTCTGCGTCAGAGATTAGCGCCAGCTCATAATGAATGGAAAGGATGAGTTGACACTAAAGTTCAAGGCTTATCTGCATCTTTAAGTATTTATCCTGCATAAGTTTCAATGTGGAACACTTAACAACAGGTATTGCAATCCTTACGGTGACGTCTGACAATGCGTGAGCGAGCGCAAGTGACTTTTAAGGCTTAAGAAGGTAAAAGACCAAGACGTGTGATCATATTATTTTCCCCTTTACCAACAACTGGCCCGCTGGTGTCAGTATAAATCGGTCCAGTAGTCACCTATATGCGAAAGTGTCGTGTGACTATAATCTACAAACAACAACAAAGAACAAAGACCAAGTGTCAGGCTATGGACCATTATGTGCTGATCTAGTCATTTTAAGATAGAATCAGAGATTAGCACTTAAAATCTACCACTGTAAGGGTCACACTACATTTTTGTTTCATTCAAATGCAGAACTGTCTACACAAGTTACCAACAGTTTAAAATAAGGATTTAATTTTCAGCCTCCCTATAAGTCTCCATGAGCTGAATATTCTATCTCCGTGGTGTGCTTGTAAGTGCGAATTTCGTTGTGGTGGTATTCTTGTCTGAGCTTGCTTAATTGCAGCCTGTACCGCAGATTTTGTTGGTTGAGTCAACACTGTGCTCATTAGTGACGCAGTTTAAAACAACAATGTCTGATGGGGAAGAGGCACAAGCGCTCCGAGAATGCTATGGTAGCTAGCTAGAGTGGTTGGCGTTATTTGGTTATACAAACCTACATCCACCTTCTGTTCCTCCTCCTTCTCCTTTTCCTTATCACCATAATCATCGTCGTTATCATCATCATCATCATCATCATCATCATCATCATCATCATCATCATCATCATCATCATCATCATCATCATCATCATCATCATTGTCGTCGTCGTCGTCATCATCAGTTAAAGATGGTTACAGTTTAAACAGTGTATAGGACACGACACTCTCACAACAGCTTCAACATTTAAATCATTGATGATGACGACGACAATGATGATGATGATGATGATAACGACGATGATGATGAGGAGGAGGAGGAGAAGGAGGAAGAGAGGGAGGATGTAATAATAATAATAATAATAATAATAATAATAATAATAATAATAATAATAATAATAATAATAATAATAATAATAAATTAATTAATTAATTGCATTTATATTTTTATATACGCATTTTTTATTAGAATAACAACTCAATGCGCTTACTCACATCATTCGTTCGCATCATCACAACATTCGCACTACATCATGTCCAGCATCATTCAGAAAATATTATTAATGTTCATACTATTTACACAGAAAACGACTTGCGGAACAAGTGCGTTTTTAAGCAGCTCTTGAAGGAAACCATACAATACAATTCGTAGATTAACGTCCACGGACACAGTGTGTATAGGGGACAAAGAAGGAAACAAGGTCTGTACAATATCTTATACCGACAGGCAGCGCATTCCAAACCTTGGGTGCTTGAAAACTAAAAGACCGCTCGCCAATTGTTTTAAGCCGACGTTTTGGGCGTTTTCAAAAGTTTTTCATCTGATGAGCGCAAAGAACGAGTTGCAGTGTAGGTAGTGAGTACCTCAGACATATATGGTGGAAGTGACTGGTCAAAGTGGCGGAAAGCTAGAACAGCAATTTTTTATTCAATGCGGAACCTGACAGGTTTAAATGTAGATTTGTATAACCAAATAACGCCCACGTGGGTTCGGGC
This sequence comes from Oncomelania hupensis, assembly GCA_036898135.1. Lineage (NCBI taxonomy): Eukaryota > Metazoa > Mollusca > Gastropoda > Littorinimorpha > Pomatiopsidae > Oncomelania > Oncomelania hupensis. The sequence continues at coordinate 87,809,173 of CM072514.1, read as the reverse complement.
ACTGAATAGAATAGACCCAACGTTCCCCGGCGTGTCGTAAGAGGCGACTAACCGGAGTGATGTCAGCACGGCATCACTGGGCGAAAGTCTTCTACACAGAAGTCACCGGCCTGGATGGAGGAACCTCATGTTACTACAGTTTCAACGACCACTTGCTCGGGGCCAAGGCGAGCCACACTGTACTCGTGGATTTCGGCTGTGGCCAACAGTCTAGAGGGGATTGGGCCCTGCCAGGTCTTTCTTGTCTGTGATAACAAGAACAACTCATTCCATACCGGATCGGTCGTCGCCCGGATCACCAAGGACTGCGCCTTCCGTTGGCCACCAGGACGAAGGTGATAAGTGTGCTACTGATGGACAATTTAGCAAGATCCGCACGAGAGACAACATCTTCATAGGAACGTGGAATGTCAGGACCCTAACTGCGGAGGAAAAATTAGAAGAACTGGCCCAGAAGCTGGCCCACTATCGATGGAACATTTTAGGTATCAGCGAATTGCGCCGGAAAGGCCTAGGTAAAACAACGACCGGCAAAGGCCAGAAGCTTTATTTCAGTGGGAGAGATGACAGGCACGAACACGCGTTGGATTCTTGGTCAACAAAGACATTCTAGCCATTGTCCCGGATAGCCGCCCAGTCTCCAGTAGACCCATTACCATCCGTCTGAGAGCAGCCCCTTTCAACATCACCATCATCTAGGCCTACACCTTAACATCAGACAATGACGACAGCGAAGTCGATGATTTCTATGAACATCAACAGGCTGTCCTTGGCCAATTGCCAAACAAGGACATAGTCATATTGCAAGGCGACTAGAATGCGAAGGTTGGCCAAGTTGCGCAGCACAACTGGGGACCCCACTGCAATAATGAGACAAATGACAGTCATTCAGCAAACTAGTCAATATTGTTCGCAAACACCAAACAGGGCATCAAGCATCAACACTGGGAGGACACGCACTTTTCCAGGAGCAGACATCGGAAGTGACCACGATCTCGTGATGATGTCCTTCCGGCTTCACTTGAAGAAAGTAAACACAGCACTGTGCACTAGACAGAAGTTCGACCTGGACAAACTTCAAGATCCGGAGGTGGCAAAAATATTCCAAACCACAGTTGGAGGGAAATTTGCACCACTGCTCATTTTGGGGGCTGGTGAAGTAAATGTCAACAACAAGACCACCAACTTCAACTCAGCTGTGACAGATGCCGCGACACTGAGGTCTTTGGCAAGCATCGCCCAAAGAAGAAACCGTGGATCAAACCTGAACTTTTGTACCTGTGTTGTAAACGAAGAGAGATGAAAAAGATAAAGAACACCTCACATGGAGCTGATGCCTTCCGAAAAATCAACAATTACATTTGAAAAGGCATGCGCACAGCAAAGGAGAACTGGATAGAAGATCAATGCCAGGAAATAAAGAACAGTCTGGACAAGAACAGCAGAAAAAAGGCCTACCAGACTGTGAAGCGGGCGTTAAACAGCCCAAGGTCTCCACGATCCAAAGCACGTCTGGCATATGCCTTACAAAAGAAAAAAAAGTCTTGGATAGATAGACAGAGAGAATAATACTAAACAGGTGGAAACCCCAAGCTGAACAAATAATAGCTAAAGAACAATCAGGATTTAGGGCGGGGCAAAAGACCACTGAACAAATTTGTATCCTCAGAATAATCTGCGAGAAACACTTACAGCACCAACAACATCTATATCATGTGTTTGTAGACTTCAAGAAAGCGTTTGACCGAGTCTGGCATGCAGCTCTGTAGGCAACCATGAAAGTGTACAACATCAGCCCTAAAATTATTGAAGTCATCAAAAGCCTGTATGACAAGGCTACCAGTGCAGTCCTCGACAACAGCGCCATTGGGAACTGGTTAAGAATAACAATAGGCGTTCTTCAAGGATGCCTACTCTCTTCAACCCTCTTCAACATCTTTCTAGAGAGAATCATGTCAGATGCTCTTGCAGATCACGAAGGCACAGTGAGCATAGGGGGTAGAGCAATCTCCAACCTTTGTTTTGCGGATGGCATTGATGGATTGGCTGTAGAGGAACAAGAACTTGAACAGCTGCACGGGGGCTTGACACCACCTCCAGAGCCTACGGAATGGAAATAAGTGCAACGAAGACCAAAATGATGACCAACAACACCAATGGTATCAACATAGACATCAAAGTCCAAGGCCAATTTCTCAACACAGTGCATAGCTTTAAATATTTAGGAGCTATTGTATCACACAATGAGTCCCGACAAGAAGTCCTCTCCAGGATCGCACACACACCTGCTGCCCTGACAATGTTGAAGCCCATTGGGAAAGAAAGGACATCAGGCTACATTCCAAGTTAAGGCTGCTGCGCTCCCTTGTCATCTTCATCTTCCAATAGGCTTCCGAAACATGGACCCTCACAGCAGATCTACAACTAAGACTACAAAGCATGGAGATGAGGTGCTACAGAAGACTTCTGGGCATTACCTATACCTAGCACACCACCAACAACGAAGTCCGACAGACCATCACGCAAGCCATTGGACAACACGATGACATGCTCATAGTGGTGAAGAAACGGAAACTCCGATGGTAGATTCACGTCACCAAAGCATCAGGTCTTGCAAAGACCATCCTTCAAGGCACGGTGCAAGGAAATAGAAGAAGAGGGAAACAGAAAAAGAAGTGGGAGGACAACATTCGAGAATAGGCTGGCTTGACACTGAGCGAAGCCATGAGGGTTGCTGAGAACAGAGAAAGGTGGAGTATGCTGGTTAAACGATCATCTGTGGTGCCCCTACGACGTTCGAGTTACGGGATAAGATAGGATAGGATATGAAACCCCCCATCCCTCAAGCCCACCCACACCCAGCTTCCTGCAGTAATAATTAGCAAAGGCAGGACTTTAATCAGGCATAAAGAGACCATTAAGGACAATTAACGTGGTAATGTTCGTTGCCACATCCGTTTTCTAGCATTTGGACAGTAGTGCCACAGAGTACAGTGCCAATTAGACGCTGGTTTTGTCTCGCCACAGTTAAGAGTACACTGCCAATTAAACGCCGAGTTTAGCCCTTTATCAATGTAAACGCTTGCTTGGGCCATGAGGATATTACAGAAATAACAGAATATACCTAGGACTCTTGTAGCTATTCTTAACCATTTGAGTTGTAACTGTATGTGGTCTGCGTACTGCTGACATGACTTGAGGCTGATCCAAGTTATAAATATGTCTTGTTGTAGCAGTCCAAGGTTTTACTTGAAAAAGATTGTAATAAGTGTAACATTCGTACTCTTAACACAGGTTTTTGTTGTGTTTATCTCGTCATGACGTGCGGTTGCCTAACTCTTATTCTGCCGTGTGCTTGTACTGACAGAATCAAGCAAGTGAATTACCCCTTGGGGTCATGAGCAATCTTGCCACTGTAGATTGTTCTAACCTATACAGGGAAAAGTGAAAGCCCCAGTTGAAAACCTGTCTTTCCTTTATAGGCATGACCGATTCACTGCGGCAACAGTACCCCCGTTGGAGTGCCGGGGGTTTCAGTATAAATAGTATCCCCACTTTATGGAAATTTAGTGCTTTAAATTCCCACTGTTGCTATCTTCCTCATTTACTCTTTCCCATTCCTGCTCTATCCTATCACTTTGCTATACTATCTTCTTCTTCGCTAGATCAATGACCTCCCTTTTTTCTTGAAAACTCTTCCTGGACAAGACTCCTTGTTTGTGTATGAGGTCTGTTGGATCAGCTTGGGAGTGTTGGACGCTTTCTGCTGGGTGGTCACTAGGGCTTCCTATGATGTTAGTATTTAGCAATATAGGCATTTTATATGTATATGTTTCGTTGATGATTTGTAATGATGGTTGTATTCTATTTTGTTTTTGTAACCGGGGGTTCGCGTAGTTGAGGTAAACCCTCAGCCGTCCCCCGCGTGGGATGTCTTTATTGTAAAGTGACTGGCCGGTGGAGGACGTTCAATTTTCCCACTAGGGTTGTTTCAGCAGATCTTTTATGCGGATCGGGGGTTGTCCGGTCCAGATTTGGCTCGGAGGAGTCCGCTGGACCTAAAGCAACAATAAATCAATCAATCAAGCAAGTGAATTACGTGTCCAAACTGATTAATTTATTTAAAAAAATTCTGTTCTTAGAGAACACGGTGAGGCGTATCGTCAGTTTTAAAAGCCACTAACCCTTTGTCACAGGCACACACTGATTCATTTTGAACATGGAATGCCGATTGTCACTGGTAATTTATTTCATTGTAATGGAGCACCGTCATTCAAACAGTCACTGGTCGTCTGATGGCGGTTCTACATAGATTGACGCAGGGGCGGATTATGAGAGGGGGGAGTAGGGAGGAGGGTGATAGGGAGCACGGAATCCCCCCCCTCTCCCTCTCTCTCTATATGCAGGCTGGCAGATGTGGGTTGGTAGAGGTCATGCGGAACAGACCATTGGTGGTGGAAGATGGGTAATGAGCAAAGGAAGACGAGAAAAGATGAGCTTTTAGGTTCTGTTTTGAAACAAGAGATTGAGGGTTTGCTGTGGAGAGAAAATGGGATTTGATTCCAAGCAGGCGGTCCAAAGGCAGAGAAAGTGGGACTTGATCCCAAGCAGACGGTCCAAAGGCAGAGAAAGAGCGGGATCCGGCAGAAACAAGTTTGGTTCGAGGGGCTCGACGAGTCAGATGACCAGAAGCTGAGCGGAGATTGCGTGAAGGTGTTTACAGATGGATGCATTCTGAAAGGCAGCAAGGTGCAGAACCGTTGATGCACTTGAAGCCTAGAAGGTTAACTTTGTAGAGTATTTTTCCCCCGTGAGAATACCGGGGGATCTTTCAGTATAGAAGTTTAGTTCTTTAAGCTTCCTCTTTTCTATCACTCTTTATATGTCCGCATTCGCTTTTCTTTTCTGTTGTCTACAGTATTCACTCTTTCAATAAGTCATTCACCTGTATTTCTTGCATCAATCCCTTTCCACTGTTTTCTTTGTCTTTCTTTAGGCCCCTTGCGCTTGCTGTGCAGGGCGACCCGTGTTAGGGGAGAATGGGATCTTGGAGGATGAGGTCACTGAAGAACTGCGGTCCTTCAAACCAAGACACTTCTTCAGCTCGGACTTCTCCTAGGCGGGAGGCTGGTGTGGCCCACACTTGTCATGCGGCTGGTCGTGTATTGCTCTGGCTCTGCTAGAAGGCTGCGGCTCATGGGTCAAACCTGAGCAAGACCGTAGTGGCAGTGCGGACTTGTTTGAGTGTATATCCCTCCTGTAACCTTGGTGCATTTTCTTGCTGGATTTTACCTCTTGGACGAATCCTCCTGTTGGACTCCATGTTGAGTGGTGAGCAGGGATTACGTCGGATTGTCTTCTGAAGAGGAATGTGTCCGTCTTTGTCGATAAGCCAATAAAGGTTTCTGTGCACGGACGGTTGAATTCCTCCAAGAGAGTCATCCCATGCCAAGACCTGTCTGACATGTCGGAAACAGAAATCCGCGACTAGCTCTCCAGCCAGAGGGTCACAGCAGTGCAGAGAGTGTTTGTCACCAAGGGACCCAAGCGCACCCCTACAAACATACTTTTGTTTAAACTTTTGCCATGGCCAAGTTGTCGGAGTCACTTAAGGTGGGAAGTATATAGAGTGAAAAAAACTGAGCCAAGAACAGAGCCTTGAGAAACACCACAGGTAAGTAGGACTGGAGAAGAATTGGCACTGTTCACGGAGACTCTCTGAAACCTGTCACAAAGATGCGAAGAGAACCAATTGAGTGAAGAGCCGGAAAACCCAAAAGTGTTTTCCAGACTTTGGAGGAGGATTGTGTGATCGATGGCATCAAAGGCAGCAGAGAGATCGAGCAGTGAGAAGGGAGTGTCCCAGGGTCAGTGGCAAGCAAGAGGTCATTTAAAATATGGACGAGGAGCAGTTTGAGTGGAATGATCAGAACGGTAGGCAAACAGAAATGGGCAGAGAAGATTTCATTTAACTGTTTCAGGACCTAATTTTCAAGGAATTTTGATATAATAGGTAGTGACTTCAAACTCCGGCTAAACAATAATTAAAACTTAAAAATCCTCCGTTGGTGTGCCGGGGTTTACTGTATAAATAGTATCCCCACTTTGTGGAAATGTAATGCTTGAAATTCCCACTGTTTCTGTCATTCTAATTTATTCTTTCTCGTTGCTAGAGAGAAAAGAAAAAGAGAAGAAAAGGGCAAAATAACGGTTGTCCTATTTGGCTGTTTAGTGGACAACAAAAAATCGGGTTGTTTCAGCAGATCTTTTATGCGGATCGGGGGTTGTCCGGTCCTGATTTGGCTCGGAAGAGTTCGCTGGACCTAAAGCAATAATAATGTAATGTTTCCATTGTTTTTCAGCCTTTGCTAAAGTCGCCATGAACATAAATTACTTCAGAGAGCGATGGACAATTCCTTTGAATCACGGCAGATTTTGTTGAGACCGGAAATGGCTTGCACCAAGTAAATCCAACCATTTCAGATTTTCAGACCATTATAGATTTTAACCATTTCCCGTAAACTCGTGAATACTGTATGGTTATTTGGTTGCGAATTTTGATCTGTGACGTGTAGGTGATTTTGTAAGAATGCTTGTTTAAGAAGTGTGTTTTATTATCTATCTTAGTACCGTATAATTTAGGGTTTTAGTTTCATATTTCTACGTGCCCATAGGGAGTGCAAGTTTCTTTAATACAGTTTCTTGCCTTAATTTGACTTGGTATCTATTAATTAATACACGAGGCGGTCAGCGCTGGGCCTACTTATTGGGATATTGGGTCTGGCACCAAAAGATAGGCAGCGATAGGTGTGGTTGTTCAAAGAGTCAACGCTGCACTCTGGAGGTTTCGTTTTCAATGTGACTGGTACCAGAACGGAAGCATCGAGCATCATGGAAAACCCGAAATTGGAATTTTGAGAAGAATAATTATTACACGTACGGAAAGAGTTAAGTAGGATTAAAAAAACACGCTTCGGTTAATTTTTTTACCCTAATGTGTAAGTTTTTGGTTCGTTCGCTGGATCGTTCGGAGCAAAAACAAAACCTTAGTATTGTTCACAGGACAGGACAGGCTGTTTGCAAGACATTGGAGACGTCTTTATCACATTTACACCAGAGGCAGGTGACAGCTGACAATCTCGCGTTGCAATTTGCTGAGTATCAAAGACTAGAAGAGCTTTGCATAGCTTGATGGTTCATACTGAGTGACTGGTGATGGCGAGAGAAGTATAGTTCTTACATCGTTACATAGCTCAACTTCAAAGTAAAAGAAACCGTGCTCAATGTTAGGCGACGTGAACGGATCGGAGAACCCATCCACGTTGCGCATGAAGCAGCATGTTGATGCCTTGGGCTGGTTGAGTTAGATCTTGTTTTCTGCCTCCAGCACTCCTTAAAGTGACCTCCCTTTGTCCGCGGCCCTTCAGCAGATCCTTTCGACATTCAAAGTGAGTGTTGTCTCACTAAAAAGACCTTCCAACAATAAAATTACTCTTTCGAAAGTAAGCTTATAGTTCTTTTTAAATGGATAAATTCCGTAGTTTTTGTGTAACTTATTAGGAACGGCTAGCCAACATTCTGAAGTTAAAAATAGCATCTACCAAAGCCGGTAAGAGACAGAACCCGTAAAAAAATTGCTCGTACGGTTTTTTGTTTTAGTTTGATAAAATAGACCCTACCCTAACCCAGACAGCAAAGACGCACTGTTCAACTCGCGTGGTTCACTTAGAAATAGGGTGGAAGGTCACAAGGTTATGGTGTTGATGTACCGTTAAAACAGGGGAAATCACTCACTGTCAGAACCAAACTGGAAAAATTTTAACTTTAGCTTGGTTTGTGAGTGTACAACTTCAGCCCTAAAATTATTGAAGTCATCAAATGCCTGTATGACAAGGCTACCAGTGCGGTCCTCCATAACAGCGCCATCGGAGACTGGTTCAGAACAACAGTCAGTGTGCGTCAAGGATGCCTACTCTCTCCAACCCTCTTCATCATCTTCCTAGAACGCATCATGACAGATGCCCTTGCAGATCACGAAGGCACAGTCAGCATAGGGGGTAGAGCAATCTCCAACCGGTAGAGCAATCTCCAACCTTCGTTTTGCGGATGACATTGATGAATTGGCTGGAGATGAACAAGAACTTAAACAGCTGGTACAGAGGCTTGACACCACCTCCAGAGCCTATGGGATGGAAATAAGTGCAGAGAAGACTAAAATGATGACCAACAACACCAATGGCATCAACATGGAGTTCAAAGTCCAAGGCCAATCCATCAACACAGTGCATAGCTTCAAATATTTAGGAGCCATTGTATCAGACAGTTGGTCCCGACAGGAAGTCCTCTCCAGGATAGCACAAACTGCTGCCCTGGCAAGGTTGAAGCCCATTGGGAAAGACAAGACCATAGTCTACATTCCAAGTTAAGGCTGCTGCGCTCCCTTGTCATCTCAATTTTCCTATATGCTTGCCAAACATGGACCCTCACAGCAGATCTACAACGAAGAATACAAAGCATGGAGATGAGGTGCTACAGAATACTTCTGGGCATTTCCTATACCAAGCACATCACCAACGACGAAGTCCAACAGACCATCAAACAAGCCATTGGACAACACGATGACCTGCTCACAGTGGTGAAGAAACGGAAACTCCGATGGTATGGCCACGTCACCAGATCATCAGGCCTTGCAAAGACCATCCTGCAAGGCACAGTGCAAGGAGGTAGAAGAAGAGGGAGACCGAAAAGAGGTGGGAGGACAAAATTCGAGAATGGACTGGCTTGACATTGGGCGAAGCTGAAGACAGGGAAAGATGGAGTATGCTGGTTAAACGATCATCTGTGGTGCACCTACGACATCAGAGTTACGGGATAGGATGGGACAGATTGTGTAGAATAATATTACAACATCAAGAGTGCTTAGAAGATGAACTATGACCGGAGACACAAAGCTCCGCTAGAAAACGCCGCTCTGGTTTGGATTCGAGACCTTGACCGACCGGGGACCGTGACTGAACAGGTTTATCCACGATCCTTTATGGTCCATACCCACCACGGCGACGTCCGACGCCACCGCGCAGCTCTCGTGCTCTTACCGAGCACTGTCTCTGCTCCAGTATCCACCTCCCGATATGGTCCATCGATATCGACCCTCACTGCCCCGAGTCCACAGTCTGGGCCGTCTTCTGTACCCACTCCCTACGGCGCTAGGTTGCAGACAGGCGGAAGGCAGAGACCCTTGACCCGTACGTTTATGTGCCCACAATTACTACATGACAATAACGGTGACAATCGACATGATACTTGTAGCACTATGTAGTGTTTGTGAACAACCCTGACTAGTGTGATGAATGAATAATTTACCACAATCCATGATTACTGTGAGACTAAGTGACTAATTGACTCCTGGCTGACATTGGACTTGCGTTACATGTTTGACTGGCTGTGCCTACATGCAGCCACATTCTTTGTTTGTAGTTTTATTCACAGCACAACATGACAGCACTTGCATACACGCAAAGGGGAAACTTGGGAGGGAAGTGTAGGATAATACACAACATCACACGCCTGTGCAACAACATCACACGCCTATGCATTCCATCAATATAGCAATCACCACAACAACGTTATAACAACTAACGTTCACACATGCGCAATCAGTTCAGTGAAGGCTATCTTAAACATCAGCCTGCTTTGTTGAAGTCTCTGGATTTTAAACGAAAGTCCCTATCTTGTTATTGTTTAATGTGATCCTGCCCTATCATTATTATTCTGTCCCGTAACACGAATGTCGTTGGGACACCACAGATGATCGTTTAACCAGCGTACTCCATCTTTCTCTGTCCTCAGCAACCCTCATGACTTCGCTCAGTGTCAAGCCAGTATATTCTCGAATGTTGTCCTCCCACCTCTTTTTCTGTCTCCCTCTATTTCTGCCTCCTTGCGCGGTACCGCGCCTTACAGGATGGTCTTTGACCATGCAAATTTAAGGGTAACCCGTTTCCACCAAAACGTTAACAAATCCTTGGAATTGGGTCCTTTAAAGCTAATAAAGCTCCGCTTTAAAACAATTAATTCTTTTCGCTCTCCATCTCCTCCTCCCCCATTCATCCTCCTCTCACACTCCATCCCCTTCCGTCGCTTGCAAGGGCGAGGTATCTACACTGAGCGACGTTTGGACGGACGAAAGTCTATTCCTAGCAGAGGAAAATAAAGACCACCTTTTCCCAACGTGAGCTTGTTCAGGGGTAAAACATTACAGCATAAAATGGATGAGAAAAATACAATCCTGTCACAGCTTCATTCCTTACTTAGGCAGCGCCACCGAGGTGGATGGAAAACAAGACCGGAGGAAGGTAACTGCAGCTTCGGCGACCCATCGAGAGACATTTAGACAGGAGATATCCGTGTCAAAGTTTCATTTTTATGTGGTGCAATGGGAGACGACTTGTTCACGCTCCTGCTTTCCATTTGTTGGTTAGTCTAGCCTTGGGTGGCTCCTGCTGTGCAGAATCCTTTGGTGTGGCCATTGGGTTAGGCAGGACATTGCGACACGACATATGATCTCCCCACCTGACTATTCGTCTTCTGGTTTTGGTGGTGAGCAGGACTACATTGTCGGCAGGCATCTTATGGAAGTCAGTGGCCGTGACTTGTAGAGAGTGTCGTGGGACTAGTAGCAGGCAAACCGGTTTACTATCAACACGCTTCCCCGTCTTGCAGGGCAAATATTCTTATGCCTCTCTAACGAGGGATAATACAAACTAGCAGTTCGGGTTGGACCTTGTTCTCAAGGGCGTGGCAGAGAGGCGGGAGTCAAATACTCCGATCGGCTACACTTATGTAGCCAGCGCCACCGTGAGGGATATCGCTACATCTAATAAACCGACCACTTGATTTGCAATGCCGAAATGTCTTCACGTTATCCTACGTCGATTTCTTTTCTTCTTCTGATAATTGCGTGCCAATGATTTTGTGTAACAGGAATGACAGTGCTTCGATTTGTTGTGATAATATTAAAAACAAATATGTACATAGGACAAAAGGAATGGCAATTTGGACAAATACAAGACAAAAAAGGTTGAAGCCCATTTGGAAAGACAGGACCATCAGTCTACATTCCAAGGTAAGACTGCTGCGCTCCCTTATCATCTCCATCTTCCTATGTGCTTGCGAAACATGGAACCTCACAGCAGATCTACAACGAAGAATATAAAGCATGGAGATGAGGTGCTACAGAAGACGTCTGGGCATTTCCTATACCCAGCACATCACCAACGACGAAGTCAGACAGACCATCACACAATTACAAGTCATTGGACAACACGATGACCTGCTCACAGTGGTGAAGAAACGGAAACTCCGATGGTACGGCCACGTCACCAGATCATCAAGAAAAAGGCCATCCTGCAAGGCACAGTGCAAGGAGGTAGAAGAAGAGGGAGGCCGTAAAAGAGGTGGGAGGACAACATTCGAGAATGGACTGGAAGCCATGAGGGTTGCTGGGGACAGAGAAAGATGGAGTACGCTTGTTAAACGATCATCTGTGGTGCCCCTACGACCTCCGAGTTACGGGATAGGATAGGGTAGGATAGCCTTTCAATGCAGTGAACCAGTTAGAGGACACAGGCCAGTTTCTTCAGTATTTGTGTTTGAAGTCTTTATCGATAATAACAACTTACTCCAATTACCATAAGATCACCGAGATCGGCGCTTGTTTGGGGCTCTAGAAACCAAATTATACTAGCTCGGCTACAGGTTTTGCCGAGCCTGCGGGATGGAAGAGAGTGCGAGTACCATGATGGACACCGCTCAGCAGCCCAGTCATCTGGATGAGCTTAGCTTTCTCCGCCCCCTGTCTCCGATGACCAGCGATAAGGATGGCGGAGAGAGCGAACTGTCAAAATTCTCCTTCAGTCTGTAGGCACTGCCTGTCACTGGCTGGAACCATAAAGCGTCAGTTTTCATATACGCTACAGCAGACTGCGTGGTAGACATCCACAGTCTTACTAAGCCTCTGTTCTGTGGTAGGCTCTGACAATAAACCTCAGTTGATTGTAGACCATAGTCCAAGTCTCATTGGCAGAGCGAATCTAAGGTAAAACCTTCGTGGAAACCTCAGTCCAAACTTTAATGGTATACTACAGACTATATTAACCTCAGTGATAGATTATTGTCTTAACCTCAGTGGTAGACCACAGAACATATTTACATCAGGGATAGATTATATATTAACCTCGGTTGTAGATTATGCATGTATTAACCTTATTGGTAGATTATAGCCTAAATCTCAGTGGTAGATGACATTAACCTCACAAATCTCAGTGGTAGATGGCAACATTAACCTCAGTGGTAGACTATAATCTAACTTTCATTGTTACACTCCCTTTGGAGTAGTAATTAGTGGTATACTATTAGTATTTTAATGTGTAGTCCTGTTGGTCGCAGAACTTTGATTTGTTCTTCCAAGGAGATCCTATCGGTATAAAGGACAAGTTTAAGACAACGATGTATGATGACAACGATGTATGATGACAACGATGTATGATGACAACGATGAACGTTGTGATGAATGATGTTTGGATTTTACGTAGTCAGCTGGAGCTAGTTCTGCCTGGTAGCCGATAGCTACTGTTAGTGTGAAGATTGAGAATGAGAATAATAATAAGAAGAAGAAGAACAAGAACAAGAAGAAGAATGACACAGAAGAAGAAAGATGAAAGAAGAAGATAAAGAAGAGGACAAGAAAGAAGAAGAAGAAGAAGAAGAAGAAGAAGAAGAAGAAGAAGAAGAAGAAGAAGAAGAAGAAGAAGAAGAAGAAAATGAATAAACCGGGTGAAGAGAAAAACGAGTTTAAATAATTATAAAGTGTGTTGTTGTTTTTTAAAGATAGACGCCCAACTGTTGAGCAACTTATGACAGTGGCCATCACGGAAATCGGGGGATGAAAGAAAACAGTTGTACGTTTTTTACACGTGCTGCTGCTGTTGCTCTTGAAAATGAGGAAACGTCGGCCCAGATCGTTGACTGATAATCACAACGGTATTCCTTTTCTAAGTCAACATAAACCAAGCTCTCTGCTGCAGACAAAAAAGAGCACAGTCTAAATATTTTAAGGACTTTCATTGGTCAATCTAGAGAACATATTTTATATAGCCCAAATATTTTTGATAGTTGTTGATGCCATTTTAAAATCGTCAGTTGGTATTATAGTTGTATACATTTTGGTTGAAGTGTTATTTTTTGGGATTTCGTTTGTTGTTGTTTGTTTGTTTTGTTTGTTTTTTTGGGGGGAAGGGGGGTGGGGGGTCTGATAATCACCAAAGTGTTAACAGACGTGAAATGAAATGACTGAAATAACTGAAAATTATTAGACTTGAATTGAAGCAGAGGGTTAAAGAAAATAGCGTGTGGAGAGGGAGAGGGTTTTAGGAGAGAAGGGTATAGAGAAAGGGGAGGGGGCAGAGAGAGAGAGAGAGAGAGAGAGAGAGGAGAGAGAGAGAGAGAGAGGAGAGAGAAGAGAGAGAGAGAGAGAGAGAGAGAGAGAGAGAGAGAGAGCATTTAGCTTACATTTGCAGCGATGTAGAATAGAACCCACACTTAGGCGGGGAATGTGGTTGGAGAGCGTACATGCCTGTTAGGGCGTATTCAGATCGGCTGTTTAAAAGTCTTGTCCAAACTTTTATATTACATGAAAAAGGACTTTACGATTTTGTGAAGTGCCTCGGTTTGGGGCTAGAGGCTTTGTTGGTTGGGATGGGAATGGGTCGGTTAGAAGAAACTCAATGTATAGTTTTATCCTGTTAAACTGCTCTCGTCTACTTCTCCCCCTTCTCATTACATATATAGTGGCAAGAAGCAAAAGAAGAGAAGTGTGTTTTTGATTTGGGTAGACGTCTGAGCGATACGTTCTACTCACAGGCGCTTGTATCTCGACACGCGAGCGTATATGCTTGTGACGCGTCTTCCTTTGGTTATCTATGTATCTGGACACGCGAGCGCCTGTGTTTGTGACGTGTCGTTATTATAGATAGCCAAAGGGAGATGCGTCAGCGTCTCAAGCTTAGGCGCTAGCAAGCAAGCGCCTGTGGTTCTGCTTTACGTTGTTTTTTTTTCCTCTCAAAATGCTCCCAAATAGGCTTTGTGTTCTGTTGATAAAAACAAACAAATAAACAAACAAACCTCGTATGTTATAAGGTTTGCGTGCGCAGACAGCTTACCGCGATTATATTTGTTTATGTGTATCCTATCCTATCCCGTACCTGGAAAGTCGTTGGGGCACCACAGATGATCGTTTAACCAGCGTACTCCCTCTTTCTCTGTTCTCAACAACCCTCATGACTTCGCTCAGTGTCAAGCCAGTCCATTATCGAATGTTGTGCTCCCACCTCTTTTTCTGTCTCCTTCTTCTGCCTTTTTGCACCGTGCCTTGCAGGATGGTCTTTTCAAGACCTGAGGCTCTGGTGACGTGGCTATATTATCGAAGTTTCCGTTTCTTCACCACTGTGAGCATGTCATCGTGTTGTTCAATGGCTTGTGTAATGGTTTGTCGGACTTCGTCGTTGGTGATGTGCTGGGTATAGGAAATGTCCAGAAGTCTTTTGTAGCACCTCATGTCCATGCTTTGTATTCTTCTTTGTAGATCTGCTGTGAGGGTCCATGTCTCGCAAGCGTATAGGAAGATAGATAACTACATAAAATATAAATACATTTTAAAAATGTAAATAAGTCTATCAGTTTGTTGTCCCTCCCCCTCCATCCCCACGCCATACCACTCCCCACCCTCCTTGTTGCTGCACAGGGCGGGATCTGTAGACTAGACACAGTTATATTGGCTGCGTCCGATAGTTTGGGGGATGCATACAGATTTTTCATAAGGCGACGATTGTTTTAAACTTTTTTTTTCTGTTAACGCAAATGCCGGCGAGTATAAACTATAATTATTGCATGCAGCAGGCATTTGTTCGTGATGCGTGGAGATTTTTTTTCATACAATGACGGTTATTTTAAAACTGACTGACCAAATAGTCTATCTGCTCTTGTTTTTCGGTTCTGCTAATTTTGGTGTTGTAGGCGTTCATAGCACGAGTCAAATGTAAAAGTAAACACTCGAATTCCTCAAAACTTTCATCATAAACCATCAGAGTTGAAGAGGTGACTGCATGCAGAAAACATGGAGAATTTCAGCTTATAACGAAAGACTTGAGTGAGGCCTATTATTGTATACATTCATAGTCTATATATAACTAATTATGGTGTGTGTTTCAGGAGAGAATGCCGAACCGGTGCCAGCAACCGAGGTTTTCCCCTTTGACGCCTGAACGAAGAAAACGTACGCGTAGTGACGCGCCTCTCTCATCCACTGTCCATCACAATGCATCTGTAATATAATTGGCTGTGACGTGGGGTAGACCGTAGGATCGTCCCATATAGCCCATGAGTCCCGAAAGTCCACCAACTGGCTGAAAGTCTAGGAGATTACCACTGTTGGAGAGTCCATTGTCTGGCGGAGAGTCTTATCAATATTCGCTGCTTGACAGTCCACCAGTACTTCTTGATTCCACCGATCAGTACTCATCGCGAGTCTGTCAGTATGCTTGATATTCCACCAAAACTGCTTGAGAGTGATACTGCGTTAGCCCACTAATAGGCTTACTACCGGAGAGTCTATTCTACAACGTCTAGAGAGTCCAGGTACAGAGTCCAGTAGTGCTTCACTTCAGTCTATCAGACGCGCGCCAGATGTTTTGTTCGGGCCACAGTCAATTCTGCCTGGCACGTAAAAAACCAGCACAACAAAGGCTGAGAACCAGCAAGCGATGACAGCCGTTCAGGCCACAAACAGATTTTACACCCTTAGTTTTTCCCTCCCACCTACACCCACCCACCCTCCCTCTGGCCTAATACCTGCATCCTCCTACACCCCCAAGCCCTTCCCTAGCATTCCCGGGTCCCTCCTTCTTACCTTCACCACCACTCTCTTCCCTTCACCACAGTTTTAACTTCTACCCTCCCCTCCCCCCTCCCCATGTTCTTCCCCTTTCTTCCCCTACGCTCACAGTCCTAACACAACGACAACGAAAACTCACACCCCTCTTACACCTTTTAAATCCGTCCTCGCCCCCCCCCTTCTCTCACCTTCTGAAACCGCTCTCACCCTCCTCATCCACCTCCCCCTTCCACGCTCGCCTCCGTCTCTCATTTTCTGACGTGTCTTCCTCCCTCCTTCCCTCCCTCCCAACTTCTAAAAGCGTCCCGACGGACCTTTTTGATTCTGATGGAAAGGTCTACTTGTGAGTTCCAAATCCGCTACACCAAGGAACTTAACTGAGCGATGGAGAAGAGAGAGAGAGAGAGAGTTCCCCTGCAAAAACACGTGTGTCTTTTTTTTGTGTGTTGGCCTCTGCCAGTGCTAGAGCTGAAACTAGTCAAAGCAATTTTTGTTCGTCTTTGAAAAAGTAAGCGACCAGAGAGACTGTAAGACAATAGCACACATCGGTGAGAAAATGCTGAGGAGGTATTGAGGAAACTAAGGATTGTTTCTTTTGCCTATCGCGTGTGCGAACAAGACAAAACAAAGGCTATACCATTCATCATGTTTTGTGCAATATATGTCGACCGAAAAACCAGCATATTTTGTGCCATGTACATCGACTGACGAAGCAACATCTTGAAAGAATGATTCACGTTTTTCTGTGAGCAAACTCTCGCACCTCGAAAAGGCCTGAAATTTATGGTGTAGCACTTCCACAATGGCTGATGGATCTATGGTAGTGTTTGGCGTCGTGTTGTGGCTGCTCGTTTGGAGGAGTGCGGCGGTGCAGAAGACCAACGGTGAGAAAAACCCAGACTACGTCCTAGCAGCTTCTTCCGGAATAGGCCTACATGATTGTGAAGTTTTACCAGCAGGTACACACGGGATTGGAAACCCACAAGTGTTACCCACGGGTACCCACGAGAGAGAGAACCCGCAACCAGTCACCGCCACCCTGCATGCGGCAGTGGGAACTGTGGTGGAGGTGAGGGTGGAGGGCATTGTGACGTCAAATGGAGGGAGATGGAGGAGAGGGAAAGACGCTGCGGTGTCGGTCAACTGTGAGGTGAGTTTTCTGTTATTTAGGGTTACGGTACCATACAATTCAACATAATCAACACAACTTTATTATGCGACAAAAGCCAACATTGTTTGCTAAATTGATCAGATACGTTTGACCCTCTGTCTACCAAAGTAAATGTCGTTTTTACATTGCATTTTACTGTTTACGCGTACTCTCATATGCTTAGCTATATCAAATGAGACCTGATCCTCATCTTTGTCGTCATCACAGTCACCTGGGGATTACGTCATCTAGATATGTGCAGCTCTTATTGTTACACACATTGTTCATTAATCGGTTGTTGCATGCTTAGCGCATTAAATTTGTAAAATTGATTGATTGACTAGTTCATCGAGTTTTTCCCCCTTTAACTATATTCTATATTTTTCGTGTTGTGAGAGGTACTAGCGTAGAGGCATGAATTGAAATTAACAGAACGGTAAGTCTAAATTTGATACTAACAACCATTGAATGTGATAATTTTTGCAGAAGTAGATGCGTTACCGGACACGGGATGTATGTGTGTAGAAAAGGATCTGTAACTCGTCTTCGTTGGGAACACAGAGTTAGTGTTTCTGTTTCTACATAAAGTTCAGTGTTCCTTTATCTACATACATATTATTTTGAGGAAAAAAAAATCTCTTGTGAGCTTTCTATTTTTGATTTTTACCCCCTAGGATCTTCCTCCCTGGCTCCTGCTGAGGGAGGCGAAAGACGCCACAGATGACGCAACTTGCTGGACGCTGCTGGGTGTGCCGACACCTGCTGACTTGGGACGTAGCACCTTCTCCTGCAACTGCACCTCCAGCACACGTCACGATGACCCAGATCACAGGTGTCGGCAGGAGAATGTCATCCTGAGCGTGGTCCTGAGTGTGACGCTTCCTCCTCTTCTTATGTCATCGATGCCGTCGGCTGCTGATGGTGTTTGACGGTGGAACTTACCACGATAGCGGACCAACTGTACGACCAACCGATTTTAGTGTGGCAATATTGGAAGAGGACCACCCATCATCATCTCTGTCTTCTGCCACCGCCACCACTACTACATCACCACCGTCTTCTCATTGCAGCGCCGGATATTACGTCGCCAGTCTCATTTTGAATGTTGACCCACAATCCTTCACCGCTGATCAAAGGGTCAAGGTCATCCGCAAGGCCGCCGAGTTTCTGTCTGTCCCTGTGGCCACCTTGACCTGGCTGACCACCCAGGACGGAAAGCTGCAGATGCTGGAGCAAGGCTTTATGCTGACAGCAGGCGGGGCTATTGAACCCACACCGCATTCTGATTCTGCTGACATCAACCAGCACGATGTACAACACTTGTCTGAACCTGATGGAACGTTACTTCCTGAACCGACTAGAGACCAAGACGTCAGAAGTGGAACGTCGAGTGACGTAGAAAGCAGCGTGACGTCAGAGCTAGTGTGGCCCTTGTCGTGCTCCGCTACTCGACATTTATCTGAGTTCGTCCGGGTGCTGCAGCACAACGTGGGGGTGGGTCGGTTGACGTCGGAACTGGCCATGTCTGTGCTGGGTTGGTACGTGGCCGTGAAAGAGAGTACTTTACCTCTGGTGCACGGCAAGAGGAGAAGGAAGAGGTCAGGGTATCGAACTCCTGTGCCCACCCCTACATTGTACCCAGAATCCGCCACCCGTTTCTTGTCTCACACGCCCGTCGCTTGGCCCTCAGAAGTAGAGCTAACACGGATGGTACAACCCACGCCAGTTCTAGGTCAGCCGGCCAGTGTGGCGTCCCAGCTAGCAGCGGTCACGGCTTCTAATTCCCTACATCCAGACACCGCAGTATTTTCCACACAGTCTTTAGATCAGGGAGTGTTTTTCTTCAGGCACGGGAGTAATTTCCACACACTCTGTTGTGACCGATCCGATATCCAGAGACTACGGGACTGACTTGCAACCGTCCATGTCGTTAACAGCCGGCGATTCTCTGCATTTCGCTACAACTTCCTTGCCATTCCCACCACAAACTGTGCTTCGCCTGACTACAGTATTGACCACTCCTTCATGGGAACAAGTGCACATTTCATCGTCGTCGTTGTCATCATCATCATCATCATCATCATCATCATCATCATCATCATCATCATCATCATCATCATCATCATCGTCATCGTCATCATCATCGCCATCATCATCATCGCCATTATCATCATCATGGCCATTATCACCGGCAACAGCAATAGCGTCCTATTGGTCAACGTCTTCATTGTGGAGTATTGTGGAGAGACCACTTCCAGTATTGCCAGTAGACATTGACCAACAGACTTTGGACGTTCTGACCACCTCGTTCTCTCACCACTCATCGTCCACATCTCCCAGTCAACCCGCGTTGTCTAGTCTGGACATTATGACTAGTCAGATTTACTCCACCGTCACTGTCTCTAGTCAACTAGACGCAGCAACCTATACTGATCAAACCCAGTCTCCAGCTGGGACTGAAAAAATCCATATGTTTACTTCTACTGAAATCCAGGCTGACCCATTTTCTAGTCACATCTTGCCAACGACAAGTTCTAGTCAAATCCAGACATTTGCACTGGTTTCCGGTGAAATTCAGGATACAGTAGAACATCATGCAATTGAAACTACTACAGTTTCTAGTGAAATCCCATCTTTGCCGATTTTCAGTGAAATCCTACCTGATGTTTCCAGTTCTGTCGACTCTTCATCGTCGTCTGTCTCAACGACACACATCCAACTGTCAGCATCTGTGGTAAGCGAAATTCAATATACTACTTTCCCTGAAACTACATCTGCTACAAAGAGTATTGCTGTGTGGTGGAAACCACCCCGGTTTTGCCAAGCCTTAGTTTGTCTTCTCCTTTGAGAGACGTGCAGTTGGCATCAACTGAGCAATGGCAACAAACTTTAACAACGTCAGTCCATTTGCATTCATCGCCATCTTCGTATTCGTCCACATTTGCCGTCCATGCAACAGAGATGTCCAAATTTGTGATTGCTACGGCGTCATCTTCATTACAGACTGACCAACAAATGCCTGTTGCATCGTCACCAATTTCAGCAGACGACGGCAGGTCCTACCACTTCTCTGCCACCATGGGAGATTTGCCCGTGGATTCGACTTCAGCCCCGTCTTCGGTGTATTCAACTGTAACACCGTCTTCCATGTATTCGGATTTGGTCCAGTTTCTCACAACAGCGTCTTCCTTCACCTTGGAAATTAGACCAACAGCAGTGGTAGAGGATGTGGAGGGACCCGCTACTATACAATCTGAAACTGTCATCACGTCACTGTGCACACACTGCGTCCCTATCAGTGATTCATCCACTGCGCCATCGGCAACACCCTTACTTTCAATCACCCCCTCAACATCTTCGCTTCTTAGTTTTACTGTATCTTCAGCCACAGTCCAAAATGATGACGAACTTTCTTCCATAGTTGACGTCATACATGTTTACGTCATAGATCCGTCAACGTCAGTAGTGACTGCTGTTACGTCACACACAGACGCGGGAGCCATAGCGACTATCGCAACGCCATCTTCGATGAAAGACGCCGTAACATCTCGCGTGGCCTTGACGCCCTCGGACGGGCAATCTACAACGTCAGAGGTATGGACGACGTCATCAGTCGTTGAAGAAGTGACGCCGTCAGCGGTTTATGTCGTCACTTCGCCATTGCTTACTAGCCCATCACAGACACCCACCACGACTACCCCAACCACGACCACATCAAAGACTACGACAACTACGCCGACAACCACATCAACGACGACAACATCAACGACGACAACAACATCTTCGACGACAACAACGACGACAACAACGACGCCAACCACAACGACGACGATGGAGAGGTCGCCGTGGTGGCCTACGACGGCGGATGAGGGAGAAGCGGAGTCATCTTCTACCACCTCCGTGGTGGGCAGTATTGGTGAGTTTCTGGACTGTTACAATTATGTAAATGTTGGGTATACATTATTTAATTAATATCTTTATTTTTAATTTCTTTCTTTCTTTGTACATTTGTCTTTTTATTTTATTTTATAAGTTTGGTCATTCATTTATTTTTTCCTCCGAAATGATCAGACAAGGGCAGTTTGAACAAATTAATGGTACCGGATCGTGTTGACAATCAATGACTTACCAGCTTGCCCATTGCAGACACGCCCAACAACCCCCCGTTTCTGGCCCACTCGCTGAGTTTCTTGACAGCACACCTGGGCCAACTGCTGGAGTACGCCATCCCCCAGGACATGTTCTACGACGTGGAGGACGGCCGTACCCCCCAGCTGACCTTGACCTTGACCCTACCCTTTGACCAGCCTTTGCCCCTTAACTTCTGGGTACAGCTGGATGCTGGCCGACAGGTGAGTGACATGTTCAAACGATGTTAGCGACGGCGATGATGGTGATGATGATGATGATGATGATGATGATGATGATGATGATGATGATGGAAATGACGATGGGTGAAGATGCTGATGGAAAGTATGAAGCAGGTGCTTAGGGTGATGGCGATTATGCTGATGATTATGGTGGGGATGGTGAAAGTCTGGTGGTGGTGATAGTCTGGTGATGATTATAGTGGTTTTGTTTGGTGGTAGTAATAATAAATAGTGATGACAACTATGGAAACGACGATGATGTGGTTGTGATGTCGGTGATGATGGGCAACGACAATGATGATGGTTTTTTGCTGTGGCCTACTTCACAGATAGCATTACAGTTATCAATTTGTACATTGATTTTTCACTTTGATTTTTGACACTTTAATTGACCCTTTTTTCAAGGAATTATGGGCCGCCTCCCCTGGGGAAGGCGTAGTCGCAGCCTGTGGCGCGCCGAAACCCAACCTACCTAATATTAGTTGTGTTTTTTTTAAATTTTGCCTGGGGAGCAAACCGGAGTACAAATTTAAAAAGCGCTCGCTTATGGCAAATGTTTGCCCAGAAGCAGAAATAGTTCGTGCGGAGCAATCGCAAACGCTTTGTGGCGCTTTTATTCTATGCAACTCGGGGCAGGTTCGTGGCATTTACCTGCAGAGGTTGTCATGGCACTAGTAGACGGCAACCTTGTGTGCCTTGAGCACCCTTCCCGCTTTGCAAGGCATAAATATTTGAAATCTCTCTTTTGAGTGATAAATTCAATACACAAATGTCCTCATGGGAAGTGACCTACAGTGCAAGTCCGATTCTTCTCTCGATAACGCACGTACTATAAAGTATAGTTAACGTCACAATTAAGCTCCCCAATCTACATGCGTTGTATACGCTGCAGGGCTTTTATTTAATAGTGATGGTGGTAGTAGTAGTAGTAGTAGAAATAGAAGTAGTAGTAGTAGTAGTAGTAATAGTGGTAATAGTAGTACGTTGTATTTAGCGCAATTACCTGTAACCAGGCTCAACATAGTAGCGTAATGGTGTTCGTGACTTCTTTATCAATCGTTTAATTAACTTTGACGTATTAACTGTGTGGGCAGGTGCTGCAGGGCTTACCGCTAGTGGCGGATCTGGACATGGGCTACCACAGCGTCGTCATCGTGGGACTCCAAAGGGCTGGGGGTCAGGAACCCCATCAACCTCTATGTCAACTCTTCCGCCTTCGTGCACTTCACTCACAGGTAAAGTTCTGGAATGAAAGAACTCTAGCAACTACGATATCTCCCGGACGAAAACGTTTGAATGTCTTTAATGTTGTCTCTCTACGACAATGGCAAAGATCCCTCTACTAATGACGTAATATACTGACGCAATGTTTGGTGCTCAGGTTCGTGATGCGGTTCAGCGTGGAGTTCGGCCAGTTCATGCGACGCCGCGACAACCTCATGTCTCTGATGCAGCGTCTGGCCAGTTACTATGGAGATCAAACTACGGACTATGTCACCGTCGTTGATGTCAGCATGGGTTCCTTCGTCCTGTCGTGGGCCAACAGGTAAGATCAGACGCCGAAGCAGGAGCAGGAGACAGTTGATAATAACGGTAAAGGAGGAGGAGGAGCAGAACAAGTGGGGAGGAGAATGCAAACAATGAGGGGTGGGAGTTGGACAGGAGGGGGGGGGGGTAGGAGATAAGATAAGATAAGAATTACTGTATTTCCTCAAATTACGAGAAATCTACCTGTGGTGCACAGCTTCAAACAAAAGAACAAAACCTACATTTAAAACATTAACACATGCATGCAGAGCTGTGATGAAGCACAATTATACACAAAGCCATGATGAAGTACACTGAAGCATAAAGCCATGATGAAGCACACTGAAGCACAAAGCCATGATGAAGCACACTGAAGCACAAAGCCATGATGAAGCACACTGAAGCACTAAGCCATGATGAAGTACACTGAAGCACTAAGCCATGATGAAGTACACTGAAGCACTAAGCCATGATGAAGCACACTGAAGCACAAAGCCATGATGAAGCTCACTGAAGCACCAAGCCATGATGAAGCACACTGAAGCACTAAGCCATGATGACGCACACTGAAGCACAAAGACATGATGAAGCACACTGAAGCACAAAGACATGATGAAGCACACTGAAGCACAAAGACATGATGAAGCACACTGAAGCACAAAGACATGATGAAGCACACTGAAGCACAAAGCCATGATGAAGCACAAAGCCATGATGAAGCACACTGAAGCACAAAGACATGATGAAGCACACTGAAGCACAAAGCCATGATGAAGTACACTGAAGCACAAAGCCATGATGAAGCACACTGAAGCACAAAGCCATGATGAAGCACAAAGCCATGATGAAGCACACTGAAGCACAAAGACATGATGAAGCACACTGAAGCACAAAGCCATGATGAAGCACACTGAAGCACAAAGCCATGATGAAGCACACTGAAGCACAAAGCCATGATGAAGCACACTGAAGCACAAAGCCATGATGAAGCACACTGAAGCACAAAGCCATGATGAAGCACACTGAAGCACAAAGCCATGATGAAGCACACTGAAGCACAAAGCCATGATGAAGTACACATATATGCACACTCCCCATACGGACATTTGATACACATTTAGGTTGGCAGATCAATATAATCAGTCGTAAAAACAGCAGATGGTAAAAATTACAAATAAATACAAATGCAATGGGTGTTATATACGCACACAGGCGCAATAACACACGCTCTTGATTGATGCACACGAACACACACATGCATGTACTCTCACACACATAAACATTATACATAGCAATAATAAGTAGCAATATAAACAATAAATCAACATAAAAGATGGTCATATTCTTTTAATTGTTGTTATTATTTGCTATTCTTATTATTTCTGTTCTTACTATTGCTATATTTATTATTACTATTCTTATCATTATTATCATTGGTATTCTTACAACTAATTGTGTTGTTTCCGAAAATGGATAACGACGCAGGACAATTAATTGTGGTAAAACGGAATTGTTACCCAAATGTGGTTGCTGTACTGACTGACATTAATGTGGTTGCTGTACTGACTGACATTAATGTGGTTGCTGTACTGACTGACACTAATGTGGTTGCTGTACTGACTGACATTAATCTGTACTGACTGACATTAATGTGGTTGCTTTACTGACAGTCATTAACGTGACTTTTGCTATGTGCAGTTCGCTGAGCGGCAATGTCTGCCCTAACTCCACCATCGACGACCTGTTGTATCGCATGATACGACGTGACGGCACCGTGCGATCCGCCTTCCAACGTCACGTGGGCAAGAAGCTGCAGCTCCTGTCTGTCGCTCTGCAGTCTGACGGCGCCTGTCTCCACCGCTCTCCCCCGCCCACCATCCTCCCTCCTTCCACCACCACTGTCGCTCCCTCTGTGGGTGGGTCCAGCGCGGACTTGCTGACGGAAGTGATCTTACCCGTGCTGATCGCGCTGCTGGTGCTCCTGGTGCTGGTCATCGTGGCGCTGTTCCTGTACCGCTGTCGGCAGCAGAAGCGGCGTCCGGAGTCGCTGGATACGTTGGATAAAGACCTGTACACGGTGGACCGGACGCCGGTCATACTGCCGCACGAGATGAGCGGCATAGACCCTTACCACCGTCAGGCCCAAGAAACCGCCTCTGCTGTACCACGACGCCGTGCACGCCGACTCCTTCCCCCGCGCCGCGCCTCACCGTCGACCTCGCTCCTACCACCACTACCGGGGGTCCGGGTCGTTGGGGCGGGACAAAAACTGGGGGTCGCTGGGTCGTGAGAAGAACTGGGGGTCACTAAGTCGTGACCGGGACCGACCCAACAGCTACACCTTCGAGGGTGAGCCTCACGTGCAGCGACGCTCAGACCCCCGACCCGTCACCGTCATCTTCAACAACTTTGACTCTCACTCGGCTCCACGCCGGCACCGACCACCCAGCTACTGGAACGACCAGAATGAGGAGACGCCCCCCAATATCTTGGGTGGTCCGCCCCCCTTACCTTAAAAAGGACGCCCCCACCACGTCAGTATGAGTCGTGACGTGAGGTGACGTGACGTGACGTGGTTCCTGCAATGACGACCGAGGATAAAAATATGCTGCCTTTACACGTCGTTGTTCATGTGATATTATTAGCATTAGACCGAATATCTTCCTGTCTGACTCGAGTCTCTCATCCAACGTGTACCTTGCGCAAAACAAGGGTAGTCACTCTTTACACATCATTGAAATCTACTGACGACAAAATGTGGCTCACGCAAAGCATCTCCATCTTGTCACAAATAATTTGTCCCTGTCAAGCAAAGTTACTTACGGGCAAGTCTTTTTCTCCCCCCAACTTGATTTAAATCAAGATGCATCAAATATTTCCTCACACGAAAACGTACTTATTTTTCATAATTTTTTAAATTTTAAGTTAATTTTTGTATGGTTCAGACACTGTTTGTGCGCATTGAGCATGACCTCGTAACATAAAATTTCTCCACACTTCAAATCAACATAATCCTCCCCGTCCTCATTATTACCTCTTCCAGTTGTGTGTCAAACCAAGTTGGAATAATTATGATCGTTGGATTCTTCAAGTTAAAGTTACGGTTAAAGCAAGATCGACGTTTCTAGCAATCTTTAAGTCAGAAATTATCATTCAAACGTACTCGCAACAGTGACAGACGAATGTCTACCCGTTGTCTGGGTGTCAGACGGTACATCTCCACAGCAAGAGGTCGCCTCGGATGGCTTGAGTTGGATCCTGCAGCGGCCAGCACCTTGAACCGCTCTTGGTCCGGGAAAGCGATTTAGGAAATAAATTAATTCCATAATCACTGAACTCAACCAGTCAGTAGCTTACTAGAGAAATTTTGTTTGGACGTGACCAGAATCATGGTCCAGAAGTGCCAAATCAACTGTCGAACATACTAACATAGGCCTATTGCAGCTTATACTATCACTGTACCTGATCGTTTGACTGGGCCCCTACATCTGTGTGTGCACCGTGTTTGTAATTTTCACTCTTACGTTAACGTTCTGATATTCAGATTCAGGTTCAACTCTATAGTCAAATACGGAAATCGACACCTGGCCTCACACACATTAATATTTGATGGGCTATTATACTGTTTGGTGTGTCGATAATGTTTGCCGTATGTATTGAATGTACGTTTAGCATGTTTTGGTGTATTTAATAAGTATTGTGGCGTGTGTGAAATAATGTTGTGTGTGCGTGTGTATGTATATATGTATGGAAGTGGTTGTGTGTGTCTCTCGCAACTTACATTTATTCGTGTTATTTCTGTCTTGATGTTTTTGTTTGATTTCTATGTTAAATTAGCTTGTTTTATTTCTCTGTATTTAATACTATAATTATATTTTTTTTAATTTCTATTTCATTTTTTGTTTGATTTCTCTGTATTTTGAATTAACTTTTTTGATGTTTCGGATCTAGGAATAAGGGACGGGGCATACAGCGTTTATTATTATTATTATTATTTTTATTATTATTATTGTTATTATTATTATTATTATTATTATTATTATTATTATTATTATTATTATTATTATTATTAAAGAAATTGGATGTCCCTGACTCTTCCCTGCCGTAATGTCATAAATTTTTCTTTACCCGAGTGAGGTCGAGATCAAAATTGCACAAACAAACTTACAAACCGTCTCATCCATATTAAGATCAGAGGACTATTTGCTGATATAGTCTAGTCACAATTGTGTGTGTCTAATATTTGCGACCATAGAATTTAACTTTAGTGTCCGACCATTCAAAAGGTCGTCTGCTGTGGGCAGTGGGGGACTTTAATTGCCTCCCTTTATCAGGTATTTTTGGTGTCGGCTGTTTATAATTCACGAATTGCTTTCACTGATTTCAGTATGTAATTCATTAACATTGTTATTTATATTTATTAATGAAGTACTTACTTGTGTATATTTATTTTCTGCTTCTAGATATTGTGGAGTGCTGTGGTTTGTATGTTGTTTTCTGTGGATCAAAGATTTCTATAAGGCTTGCTGAGGTGACTGATGTGATGGATTGTTTATTTGTACCAAGTACAAAGAGAGCCTGTATACATCTATGCCGTTCTTTCATTCCTTTTTTGCCGTTTGCTGTGGTTGTCGGGGTATATTTTGGTTTTATTTTTATTAATTTGTTGGAAGGAGAACTGGAAAAAGAAGTTGTTAACAATGTTATTGTTTGCGATAATGGAGTGCTGATCGATTGACTTTGGGTTTTACATAATGGTAGCTTATTCATGCCTCCATTATTGTTTACGAGCAGTAATGTTTTTCTCTGTTTGCTATTAATGTAATATTTTTGTCTTTATGGTTTTAATGCGTTATTTCTTCTATGTGATTTGGAGAGTTCCCAATGACTTGGGTACTGTCGTTACAGTATAAAAGGATCATCAGCACCACTTCAGTTAAACTGGTGAATAAATCTTTGATACAACAGTGTAAAGAATAGTTTTGTAAAGGTAAAGTGTCCCTTTCAAAGCACAAAACCAAAACAATGCAGTCATGGTGTCTTCGTTTTTTACACGATGTTTTCACAGTATTTGTTTTTGTTTTTTTGAGAGTTTACAGTTCTTACACTTAAGAGTTTTTGTCAAAGCATTATAAAACCAAAGGAATGCGAATCTTGCTCTTAAAGACTGTTTTCAGACAGTATGTTTATTATGTTCTTTTCTATGTAGAGAATTTAGTGCCTTATTGATTCATTGGTTAATAATCCCTTGTAAAGTGCTGATAATTCATGTTGTCACAGCATGCTCAGGGCGTATATAAAAAAGTGCCAGAAAATTGTCACAGTTCAAAACAGGTGAGTCTCCAGCCACTGTTTGAATAACTCCTTTATGTCACATGCCCGCAGAGACTGAGGAACATAACGTGCCAATTGAAAAGCCTCTGAAGATGAATCTGACAATACCGTTATATCAGAAAAGATGGAAGTGACAGGTCTCTTATTTAATGAATTTATTCCATTTGAGTCTACAAATGAAGTCCAAATTTCTCAAAATATATGTAATATTTTCCAACAAAGTTTACACTATCGTAATCATCATCAGTAGCTGGATAATTGGCACAAAAATATTAAAAAAATTTAAAAATTAGATAAAAATTATAATAATATATAAAATTGTGAGGAGACACAATCATGCAGCTTAGAAACGCCCCTGAACGCTATTCACTAAAATGTATCTGTAGATCGCTACACTTAAGTGTATTCTGATTTGGTATTTCATGATTTGCTATTGCTTTATTTTTTAAATTTGTTAATTGTTGTTGTTGCTTAACTGTAAGGCGCTATGAGCTTTAGTGAGCAGGGCGCTGTACAAATGTTAATTATTATTTATTTATTATTATTACACTGAATTTAAAATGCATTTCCTTTCAAACGCTCTAACCTATGCAGGAGCTGTCTTGTTGCAAGTTGTTTTCATACAATATATTTTAAATGCAATATGTTCGTTTCTGTATACAGAGTTCACAGTGCCTTGCATATTTTGTAAGCATTACTCTAAAATTAAGATGCCTTTCCTTTCAAAAGCACTAACTCAGAATTGTGCAGGAGTTATCTTGCTGACAAGGCTGTTTTCAATGTAATATGTTCTTCCCTATAACAGAGTTCACATTGCCTTGTAAACCATGTAAACATTTATATAAATTTTAAGAGTGTTCTTTTAAAAGCACTGAACCAATATGCAGTTTTGGTTGTCTTGTTTATAATGCTGTTTCAGAAGATAATGTAATGTTACAAAAAGTTGTAATTGTCGCGAGTTAACATCTCAGTTGCCTGGCATGCTATACTTGAAGTATGAAGAAACCTTACTCTAACTGTGCAATTGTCAGACATGTTTTCCCATTTGTGCCTAATCCTACTTTCAACATGTGGGTACTTACGTGTCTAGTTAATTTGATGCTTATTTTATTTTATTTTTGTTTTTTCGTCAGAACCTTTTTTTTATGTGTGTCGTATGTATGATGCATATAAACTTGAAGACTGGGATATCCTATATAAAGTTTTGCTCTTTTGTAAGATATTGTTTCTGAGTTATTATAAAAAAATAAGACATTATGAATCCACAAACAGAACCTATATTTTCCAATATGAATTTTTATTTATTAAAAAATGTTTTTTAAAATAAAAACCATGGACTGATTTTGTCAAATTCCTGCCCCCACAAAATCTGTTGTCTGCCTCTTGACATGAAATTACACAAAGCACTGCCTTCTGGAGAGTCTTAGACTATCACGTCTGTAGTTCTATAAGATTACATTGACAATGCTGATGATGATTAGTATTAATCATGATATTTCACTTGGACCAGTATACCACCACATCATTTCGTTCACATGCCTTTGTGCTAAGGCCAATCAACTAATTAAGTAATGTAACCATTTCATTAATCAACTTTTCACTGAGAGTGGTGTCAATAAAGTATGCCAATGATTTTCTTTAGTTTTATTTCAAGAAAATTATTAGGAGGGAGGAGTGAAAGAGGGGGGAGGGAGACTCCAAACTAAATTCTCAAAAAACAGTAATGCAGTGTTTATGACATGGTCTTGTCTAAAGAAAAGAAAATGTGCAATTTACTTTCATCCCGTAACATGTTTTGTTGTTTCTTTGTTCTTTTAATTTTTTTTGGGAGTGGGAGTGTGTGTGTGTGTGGGGGGGGGGGGGTGGAAGGGGAGAGGGTGTTCACTATCGTACATTCATCCAAAGAGGTTTTTGTTAAAGGTTCTTAGAATTATATAGCGCTTTTCCAGCTCAAGGCGCTGGCCGATACAGGATCTCATTCAAACCACCCGAAGCGCCCACTTGCAGCTTTTGGGTGCATTGTCTGACAGCCAGACAACTGAGAACAGTCCCGGGTAACCGGGTCACGTCAATTCAAATCAATTCTTTATTCCAAACAAGGGGAAGTTGCGGGTGACATCTTAGCTCATTGGCAGAGCATTTTCCTGGCTCACCCATGACCAGGTGCTAAGCCCATGGTGGGCGAAAGTGACCATTTTCACTGTCAGTGTTAACATTATGATTGCTCTGATGGTTCAGTGTGGATGTAGGTCCGTACTCCTCTTTCCTGGGATAGTTTATTCGCGGCTGCCGTATCGCCGATGGTGGGTGTAGATGTTAAACTTCAGTGTTCATTCTTTCATAAAAAAAAAAGCCGTCCAATTATTTCAGTATTATTGACCACTGTCCAAAAATTCCTCTCCCATGGTCACATTGATTGTTTTATCATCACTTAAGTCACTTTATAAAACAGATTTATAAGCTAATGCCTAGCTGAGTACACGTCCACATTGATAAAATGTATGTATGTATGTCAATATGTAAAACAGACAGTCGTTAGCTTCTGCAGATGACCCGTCGACCAACACCAAGACTGAAATCCATATCGAGAAAAAAAATCTTACCCAATTTTATGATCGGGCTGGTGATATTACTAAACACGTAACACTGGGGAAACTCTCATACACTGCCCAATGAAACACCACATTCCATCAAGAATTACTTTTGAGCCGTGTTTAAAGAACAACAACCTCGAATCAGCAAATGAACATTTATTATGCGCCTTTTATTCAAAATGAGTTCAAGGACAAGACATTGTAAACAAACTCAAACATGGACTTCATCTAAGTACAAAATTACAAAACAATTTGTGAAAAGGCCAACATTTTAAATTAAGTAGGAAGATACTGCAAAGCTCCCTACCAAGGAGGGTTAAAGTAGCAAGTCAACTCTAATTTAAAACTGCGCTCCAAATACTGTCCCAATACATTGAAGTCCTGTTGACCTCAAACCAATGTTGTTTTACCAATAAATGTTTCTAAATGTTGTTTTGATTTATTTAAAAATAAAAGAGCTTTAAATGTACAATACATAAGTGTTGAAGTTGATTTTATTACAAAGCCATTGCGTAATTAAAACTAGTAGAACTGGGATAGACATTAAACTTAATTGCAACTATAATAAACCTTGTGGAATTGCTAGATCAGTTTCAAGTATGGCACATAGAATAATATTATTAAACTCAATTAAAACCAAATATTGTAAAAATGAAAAATGTATTTGTGGTGAATCTATTTCTCTGAAACATGTATTACTTCAATGCAGTAATATGCGTCCATTTTTGCCAACTGATGTTTCTATTATCGATACCATTGATAACATAAGCTTTGATATAAGCGTTAGAGTAGCAAAAGCTTTGATTGATTCTCCAGTTGCTCAGTTTATATAATGATGTATTTTATATGTATGGATGTATGTCTGTATCTGGTGTAAATGTGTGTGAATGCGTGCGTATGTCTTATCATCTCGATAAAGAAGACGTTAATAAAACAACCAACCAACCAACCATATGCTGGCTGGTAATGTGTGCGGGCAGATGCGACACTGAACCTACTCTGAGTGCCAGAGGCTGATGATGCATACACACTTCTTTCCTACAGAACACTCTGTGTGGAACCATGGGAAGATTGACTTTAGGTAGAAACTGCAGAAGCAATTGTTTTTAAATACATTAGCACATTCTCTCTCCTCCAACCTTACATGTTAAGGAGGCTGAGTAAAATTAAAAAGCATTTTTTTTAAATCAATTATTTAGCCCTCAAATTTATGTATATATGTAGATTTACAGCTTTGTTCTTCTATTTTAACCAAAATGTTGTTCAATAAACAACAAATCTTCCATTTCCAGCTGCTTGAGAGCGGACTTCAGAGTGACCAGATCCTCCTGACAAGTTCCTCCGTCTGACGCTATTTTCTGTAGTAGATCTACTGCCACCATAGCTGTTACTGCACTGACTGCACTTTTTGAACCTCTCTATCATTGTCTGGGTCACCCCTGCTTGCACCTTCTTAACATCTGTCATGGTCTGGGTCAATTCTGACTGCACTTTCTACCCCTTGGGGTCATGAGCAATCTTGTCACTGTAGATTGTTCTAACCTATAAAGGGAACAGTGAAAGCCCCAGTTGAAAACCTGTCTTGCCTTTGTAGGCATGACTAATTCACTGCGGCAACAGTTCCCCCCGTTGGAGTGCCGGGGGTTTCAGTATAAATAGTATCCCCACTTTCTGGAAATTTAGTGCTTTAAATTCCCACTGTCGCTGTCTTCATCATTTGCTCTTTTCCATTCCTGATCTGTCCTATCACTCTGCTATACTTTCTTCTTCTTCGCTAGATCAATGACCTACCTTTTTTCTTGAAAACTCTTCCTGGACAAGACTCCTTGTTTGTGTATGAGGTCTGTTGGATCAGCTTGGGAGTGTTGGACGCTTTCTGCCGGGTGGTCACTAGGGCTTCTTATGATTGTATTATTTCGCACTATAGGCATTTTATATGTATGTGTTTTGTTGATGATTTATAATGATGGTTGTATTCTATTTTGTTTTTGTAACCGGGGTGTTCGCGTAGTTGAGGTCAACCCTCAGCCGTCCCCCGCGTGGGATGTCTTTATTGTAAAGTGACTGGCCGGTGGAGGGCATTCAATTTTCCCACTAGGGTTGTTTCGGCAGATCTTTTATGCGGATCGGGGGTTGTCCGGTCCTGATTTGGCTCGGAAGAGTCCGCTGGACCTAAAGCAACAATAAATCAATCAATCAACTGCACTTTCTGAATATATCATGGTCTGGGTCACCTCTGACAGCACTTTCTGAACATCTGTCATTGTCTAGGTTACCTCTGACAGCACTTTCTGAACATCCGTTATTGTCTGGATCACCTCTGAATGCACTTTCTGAACATCTGTCAATGTCTAGGTTACCTCTGACAGCACTTTCTGAACATCTGTCATGGTTTTTGTCACGTCTGACTGCACATTCTAAGCATGTCGTGGTCTGGGTCACCTCTGATTGCACTTTCTTAACATCTGTCATGGTTTTTGTCACGTCTGACTGCACATTCTAAGCATGTCGTGGTCTGGGTCACCTCTGATTGCACTTTCTGAACATCTGTCATGGTTTTTGTCACGTCTGACTGCACATTCTAAGCATGTCGTGGCCTGGGTCACCTCTGATTGCATCTTCTAAAAATCTGTTGTGGCCTGAAACACCTCTGATTGCACTTTTTAAAAATATCTGTCTTGGTTTGGGTCACCTCGGACTGCAGAATTGTCACGCTGATGCAGCTGACAGCAAGTTGTGAAGTAAGCTTTCCCAATTCCGTCTTCAGTGCTCCAACATCGGTCTGTCCAGCTGCGGTTGTGTGCCGTGTTGCTGGCAAATTCTTTCTGCAGACTTGCCACCTTCTTTTCTACATTGTCCGCGTTTTCCTTGACCTGTCCCACACTGACCGCTATCTCCTCTTTCAAATCTCCTTCCTTCATATTCAGGTCGCGGCTTAGTGAGGCCATGTCTGCCTGTGTGACTGACATAACAATGGGGAAATATATAACAGTATCAGCACAATCCTGTATTCCACGTTGCTTTAATGTCCGCTGGTTTATCTGCGGAAATTACCGATATGAGTGTAAATACTGATGAGAAATGTCGCTGTAATAATCCTCTCTTAAGGTGACCCCCACGGGACCAAATTTTTGTTTGATCTTATCCGAGGGGCACCCTAAACAGTCCTCTGATAAGATTAACTACCAGTAAAAAACTTGATCTTATACGAGGTGCTAAATTTTTGTGTCGTGTGACAGTTGTGTGTGTGTGTGTGTGCGTGTGTGTGTACATGTGTGCATGTTGGTGCGCGCGTATGCATGTATGCATTACTGTATATGTATTTTTTGTGCGTGTGTATGATGCATAAGCACACACTCAAACACTCAAACGAACGGATGCAAGCACGCATACACATACACACACTCACACACACACACACACAAACACATTGACGCGCACGCACGCAAATGAGAATAAAAAATAAAAAGTATGCACCAAGACAGTTACTGGATGTATTTGCAGAAAACCTTACACAAGTTTAACGAATTGTTCACTTTGTCTACGTCACGGCACATGCTTTATCGCTAGTGAATAAAGTCAATTCAGGGTAAGGTCCACTGTGGCAATACGTCCCGCTAGGAGGGGACACGGCAGATCACAGTTACACCTGTCTACACCGCCCATGGGTCGCACTCTGTCAAAGTGGTTCCCGTGTATATGACAGAGTGTCGCATAACGCGGATGGTGGCTGGACGTGACAGGTGTTCTGGGATGGAATTCCATTTCAAAACAGGAAGTGACCTCATAAATGACGTCATCTGTGACATCAATTTCTCTTTAGCAGTAGTCTCCTCCATTTGGGAACCAAAACGGGGTTGACGTTATCTGAGGTTTTCCCTTATGCGAGTGACGCTAAGCGAGGAATTCTAAATGGTACAAAGAAGGTGTTTGGCCGGGACCAACAACCTGATTGATCTTATCCGCGTTGTGACCTTAAACGGTAGTGACGTTAAAAGAGGAGTACTGTAGTTCACATCGGCCTGAAGTGTATTATTAACGTTATTATTATTATTATTATTATTATTATTATTATTATTATTATTATTATTATTATTATTATTATTACTGCTATTGTTATTAATACCTACCTACACACTGTATATACGTAATTCAGCATAGCTTATTATGATGATGACGACGACGACGATGATGATATGATGATGACGATGAAGATGATGATGACGACGATGATAAATACCTGCAGTGTTTAAGTTCATGGCGTAGTTTCACTAGTTCAGCGTAGCTAGCGTTGCTCAACAGCTCCATGTACTCGGCACTAGGTCCCTGCTTGAATGTGGGTGGTTCCTGAACAGAGGTCCTGCCAGGGGACACGCAGGTCACATGACCCATGAACTGTCGCAGACGTTGTGCCAGGGAGTCGTCTCCCTTTCCGTAGAAGACGAGTGGAGTGGGTGTGTACTTTGTGACCGCCAGCAGCGCTGCGTCACTGGGCAGGCTTGAAGTCACAGCATCAGCAGCGGGTGCTGGTTGCTGTAGCAAGTTGGTCAGCGAAGACAGCCACTGCTGCATTGCGCCATGTGTCGGTCAGCGTCCAGCTTGTCGCACAATCGCATGCATGGATCCAAGTTGAAGCTGTGAATGATTTTTTTTTTAAAATTAATTTTATGAACGAAAACAACAGTTTTAAGCAGTTGACACAGCGGTCTGAGACAATGCACACAGAAAGTGTGCATACACGGCAGACGTTTTAGCTGTCGGCCGCCGTAGGGCTCCAGACAGATGCTGCACGTCACCTTGAAGTCCACTTCATTGTCGCTAGCACCTTCTGCCGCCATTTATCAAAACAAGGATGCTTTTTAGAAACCGAAAGTTGTCGTCAATAGGGACCTTTTGGAGGCGTTTTGTGATTGGTTGTGACGGATCACATGCTGTAAGCACACCGAGTAGCTGAGACTTACGAGGCTTACGCTTGCTTCCCCTATACGCACCGTGTCCGGGGACTTTAATGTTATCCTCGCACTAATGTGTCGTAAGCCTCGTCGACTGACATAAGCTATGTGACACTCTACATTCGCGCGAAAGTAGTTCAAGGGACAAAACTCCTGTGTAGAATAAGATATAAACGGTTTTGTCCCTTGAACTACTTTCCCGCGAATGTAGAGTGTCACAATAGCGTAAGTGTTTTGTCCCTTTCAGTTTTCTGCGATGGGGTTGAAATTTTCCCTGTAAATACTTGTCGGCGATCTCTTCGGCAAAGATGAAAACTCTATTTTCGGTACACGAATGTAATTTCTAGGTCACATATTACTGGGTATATAATTGTGTTCCTTTTTATTTATATCAAAGTAATACCATTGCTCGATCTGGAGAGAGAGAGAGAGAGAGAGAGAGAGAGAGAGAGAGAGAGAGAGAGCGTTTATGTGTGTTTCTATGTGTGTGTGAGAGAGTGTTTGTGTGCGCGCATCTCAGGGTTGCCTTGAACTTTACAGGTAAATAAATAATGAAATACAAACGAACTATTGTAAGCCTACTTTTATCTTCACTACAGAGGGTGAGTGCATGGGGTTACTACTACTACTACTACTACTACTACTACTACTACTACTACTACTACTACTACTACTAATAACAATAATAATAATAATAATAACAATAACAATAAGATTGCAACAGCATGATTGACCACGAGTTGAAGTACCTATAAATCAAATATCATAAAAATCGGT
Organism: Oncomelania hupensis; assembly: GCA_036898135.1. NCBI lineage: Eukaryota > Metazoa > Mollusca > Gastropoda > Littorinimorpha > Pomatiopsidae > Oncomelania > Oncomelania hupensis. Next base: position 87,772,520 of record CM072514.1, on the reverse strand, counting down.
CCAGCCAATGATCAAAACCTTTTTTTTTTAATTAAAAAATTAACATCAGCGACCTTTGAGTTAGAGCAAATGCGATGGCCCGGATTGCCATTAACTCTGGCGATGTCCATTGGAAGTTTTGAATGGAATCTGTCCGCTGGTTATAGAGATAGGGCGCGCCACGGAGCCACAGACCACTAGACCGACCTTTAGGCTCGTTCCGATTGTAAAATATTTCCCGATATTACCCAAACCGTGCCGTCACTAATTTCGCATCGTTGTAGTTAGGGATATATGTACAAAATATTATATGTTTAATTATTTGCACGTTAACTGTGAACCGAAGAAGAGAGATTAGGAGGAGGACGAGGAAAGTGATTAAGAATTAGTACAATATATAATTTAAATAGGTAAACAGACAATATCACAAGAAGAAGAATAAGAAGTAGAAGAAGAAGAAGAAGAAGAAACAACAACAAAGAAGAACTTTTTAATATTAATAAACTATATATGAAGGATGTATAACTTTTATTGGATTTTATTAAAAGTCCACATGTTAAAGCTAGTGTATTATTAAGAAACACTCACTTCCACACTGTCATTAAGATAGTATTTTTATTTTGTACAAACCGCATGAACATGGAGGGATAAAAATGAAATAACCACTGTTCACTTCAGTGATATTGGTATTCAACGCAGTCTTTCACATATTTTTAACATTTCATTTCGTTTCATTTCAATAATAAGCACACTTAGATCAAAACATAAACTTGAATACTTATTTATTTTTATTTTAACAACTTTATTATAACCGAGGTGAAATTCGGGCACTTTCATTTTCGAAAGTACAGCAGCCCCAAGTGAAGCGCTTTACCCAAGGTACATGCTGGGTGTGTTCTTGTCACCGGCACTCACCCGTCTAGGACATGAGCGTCAGGATCTTTAAAGTCCGTTATGATGGAATGTATGCGACACAGACTAGACCTCGGTTTATACTCTCATCCGAAGGAGTAGGAAACGGGAGTAAAGTGTCTTTCCCGAGGACACAACACAATGGCCCGGTCTGGGCTCGAGCTCACGCATCGCACATACACAAACGTACACGCGCACGCACACTGGAGCACACACACATACACGCACACTGGAGCACACACACACACATACACGCACACTGGAGCACACACACACACATACACGCACACTGGAGCACACACACAAACATACACGCACACTGGAGCACACACACAAACATACACGCACACTGGAGCACACACACACAAACATACACGCACACTGGAGCACACACACACACAAACATACACGCACACTGGAGCACACACACACAAACATACACGCACACTGGAGCACACACACACAAACATACACGCACACTGGAGCACACACACACAAACATACACGCACACTGGAGCACACACACAAACATACACGCACACTGGAGCACACACACACAAACATACACGCACACTGGAGCACACACACAAACATACACGCACACTGGAGCACACACACAAACATACACGCACACTGGAGCACACACACAAACATACACGCACACTGGAGCACACACACACAAACATACACGCACACTGGAGCACACACACACAAACATACACGCACACTGGAGCACACACACAAACATACACGCACACTGGAGCACACACACACAAACATACACGCACACTGGAGCACACACACACAAACATACACGCACACTGGAGCACACACACACAAACATACACGCACACTGGAGCACACACACACAAACATACACGCACACTGGAGCACACACACACAAACATACACGCACACTGGAGCACACACACAAACATACACGCACACTGGAGCACACACACACAAACATACACGCACACTGGAGCACACACACAAACATACACGCACACTGGAGCACACACACACAAACATACACGCACACTGGAGCACACACACAAACATACACGCACACTGGAGCACACACACACAAACATACACGCACACTGGAGCACACACACACAAACATACACGCACACTGGAGCACACACACAAACATACACGCACACTGGAGCACACACACACAAACATACACGCACACTGGAGCACACACACACAAACATACACGCACACTGGAGCACACACACAAACATACACGCACACTGGAGCACACACACAAACATACACGCACACTGGAGCACACACACACAAACATACACGCACACTGGAGCACACACACAAACATACACGCACACTGGAGCACACACACAAACATACACGCACACTGGAGCACACACACAAACATACACGCACACTGGAGCACACACACACAAACATACACGCACACTGGAGCACACACACACAAACATACACGCACACTGGAGCACACACACAAACATACACGCACACTGGAGCACACACACACAAACATACACGCACACTGGAGCACACACACACAAACATACACGCACACTGGAGCACACACACACAAACATACACGCACACTGGAGCACACACACACAAACATACACGCACACTGGAGCACACACACAAACATACACGCACACTGGAGCACACACACAAACATACACGCACACTGGAGCACACAAACAAACATACACGTACACTGGAGCACACACACAAACATACACACACACTGGAGCACACAAACAAACATACACGTACACTGGAGCACACACACAAACATACACACACACTGGAGCACACACACAAACATACACACACACTGGAGCACACACACAAACATACACGCACACTGGAGCACACACACAAACATACACGCACACTGGAGCACACAAACAAACATACACGCACACTGGAGCACACACACAAACATACACGCACACTGGAGCACACAAACAAACATACAAGCACACTGGAGCACACACACAAACATACACACACACGTGTACACATACATGCACACACACACACACACACACGCGCGTTCTCGCGCACGCACGAACTTACACGCTCACACACTATCAGTTCACAGGTTTGAACCCTGAGTTGTAGTGGCCTAGCGGTAAGGCACTGTAGGGGGGAGGGGCGAGGGAAGGGCCCCGGGGAAGTGGTTGGGGGGAGGGGCCAAAACCGTCAGAGGGTAAGGGGGAGGATCGTAGACGCCGGACATGAAGTGATGCGTCGTGTAGGGCACGTCTGATTGGTTGACAATTCTTCCTGTTGACTCGCCCGCTGTGGAAGAAACAGAAAATGACACTACTCAAAAAGGGCTATTTAAAAAAATAAATTAAAAAACAACATAAAGAGGGAAGACAAAAAACACACCACAAAACTCCACTGGAACATCCAAGAAAGGGAGGGGGGGAGGAGGGGGAGCCTATATTGGACATGGTAATTTCGGAGGTCAATTGCTCTGGGCCATTATTGTTTCAATGTCATGCTTATGTGAAACACTCACACTTCGGTTTATTGTACAAATTTAACAGCGTTAAAAATATTACAACTGCCGACAAATTAGGCTGACTTAGCCGCAGTCATCCCACAGCGCGGAGCTGGCTACATTAGTGTGACGCTTTCACAGGATTATCTCCTGTCCAAATGGCTCTCATTATTTTATGATGATGATGATGATGATGAGTATGATGATGATGATGATGATGATCATCATCATCATCATCATCATCATCATCATCATCATCATCATCATCATCATCATCATCATCATCATCATCGGAGCTGGCTACATTAGTGTGACGCTTTCACAGGATTATTATTATTATTATTATTATTATTATTATTATTATTATTATTATTATTATTATTATTTTGTTTTTTTTTTAATTTTTTTTTTGTACATAAACAGGTCTTTAAGGGGAGCTGGAGATAATTCCTTTCCTTTAATTATTTTATCAGATGCTCTCTAGAATGCTCCAACGCTACGTTTATAGGTTGAATTTTTCGCAAACATCAGCCACAAAAAATAAACAAAAGCAAACACCATCTTTTAGCGTGAATT
>CM072514.1:87749757-87768032 GCA_036898135.1 Oncomelania hupensis | reverse complement strand
GAGGACACAACACAATGGCCCGGTCTGGGCTCGAGCTCACGCATCGCACATACACAAACGTACACGCGCACGCACACTGGAGCACACACACAAACGTACACGCGCACGCACACTGGAGCACACACACAAACGTACACGCGCACGCACACTGGAGCACACACACAAACGTACACGCGCACGCACACTGGAGCACACACACAAACGTACACGCGCACGCACACTGGAGCACACACACAAACGTACACGCGCACGCACACTGGAGCACACACACAAACGTACACGCGCACGCACACTGGAGCACACACACAAACGTACACGCGCACGCACACTGGAGCACACACACAAACATACACGCACACTGGAGCACACACACAAACATACACGCACACTGGAGCACACACACAAACATACACGCACACTGGAGCACACACACAAACATACACGCACACTGGAGCACACACACAAACATACACGCACACTGGAGCACACACACAAACATACACGCACACTGGAGCACACAAACAAACATACACGCACACTGGAGCACACACACAAACATACACGCACACTGGAGCACACACACACAAACATACACGCACACTGGAGCACACACACAAACATACACGCACACTGGAGCACACACACAAACATACACGCACACTGGAGCACACACACAAACATACACGCACACTGGAGCACACACACAAACATACACGCACACTGGAGCACACACACAAACATACACGCACACTGGAGCACACACACAAACATACACGCACACTGGAGCACACACACAAACATACACGCACACTGGAGCACACAAACAAACATACACGTACACTGGAGCACACACACAAACATACACGCACACGTGTACACATACATGCACACACACACACACACGCGCGTTCTCGCGCACGCACGAACTTACACGCCCACACACAATCAGTTCACAGGTTTGAACCCTGAGTTGTAGTGGCCTAGCGGTAAGGCACTGTAGGGAGGAGGGGCGAGGGGAAGGCCCCCCGGGAAGTGGTTGGGGGGAGGAGGGGCCAAAACCGTCAGAGGGTAAGGGGGAGGATCGTAGACGCCGGACATGAAGTGATGCGTCGTGTAGGGCACGTCTGATTGGTTGACAATACTTCCTGGTGACTCGCCCGCTGTGGAAGAAACAGAAAATGACACTACTCCAAAAGGGAAGTTTAAAAAAAATTAATTAAAAAACAACATAAAGAGGGAAGACAAAAAACACAACACAAAACTCCACTGGAACATCCAAGTAAGGGAGGGGGGGGGGGGGAGGAGGGGGAGCCTATATTGGACATGGTAATGTCGGAGGTCAATTGCTCTGGGCCATTATTGTTTCAATGTCATGCTTATGTGAAACACTCACCCTTCGGTTTATTGTACAATTTTAACAGCGTTAAAAATATTACAACTGCCGACAAATTAGGCTGCCTTAGCCGCAGTCATCCCACAGCGCGGAGCTGGCTACATTAGTGTGACGCTTTCACAGGATTATCTCCTGTCCAAATGGCTCTCATTAATTTATGATGATGATGATGATGATGATGATCATCATCATCATCATCATCATCATCATCATCATCATCAGTAGTAGCAGTAGTAGTATCACCTTCATCATCATCCATCATCATCATCCATCATCATCATTATTATTATTATTATTATTATTATTATTATTACCATCATTATTATTATTATTATTATTATTATTATTATTATTATTATTATTATTATTATTATTATTTTATTTTTGTACCTAAACAGGTCATTAAAGGGAGCTGGTGATAAGTCCTTTCCTTTGATTATTTTATCAGATGCTCTTTCGAATGCTCGAACGCTACGTTTATAAGTTGAATTTTTCGCAAACATCAGCCACCAAAAAAAAAAAAATAAATAAATAAATAAAAATCAAACACCATTTTTTAGCGTGAATTAGACTTTTGGTTTTTCGAAATTTTGACCTAGACATTAAAAACACTTTAAGTCGTCCGGCTTAGTAGGAGAGGCTTCTTCACCGTCTACATCTACTGAGAATGGAACAAAGGAGAAGGAAGCCTCCAAAAGACTCAACTGCTAAGTTATTCCACGAAGATATATAGCCTCCTTTATATTAAAGTACTGAGATGGACGCGTTCTACAGAGAGGACGCTATCGTGTCCAAATACAAGCGCCTGTGGTGATTACAATCATTTCTTAAAACGTAAGCTTACCTGTATTGGAGGTGGATGTGTGTGGAGGCCGGACGCCCGAGTCCAACGGCGCTCGCCGCCGCAGGCAGCAACAGAGGATGGTAATGATACCAGCAGCGACTATCATCGACATCACTGTCAGCCCCACGATCAACGCTACGCTGAAACACACCACCAGTGCGGGCTATTAAATAGCGCTCTTCTTTCACCAAACGTTTTAGTTCTCTACTCACCGATTCTGGCTATTAAAAAAAAATCAACAACTCCAACAGTAATCAACTAGAATGGGTCCTCGATAGGACAGAGGTAGTGGATCATCGACAGTACAATTATGCTATCGTGGATCCAAAGTACTTGATTCATGCCCTTGCGAAAACAACTTATAATCAAAGGAAAAGTCAGTGGTACACAATGCCTCATACAAGGAGACATGCGCTTACACACTAATCATCATCATCATCATCATCATCATCATCATCATCATCATCATCATCATCATCATCATCATCATCATCATCATCACCACCACCATCATCAGCATAATCATCATTATCATCGCCGTCGTCGTTGTGGCTGTCAAACTACAATCACCTTCAATAATTGTATTGGATGCAATCTAATTTTTCAGAATAACAATTCATCAATATCAAAATAAATAATCAACATCACCTTTATTATCATCATTATCATCATCATCATATCATCATCATCATCACCATCATCATCATCGTCGTCGTCATTGTCATACTTTGGGTTACAGCATTCTGTATTACGATATCCACAGCAGCCGTAGGAGCACCATTTGGTAGAGTTGTCTTTGACATTATTACAAAACTCCCCTCCGTAAACACCTGCCAAAGAAGTGAAGCAACTGAAAAATTATTAATGGGATAAATAAACAATTAAAAAACAACAACAACGAAACAACAAATAATACATTTAATTAACAAATATCACGAGGGAATTGAACCCAGGTTTTTTGGACTTTGAAAAGACAGCGTATGGCATGAGGCATTACGGGGCCACGATGATACCTCCTCCACCATGTCACGAACGGAGAAGTTCGCAGAACCATCACAGCTAATATTGGTCCATACGAACACCGTATAACAGTCAAAGACTGGAAAAACTGCGCTGGTACGGCTATCTTAAAAGATAAACAAACAATTCCTTATAATGAGAACAGGATGGCGGGTACGTGTCAAATAAAGGTATCATCAGGGGTTGTGTCCACCCGCATGTCTATGAACTCCTCCACACCATCACGCGCCCTACGATCTTCCTCTGACACCCGTCTGTTTAAAGTTCAGCGTTTTAACAGAAAGCAACACGGAGCAAGAAGCTCCTTCTGTTCTGGTCCCCAGTTATAGAATTCCTGACCATACTGTGTTAGATGATGTGCTACACCTCCAACATTCAAACAAAACTTGAAAACCTGTCTCTTCAAAAAGTAATTTTTCTAACTTATAGTTTTTGATAGGACACTTTAATATTTATTTAGGATGGTTATCTACTTTCAGCCATTTTTTGTATAACTCTTTTTAGTACGTATAAATGTATATTATGAATGTAGGCTTCTGACTGGTTTTAAGATGATGCAAATATATGATGTAACATTTGTTTTTTTGTTACGGGCCTACAGCCTTTGGGTCGGCACGAAAGAAATGTTCAGTTATTATTATTATTATTATTATTATTATTATTATTATTATTATTATTGTTGTTGTTGTTGTTGTTGTTATTATTATTATTATTGTTATTATTATTATTATTATTATTATTATTATTATTATTATTATTATTATTATTATTATTATTATTATTATTATTAGGTGGTTATTATTATTATTATTATTATTATTATTATTATTATTATTATTATTATTATTATTATTATCATCATCATCATTATCATCATCATCATCATCATCATCATCATCATCATCATCATCATCATCATCATCATAATCAATGATTGAATGACAAGCAATTATTAATTAAGAAACTAAACAATACAATCAGCAGTAATAAATACACAAGTTCATAAATAAATAAATAAATAAATAAATTTCCGAACATTTCAGCCAGGCATCTTCTGAAGCTGTTGGAAATCAGTCTTTTGATTTTTTTGCAAGTTCAGTTAAAACGGCAGAAACTGTGAAAGAGATCTTTTCTATCATTGATCAGTTGTCAACAGCCTTAAGCACCAACGGCATTAAGTGGGAACATCGGGCTGATTGAGTCAGATCCTGTTTCGGCCTCAGTCAGATCCTGTCGGCCTGAGTCAGATCCTGTCGGCCTGAGGTTAGATCCTGTTTCGGCCTCAGTCAGATCCTGTCGGCCTGAGTCAGATCCTGTCGGCCTGAGGTTAGATCCTGTTTCGGCCTGAGTTAGATCTTGTTTCGGCCAGCGCCCTGAGCGCCTCTTACGCCGTAAAAATACCTAAAACTTTAGCAACTCCCCTAAAACTGCATTTCCATCTCTTTAGGCAAGTCCACTACTGTCTAAAGCTGTCTTCAGTGAACCATGCCGTCACCACAGACCTGGATGGTAGGCACCGAAGGCTCCAAGGTCGGGACCGTACATGATGTGAGCGTGGTAATGGTTCAGCATCGGTGTGTTGTTGCTGCTGTTGCTGTTTTTGTTGTTGGTGGTGCTGCTGCTACTGATGATACGGTTGCTGATGCAGCGTTTGTTATTGCTGCTGTTGCTGCCAATCTATTATTTCTGCTTTTGTTGATGCTGATGTGTTCGTTGTTATCACTGTTGTCGCCGTCGCTGTTTTTTCAAGACTCACAGCGTGCGTACAGTTGTTTCAGCAACTCAAAATATCGACGACAAAAAGGCAAGCTGATTTGCCTGAGACAGTTTAGAAAGCAAAATGAGTTCGTTGCTCTCTTGTGAATACCACCGAGGCGGATAATTTTTACAAATTAAAAAAAAAAAAAAAACTATAGCTGCCAACCACAGTCGCTTGTATCTGGACACGCGAGCGCCTGTGCTGCCAACATAAATAGGCTTAGTTCTCCTTCAACTGTTGACGTGAAGGCAGCGACCGCACACACACACACACTGCAATGTCAATAATAAGACACAGTATCGATTTGTTCCCCACTGATAAGTCGCTTGAAAGTTTGACAATGGTACTTCCACTATCAAGAATTAACGAACGCTCACAATAAAATACTAATAAAGTGGTCTTCAAATGACGGTCTTCAGATGCCAGGGAATAACCTTGAACTTGTTCCTGAACAAATGAATCCTTCAAAACTCTGTTAACAACGTGAGATTCTGTAACAGTTATCTGTAAATCTTACGTTCATCATATCACTTTTCTATTAAAAAAAAAAAGAAAAAAATAAAGAACTGTCTATGAGCACTTATCATGCAATTTTCTATAGTAGCCTTCGTCTGCCTTCTCAAAATGAAGTATTAAGTGTCACAGGCACAGGAAAATGAACTTTTGGTTCCAGACTGCTGCTCCGTGTCTACACAAAACCAACAAGCCAACCGCCAACGTCTCGCTCTCAATGAGTTAAGACTCAAAGAAGCTCTCAGGGCGACTCAAATTAATGGAGATGAAGAGCCCTATCCAATGTTAAAAGTCTGTCAACAAGACCTACATCTTCAACCAGCGGCCAGAGAATTGCTTGCACACATTTATTGTTTTGTTTATATGTTCCTACCCACCAAACCTATCCCTACCCACATTCTCTCTCTCTCTCTCTCTCTCTCTTTCTCTCTCTCTCTCTCTCTCTCTCTCTCTCTCTCTCTCTCTCTCTCTCTCTCTCTCTCTCTCTCTCTCTATCTTTGAACGCAAACAGCATGTCATCGCGAAGGTGCCGTCAGGCCAATGAATACATTCCAGCACGGTTATAGATGGGATGATATAGATGGTCGGAGTGACCATTTTAATGATATATATTAAACAACAGCAACTGTTTGGACTATTGTGTTAGCTGGACATAGTGACTTGTGATTGAATTGCATCCTTAATATAAGGAGAATACCGCAAGACGCATCTTCAGGGCTAACTTGAGTTTGCCAGTCCCGGATAGATACGACATCAATAATAATAATAATAATAATAATAATAATAATAATAATAATAATAATAATAATAATAATAATAATAATAATAATAAAATGAAATTAATTAATTAGTTCTTTTAATAATAATAATAATAATAATAATAATAATAATAATAATAATAATAATAATAATAATAATAATAATAATAATAATAATAATAATAATAACAACAATAACAATAATAATAATAATAATAATAATAATAATAATAATAATAATAACAATAATAATAACAATAATAATAATAATAATAATAATAATAATAATAATAATAATAATAATAATAATAATAATAATAATAATAATAATACAAAAAAACTTAATAGCGAAAATAATTGTGACTACCTTTAGTCATTAACCAAGGCCCTGAACTAGGTGCCACCTCCTCTATCCCCAGTCGCCCAGAATTGTGCTCAGTCGTCAGGGTGTCAGACGAGGCCCAACAAATGCAAGTGAGCGCCTCGGGCGGTTTGAGTTAGATTCTGTATCGGCCAGCGCCTTGAGCAGCTCTTGAGCTGGAAAAGTGCTCTACAATTCAGAAGAAGAAGAAGAAGAAGAAGAAGAACAACAACAACAACAACAACAATAACCATAGCAACATCAAATACAAGACGTTGTATAATCTTCTACCTCAATGTATGCGTTCATGGGACCTTAGTTTTGAATTTCTAGAATTTTCTAGAAATACTTTGAAATAATCTGGGAGAATCAGAATGAGCTAAATGTCTGTCGGTTGGACCATCGAAAGAATGTTTGATCCAACTTCATAGGAACGTTGCTTACGTTAGTGGCTTGCCTAACGTGAAATCATATTTCCTCTACAGCAGAAGGTCAAAGTCAATGGAGTCATTTTGTTTTTAAATACGTTTTGATCAATGTTTCGAAGACCTCTAAAGCGATTTTGCTGAAGTACGTTTAGTATACAGATAGGGAAGTGTCTCAAAATCATGGACCACACTTCAGTAGCAGCCCGTTTGTCGGACAGTCGGCGGTCTGTCGCTCCGGATTTCCCCCTTTTTTGGTTGTGTTGAAAAGAAATTTCGCCTCATCTCAAGAAAAACCGAGCCCCAAATCATCTTTTTTATTGTGCGGATGTGACATCATTCGTATTTGCGCTTTCTCAAAGGTTAAGGTCATTGTACTTTACCATTTTCAAAACACTCTTTGGCAGTTTATTTAAAAACTGGCTGAGCTGATTTTCGATGCTATTTGGCTTACTGATTGCGCAGATAGTGAGTTGTTGTGGCCTATGATTCTGAGTTTTCCTTTTACTTCTTTAGGAGAAAGCTGAGAAAATGAACATTTTGAGAACAGGTTATTTTGCCGCTGTGTGTGTGTGTGTGAATGTCTGGAAAGACACTTGAATGGCTTGCCCATCTTGTTTCATGTTCATCAATTTACAAATAAATACAGATAGATAGAACGAAGGAGCACAGTGACGGTGACTCTGCTGGTGGTTGAAAAACAACAGGCTTATGTTCTGTGACGCGTTTTAAAATTAAAGTTATCACTACTTGTACGGTTTAATTGTAGGATGGTTAGCACCCCTCACTGATGTACACCAGTTATTGTCACGCAAACTTTGACCGAACGTGAACAATTAGTAGTCTACTTTTATATTGAAATACAGAGACTTGATATTTGTTCACCGGCATTGGAAGGTGGCCCTGATTCGGCTCTTTGCAGTCTTAAACAATGAATAACTAAACTAAACTAAACAATGGAAGAATAATTGCAACAAGGCAAGTCTGGACAACATACTCACACGAAATACAATACGTGCGCAAACACACATACAGATACAATACTAATTGCTTGCTCTCTGTCTGTCTGACTGTCTGTCTGTCTGTCTCTGTCTCTCTCTCTCTCCCTCTGTCTGTCTGTCTGTCTCGCTATCTCTTTTTAAAATAATATTTCTCAAGACACGACAACTCACAAATAGCCTACGCAAGTCTGCGAAACTTGGTTCGTAATTCTTTTTCGTGGGAAAACCCCCAGTCTACGTCATAACTTTTGCGCTTCCGCAAGGTCACGACCTCCTCATTTACATTACGCAGAAAACTTCGCTGAATTGCGAAATTTTCATAATTTTGACGAATCGTGATTCTCATGTAAGTTTCTGGTATTTTTTGCACACGTCGGGTCAGTTTCTATAAACGTAAGCTTGAATTAATGCTTTGACTGTATTCTCTCACCATTTGTTGTTGATTCTTTAAAATAGATGTACTTGGCTCTTAAAAACGGTGCTGTTTTTTTTTTGGGCTGCTTTTTCATTCAGATGTAAAATGGCGGAGGAGTTTGTGGTTCCGATTGAGATTTTCAACATAAGTTTTGCATTATGTCTAGGTTTCAAGTGTCTCCTATGGGCATGGAAAAGATGTAAAATCACTTTTCTCGCGTATTCTTATGAATGTGCACGAACAGCCCTAGGTTTAGATGAGCCCTATACTACTTGGTTCGTAGGCCTAAACGGGCTAGTTAGTAGGCTAGCGTAGGCAATGAACACAAGTTGCGGCTATAGAAGCTCTCTAAGTTGTGTTTTAAAAAAAAATGAGAAGAACAAATTACCAATGCCCTATCCTAAACTTCAACTAAACTTTCGTTGGTAAAAGCGTCTGTTTTAGCCGGTGATTAACCAAATCTAAAGACTCGTGCGTTTCCGACGAAAACAACTTCCGCAAATTAGAGAGTTATGATGGCGTTTGCCTCCCCTGGATAAGGACGAACAACATTTCGTCTACAGTACAACTAAAGGCGCTGCCGCTTTAGAACCGCAGACACGAAGAAAAATTTGCTAGGATTTTTCCGATTGCATAACCGAAATCGAAATGGATCACTGCGAACCAAGTTTCGCTGGTCGAACTAAAGCTCTCTAATATCTCTGGCTTTCTCTAGTCGAAACCACACTCGTCTTAAATTAACCACATTTCCTTCTTTCTTTTATTCATATTTTTCGTTTCCCATGTCTTTTTTAAAATCTTTTTCCTCTCTTCTTCGTCTTCATATATCTTCATCATCATCATCATCATCATCATCATCATCATCATCATCATCATCATCATCATCATCATCATCATCATCTGCTTCTTCTTCTTCTTCTTCTTCTTTTCCTTCCCGTGGGGCTGCCGGGGGTTTCTGTATAAATAGTATCCCCACTTTTCGGAAATTTAGTGATTTAAATTCCAACTGTCGATGTCTTTCTCCTTTGTTCTTTGTCATTCCTACTATACTATGTTCTATCAATCTACTATATTATTTTCTTCGCTAGGCAAGTCACCTACCTTTTTACTTGAAAACTCTTCCCGAACTCCTCATTTGTGTATGAGGTCTGCTGGGTCAGCTTGGGGATATTGGACGCTTTCTGCCCAAATGGTCACTAGGGCTTTCTATGATATCATTATTTAGCAATGTAGGCATGTTATATGTATATATGTTTTATTTTTATTTTTTTATTTTTTATTTTTTTGTAAACGGGGGTTCGATAAATTAGAGTGTATCCTCAGCGTCCCCTGCGTGGGATGTCTTTATTGTAAAGTGACCAGCTGGTGGAGCTTCTTCTTCTTCTTCTTCTTCTTCTTCTTCTTCTTCTTCTTCTTCTTCTTCTTCTAATGCATGCTCATCTACCTTCTTATTCCTGCTCCCATTCTTCTTCTCATTCTCCTATTTAAGTAAAGCAAACGTTTGCAAGCGAACAACAACGGAGCAAGTCGATATCACTTGGCTCACAGCTCTGAACAATCAATGTGCTGCAATTTGCTATCTCTCTCTCCCTCCCTCTCTCTCTCTCTCTCTCTCTCTCCCCTCCATCACCATTCCCTCATCCACTATCTTCTTCCTGCTGTTATTCCACCCAACAGATTACGATGCATTTGAAAATATTCTAAGTCACCCTGACCTCAGCAGACGCCGGTACCGCAGCACTGCAACCAATCACTGCACCGTAACTCACACTCCTAGATCACCCCTCTCTCTCTCTCTCTCTCTCTCTCTCTCTCTCTCTCTCTCTCTCTCTCTCTCTCTCTCTCTCTCTCTCTCTCTCTCTCTCTCTCTCTCTCTCTCTCTCTCTCTCTCTCTCCCTCTTCCTCTTCTTCTTCTTATCCTTCTTCTCCTGATCTTCTTCCACCCACAAATTAAATTATTATAATGCATTTCAAAATGTTTAAACTCACCACGCTCTCGACGGGACCTCAGTACTGCAACCAATCACTGCACCGTAACTCACACATCTCGATCTAATATCCTCCTTCTCTCTCTCCTCCTTCTCTTCTTCCTCCTCCTCCTCTTTCTCCTCCTATCCTATCTTATCCCGTAACTCGGAGGTCATTGGGGCATCACCGAGGATCGTTTAACCAGCGTACTCCATCTTTGTCTTCAGCAACCCTCATGGCTTCGCTAAATGTCAAGCCAGTCCATTCTCGAATGTTGTCCTCTTTTTCTGTCTCTATCGTCTTCTGTCTCCTTGCACCGTGCCTTGCAGGATGGTATTTGCAAAGCCTGATGCTCTGGTGATGTAGCCATACTATCGGAGTTTCCGTTTCTTCACCACTGTGAGCATGCCATCGTGTTGTCCAATGGCTTGTGTGATGGTCTTCTTCTTCTTCTTCTTCTTCTTCTTCTTCTTCTTCTTCTTCTTCTTCTTCTTCTTCTTCTTCTTCTTCTCCAGAGCCTCTTCCACCCACAAATTACGATGCATTTGAAAATGTTAGAAGACACTGCGCTATCGGCAGACCTCAGCACTAGCACTGCAACCAATCATTGCACCTTAACTAACACACCACCCTCCTTCTCTCTCTCTCTCTCTTTCTCTCTCTCTCTCTCTCTCTCTCTCTCTCTCTCTCTCTCTTCTTTCTTCTTTCTTCTTCTTCTTCTTCTTCTTCTTCTTCTTCTTCTTCTTCTTCTTCTTCTTCTTCTTCCTCTCACACAATAAGATGCAGCAAGCAATATTGAATGTTACCAAGATCCCACCTGCGGACGGTAGCTCGCGTTTTGATTTAATATTAAGTACTAAAGCACCTCCTCCTCCTCCTCTTCTTCTTCTTCTCCTCCTCCTCCTTTCCCTTATTCGTATTGTGAACTCACAACCTCGCTTTGCACCTATTACTTGCGCTAGCTTTCTTCTTTGTTGAGCCTCGCTCCCTCTTCTTCTGTTCTGTGCACAATATATTCACTCACCTTGCCGAGGGCTTCTTCCTCTTCTCTTCCTCCTCCCTATTATTCCTTGAACTTTCACAGTAGACAGGGGGACACAAACGGCGAAGGGAGGGAATGCCTTCCATTTTCTTTTAATTTTCTCCCTTTCTCTCATCTTGTTCGTTCACAGGTAGAAAAAGTGAAAAACTAACTTATTTCCTTAAACAGAATAAAAACGTTACGCGTGGATTTTTTTTGGGTATGGGGCTATTTTCCTATCGCTGGCAATGATGCATGTATTTGGTCTGAAGTTGTCCTAAATGCTATCATTACTTACTCAACCTCTTTCCACAAGCGGATGGAACTTTTCTTGCTGGTTTCCACAACTAACATCCAGCGGTTTACACAACTTCCGCCGAGGACATTTTAAATTTCTTGATGCAAAAATGGAGACAATCAATCATCATGTTTCTGACGATGGCAACACGTGGGAGACGAATAATATCCACCCCGAAATGTCTTCTGCTTTTAGTGTTTTACACAGCTTTTTGTATTGACATAACTTGCAAGCACTGTCGATCCGTGTACACAGTAACACGATGGTAAGATACCTTGCTGCGGGCTGCATCTCTCTCTCTCTGCACACCACGCTATCAGCGACACTGCGACACGAGAATGCAGTCAATTATATGTTACCACGGATTTAGACAACTAGCGGACGCTTGTCTTGCATGCTCAACTTTAAGGCACGAAACGTTCTGACGCAGAAATCGAACCTAAGAAAATTTGTCTCAGACAAAAACATTAATTTTATCCCAGTTCAAAAGATGTGTTGTTAGTGATGATTGTGTTGCAAGTGTAGTCTCAGACTTCTCGTTGCCTCAGTCTGTACATCGTAGGACAGAACGCTCTCTTTCCCTTTAGTTTCCAACGAAGAATACAAAGCATGGAGATGAGGTGCTACAGAAGACTTCTGGGCATTTCCTATTACCAGCACATCACCAACGACGAAGTCCGACAGACCATCACACAAGCCATTGGACAACACGATGACCTGCTCACAGTGGTGAAAAAACGTAAACTCCGATAGTATGGCCACGTCACCAGATCATCAGGCCTTGCAAATACCATTCTGCAAGGCACAGTGCAAGGAGGTAGAAGAAGAGGGAGACCGAAAAAGAGGTGGGAGGACAACATTTGAGAATGGACTGGTTTGACACTGAGCGAAACAATCAGGGTTGCTGAGGACAGAGAAAGATGGAGTACGCTGGTTAAACGATCATCTGTGGTGCCCCTACGACCTCCGGGTTATGGGATAGGATAGGATAGGATTTTATTTATGTGATCGTCCTTCTATAGCGCGTTTTTGGCCCAAGAGCTACTCAAGGCGCTGGCCGATACAGGATCTCTCTCCAACCGCCAAAGGCGCCCACTTACAGCGTTAGGCACGTCTTTTGACGCCCAGACAACTGAGCACAGTCCTGTCCTAACTTTCCTTACAACGTTGATGAAGAAACACAAAAAGTAAGATCTTCAAGCATTCAAAGCCAATTGTTTTGCAGCATTTTGGTATTGCAGAACATTGCACATTCAAACACTTGTGCTTGGCGAGATCATTGACGTCGGTTGACTTGGCAGCTGAAAAATACAAGTCCCGTCCGACAGGTTGGGTCAGCAATCCAACCTGTCCGGCAGCCGGTTCTACCTGCCCCGGACAGTCGGACAGTCGGTTGTATCGAACCCTGTTCTGTCTTTCTGTCTGCCTGTTTGTCTCTCTCTCTCTCCCTCCATCTCTCTCTTTCTCCCCCCCCCCTTTCTCTCTCCCCCTCTCTTTCTCTTTCTCCCTCTCTTTCTCTCTCTTTTTCTCTTTCTCCGTCTCTTTTTTCTTTCTCTTTCTCCCTCTCTTTCTCTCTCTCTTTTTTCTTTCTCTTTCTCCCTCTCTTTCTCCCTCTCTTTTTTCTTTCTCTTTCTCCCTCTCTTTCTCTCTCTCTTTCTCTTTCTCCCTCTCTTTCTCTTTCTCTCTCTTTCTCCCTCTCTCTCTCTTTCTCTTTCTCCCTCTCTTTCTCTTTCTCTTTTCTCCCTCTCTTTTTCTCTCTCTTTCTCTTTCTCCCTCTCTTTCTATTTCTCTCTCTTTCTCCCTCTCTCTCTCTTTCTCTTTCTCCCTCTCTTTCTCTTTCTCTTTTCTCCCTCTCTTTCTCCCTCTCTTTCTCTTTCTCTCTCTCTTTCTCTTTCTCTCTCTTTCTCCCTCTCTCTCTCTCTCTTTCTCCCTCTCTTTCTCTTTCTCTCTCTTTCTCCCTCTCTCTCTTTCTCTTTCTCCCTCTCTTTCTCTTTCTCTTTTCTCCCTCTCTTTCTCCCTCTCTTTCTCTCTCTCTCTTTCTCTTTCTCACTCTCTTTCTCTTTCTCTCTCTCTTTCTCTTTCTCCCTCTCTATATATCTCTTTCTCTTTCTACCTCTTTCTCTTTCTCTCTCTCTCTTTTCTCTCTCTCTCTTTCTCTTTCTTTCTCTCTCTTTCTCTTTCTCTCTTTCTCTTTTCTCCCTCCCTCGCTCTCTCTCTTTTTCTCTTTCTCCCTCTCTTTCTCTTTTCCCTTTCTCTTTGTCTTTCTCCCTCTCTTTCTCTCTCTCTTTCTCCCCTTCCTCTCTCTCTCTCTTTCTCTTTCTCCCTCTCTTTCTCTCTCTCTCTTTCTCTTTCTCCATCTCTTTCTCTCTCTCTCTTTCTTTCTCTTTCTCCCCCTCTCTCCGCCTCTTTCTCTCTCTCTTTCTTTCTCTTTCTCCCCCTCTCTCTCCCCCTCTTTCTCTCTCTCTTCCCTCACTTCCATTGTAGGTTTAAAGAAAATGGTTTTCCCGTAACCTTTCGGTCGTTGCGGAGATAGACCTCCCTTTTTTCTAAGTCAGCTAAATGAGGGCACTGGGTGTCTCCTCTCCCTCGTTGCTTTACCTTCTCCGGTTCTAAAGAGATCCAGATACCCATGCATTCACAGCTGGGTGGACTGTAGTGTGTCGTGCAATAGTTTCCTTGTTGTTGTTGTTGTCGTTTGTTGGTTGCTTTTCGTGTATGGTTATCCATCCAAGTACTAACCTGTCCCGACGTTGCTTGACATGAAACATTGCTACCGTGTGTCCAGACCACTGCACCACTGCTCCACTGGAAGAATAGACATCACATCAAGACGCAGACAGTCCAAATCAAGAACTGCAACTTCAGAACTGTCCCCTGCGAAAAAAACAACCTCGTTTCCATCTTACTATCTTTTTTTTTTTTAAATTTTCTTAATTGATTTTCTTGTGTATAGTGCGTGGTGTAGCTTTCCTTCCGTTCTATTTAGTTTCTTTCTACGTTGATGTTTTGTTTTTTCTTTCTTTGTTTATCCGTTCTTTCCGTCTTTGTTCTTCTTTTATTGCATTCTAGTGTCTTTTCTTTAAAAAGAGGGTGGGAAGGGGGCGAGAGTGGGAAGGGTGAGGTAGAGGTGTAGGGGAGTAGGGGGTGGACTTGGCAGTGTCCAATGTCGGATCATCAGTCTTTCTTTCTTTCTGTTTTTCCCCACCTTTCTACTGTGAAGGTAAACGAAACGCGCACTTCATGATCTCCTCAAGCTTATCTTCGTAATAAGATGACACGCGATATGGGCGTCACCCTATTCAGAGCCGACACAACTTTGTATTCAATCCCGATGTCAGCCGGCATCCAGTGCAGCAGTTAAAACCGTTAATGACAATCAATCACAAGGGAAACTCTGTAAACCTGCTGCGCGACGGAGAAGAGTATTGAAGATCCCCAGGTCTTCGCTATATGATGCAGACATGTTTCCTGAAAAGAATGTCGGACGCAAAAAAAAAAAAAACACAGTCTGTCTCATTCTCAAAGCTTCCAAATCAGATTGTTGTTCATTATAACGCCTGTGAAAGAAATAGACGGTGGTTGTCGCTGCTGCAGCTGTTGTTGTTGTTGTTGTTGTTGTTGTTGTTCTTCTTCTTCTTCTTCTTCTTCTTCTTCTTCTTCGTCTTGTTCTTGTTGTTCTTGTTCTTGTTCTTGTTTTTCTTCTTCTTCTTGTTCTTGTTCTTCTTCTTCTTCTTCTTCTTCTTCCGCTACTGCTGCTGCTGGTATAAGTTATGTCTTTAGGTTGACACAGCAGATTAGCGGGTACAAATGACGCAAAATGCAAAAGAACCGAAACATTGAAAGCTGGAATAAAACAGTCACACAGTCAACCTAATCGCTGCCAGCACACCTGGTTTTGCACTTAGATTTAATTGATGTACAAACAGGTACGGAAAAAACAACGTGCAAAGTCACCCCTAGCCTACCCAGTTTTGATTGGGTACCTGGCTTTCTCAAGGACCAGGGTAAAAAAAAAATCAGTGCTTAAAGTTCCATAAAGTAGACCCTGATCTAGTTCTGGATTGTTGTTGTTGTTGTTGTTGTTGTTGTTGTTGTTGTGTAATATCACTTAATTTGTACGCATATTAAAATAAATGATTGCATTGAATTGAGTTGTGTTCGACCCTATGAGATGATGATGATGATGATGATGATGAAGATCATGATGATGATGAGGAGGATGAGGATGAATAGGATGATGATGACGACAACGATGATAATAATGATGATGATGACGACGACGATGATGATGATGATGATGATGATGATGATGATGATGATGATGATGATGATGATGATGATGATGATGATGATGATGATGATGAGCAGGGCGATGATGATGATAATGATGAGGACGACGGTAACGGCGATGACGACGAGGAAGATGAGGGTGGTACGTGGTAGTATTAGTGATGATGGCGATTATGATGTTAAATGTATGCCTCCTCAAAATTGATTTTGAATTTCAATTCCAACGCAGAGATCATACAAAGATGGAGTGAAATGTCCCGGCAATGCGGCATAGGAAATTACCAGTTCACGAGTCCGAATTGAGCTTCACAAACCTGCACTGTTAACTCCAAGACAAAAGCAAAAACACAACAACAACAAACTCGACCCTGGTTTAGCATTATTCTCCAGTTAGTATTAACCTCTACAGGCAGCTAAACCATAGAAAATAATACATGCAACCTACAAACCCTGTGATAGTGTGCATCATCAAGTCGCGGGCTGTAAAACTACACACTCCCACCACACCAACACGCACTGTGGACAAGCACCCCCTTATACATTACCCTCCGAGAGAGACAGACAGAAAGAGTCAGAGAGAGAGAGAGAGAGAGAGAGAGAGAGAGAGAGAGAGAGAGAGAGAGAGAGAGAGAGAGAGAGAGAGAGAGAGTAGACCTTCAGACAGAGAGAAATAAAAAGAAAGAGTGGATACAGACAGAGAGAGAGAGAGAGAGAGAGAGAGAGAGAGAGAGAGGAAGGGAGGGAGGGGGAGGGAGAAAGAGAGAGAAATTTGTATGTAAGCTTGTGTGTATGCGTTCATGTGCGTCAGTATGTGCCTATGTGCGTTAGTATACGTTTATGTGTGTTAGTATGTGCCTATGTGCGGTAGTATGCGTTCGTGTGCGTTAGTATATGTGTATGTGCGTGAGTATGCGTTTATGTGAGTGAGTGTGTGTTTATGTTACTATGTGTTTATGTGCCAGAGCGAGACAGTAAAGGTAGGCCATATTTACATGTGTGTGTGTGTGTGCCTGCTTGAGTATCATTATTATTTTACAATCATGCTTGAGAGGGTGACACTATGAAGCACTTGTTTGTGTGTTTGTTTGTGTGCGTGTGTGTCTGAGTATCATCAACAACATCAACATTAGCATCAACATCAAAATCAACACTAACATCCACAACAACAACAACAACAACATCCAAAACATCAGCATCACCATGAAGAGTTTGACAGATAAGAGGATAAGCAAGGCTGTGGCGTAAAGCAACTACAAATGAGCGAGGGACTGTGTTACCATGGTGACCCACAGACTAACATCAGCACTTAATAGTATCATCGTCATCTGTAGTGATCGCTGCCTGCCTGTCACCTGTACAAAACTGATTAGCACTCGTGTCATTTCACCCTTTATTTGCCTGCTGTACCCGGACCCTACATACCCCCCCCACCCCTCCACCCCTAATCTCCCCGCTCTCTCTCCCCTCCTCTCTCTGTAATTTAAGTTTTTAAAAGTTAGATACAGGTAAAAAATAAAAAGTTTTCAAACTTTTAAAATGTCTGAATCTAAACCTGATTCTGAACACCTCTCTCTCTTCTCTCTCTCACCCTTCCTCCCTCTCTCTTCCCCCCCCCCCCCTCTCTCTATGTCCTCTTTCTCTCTCTCTCTTTCTCTCTCTATGTCCTCTGTCTCTCTCTCTTTCTCTCCCTCTATGTCCTCTGTCTCTCTCTCTTTCTCTCTCTCTATGTCCTCTGTCTCTCTCTCTCTCTCTCTGTCTTTCTCTCTGTAATACACATGCACAATAACTACACACACACGCACATTTTAGTCTAAAACCCTCTCCACCCTTTGACCTCACCCCTACCACGCTCACACGTACAAGTACCCAAGTTAACATACACATACAAACACACACAACAAATACACAAGAGATAAATGCTACCACACCCTAGCACCCTTACATCACGTGATCACCACTGCGTCACTTTCATCCGGGCCCGTGAATTTCAGCTCATTAAATATGCAGCCAGTTTCTGGAAAATCATTTTTTTAAAAAGCAAAGGATTAATCAAATGGAAATTTACCGGTAAGGAAACATTGAATACTGCCGACGTTGTAAAACCTACATTCTGGCAGAGAAAAAGAAAATAAAAAGAAGAGAAAAGGAGGAGGAGAAGAAGAAGAAGAAGGAGAAGAAGAAGAAGATGCTTGTGCTGCTGCTGCTGCTG
>CM072514.1:87734757-87747257 GCA_036898135.1 Oncomelania hupensis | reverse complement strand
TTGATTGATTGTTGCTTTAGGTCCAGCGGACTCCTCCGAGCCAAATCAGGACCGGACAACCCCAGATCCGCATAAAAGATCTGGCGAAACAACCCTAGTGGGAAAATTGAATGCCCTCCACCGGCCAATCACTTCACAATAAAGACATCCCACGCGGGGGACGGCTGAGGGTTTACCTCAACTACGCGAACCCCCGGCTACAAAAACAAAATAGAACACAACCATCATTACAAACCATCAACAAAACACATACATACAAAATGCCCACAGTGCCAAATACCAACATCATAGGAAGCCCTAGTGACCACCCAGCAGAAAGCGTCCAACACTCCCAAGCCGATCCAACAGACCCCACACACAAACAAGGAGTCCCGTCCAGGAAGAGTTTTCAAGAAAAAAGGTAGGTCATTGATCCAGCGAAGAAGAAGATAGTATAGCAGAGTGATAGGACAGAGCAGAAATGGGAAAGAGCAATGAGGAAGACAGCGACAGTGGGAATTCAAAGCACCAAACTTCCATAAAGTGGGGACACTATTTATACTGAAACCCCCGGCACTCCAACGGGGGTACTGTTGCCGCAGTGAATCTGTCATGCCTACAAAGGCAAGACAGGTTTTCAACTGGGGCTTTCACTTTTCCCTTTATAGGTTAGAACAATCTACAGTGACAAGATTGCTCATGACCCCAAGGGGTAACAGCTGGTTAAAGCGCTGTCCTGATTCAGGATCTAACTCAAGCCGCCTGAGGCGAATTAAAAGAAAAAACCTTTATTGTCCCTTTTTATCGGGAATTTCTGGGCCGCCTCCCCTGGAGAAGGCGTAGTCGCAGCCTGTGGCGCGCCCAAACCCTACCTACCTAACATTAATGGTGTCTTTTCTCAAGTTTTGCTGGGGGAGCAAACCGGAGTACCCGGAGAAAACCCCCGAGACGCTGCCCGAGTCGAAAGTAAATAATATTCGGAGAAACATAACGCCCAGATGATGGCTCGATCCCACACCTGTCAGGCGCCATTGGTTTCTGGCCTGTGGACAAGGCAAGTTAGTCCCGCCTTAGCCCACTTGGCCACAACGCTCGCTTTGAGGCGCACCGTCTGGCGTCCATACAACTGAGTACAATCCTAAGCGACCAGGATTGGGGGACAAAAGACCTGGGTCACCTGGCTGGGTGTATTTGTGTTAGCGGGAACTCACCCGTCTAGGGTATGAGCGTCAGACTAGACCTCGGTTTATACTCTGGTCCGAAGAAAAAGTAAAATATAAATAAAATGAACTAAACTAAATAAATACATGACTACGAGAGAGAGAGAGAGAGAGAGAGAGAGAGAGAGAGAGAGAGAGAGAGAGAGAGAGAGAGAGAGAGAGTGAGAGAGAGAGAGAGAGATAGAGAGAGAGAGGAAGGGAGAGAGAGAGAGAGGAAGGGAGAGATAGACAGAGACGGACAGAGACAGAGATAGATAGAGACAGATAGAGAGAGAGAACCAGAGACAGACAGATAGAGATAAAGAGAAAGAGAGAGACATAGAGAGACAGAGAGGAACAGAGAGAGGGACAGAGACAGAGAGACAGAGAGAGGAAGAGAGAGTTAGTTCGTTATTCATTGTTTACAGGGGCCAGCGGACTGCAAAGAGCCGAATCATGACCACAAAATCAAGACCACAACTTCGCTGAAAGAGGACTCGCCCGCGTTCCGCATAAAAAATCTGCCGAAACAACCCTAGTGGTAACCCCAAAGGCTCTCCACCAGCCGGTCACTTTACAACCCAGACATCCCAAGCAGAGGACGCTGAGGCTTTACTCTAATTTATCAAAACCCCGTTTACAAAATAAAATAGAATACAAACATCATTATAAAATATCAACAAAACACATACATATAAAATGTCTACATTGCCAAATAATAACATCATAGGAAGCCCCAATGACCACCTGGCAGAAAGCGTCCAATATTTTCAAGCTGATCCAACAGACCTCACACACAAAGGGGGAGTTTTGTCCCGGAAGAGTTTTCAAGAAAAAAGATAGGTGACTGGTCTAGCGAAGAAGAAGATAGTATAGTAGATTGATAGAACAGAGTAGGAATGAGAAAGAACACAGGAGAAAGACAGCGACAGTGGAAATTTAAAGCATCACGGCGGTGGGACAAATTTCCAGAAAGTGGGGATACTATTTATACTGAAACCCCCGGCACCCCAACGGGAACTGGAGGAAGAGAGAGACAGAGAGAGAGAGAGAGTCACGGTTTTTATTATTATTATTTTTTTTATAATTTTTTTAGTCCGACGAACCGTTACAAAGATTGAACTCACGCACCTAAACGCATACACACACAAACGTAACAGACTATGGAAACATACACTAGGCCTGAAGTGTGAACGGTCCAGTTTTTGGAGAAGTTCGGAGAGAGAGACAGAGTCCAGTTTTTGGAGAAGTTCGGAGAGAGAGACAGAGAGAGATACAGAGATACCGAGAGGGACAGAGTCAGACATAGAAGAGACATTTACAAAGAGAAAGAGAGAGACACAAAGAGAGAGAGAGAGAGAGAGAGAGAGAGAGAGAGAGAGAGAGAGAGAGAGAGAGAGAGAGAGAGAGACAGACAGAGACAGAGGCAAAGAAAGTGTCGGGGCAACCGAAGAGAGAAATATACAACGCAGTAATAGACAAAAAGACTGACAAACAGAGAGAGAGAGAGAGAGAGAGAGAGAGAGAGAGAGAGAGAGAGAGAGAGAGAGAGAGAGAGAGAGAGAGAGAGAGAGAGAGAGAGAGAGAGAGAATGGCACATGGTAATCAGCAGGTGAAATAGGTAATGACATCCAATCCCACAGTCACAAGACCTGTAACAGAATACACCGCCATAGCATGCAGACGTTTCCATAATCACACAACTAATGCCACACATAATCAGCTGAATTTTTGCAATCCACTATAATTTTATTCCCAAAATACTAACCGGCATCGACCCACTTTTCCCCCAGGTAGATGTTTTCCCAAACCTTTTCTGCCCCATGTTTTGACTTCCCTAATCTAGGTATAAGTTTTCACAAGGCTACAATAAGGACACCGGTAGAATACAAAATATTGAATCGTCAAATGAACACGGTGTCGGATAGCGCAGTGGTTGGAGCACTCGCTACTGTGTCGCAAGTTAAGCACCGTCCAGTGCGGTTAGCCCTTGGATGGGTGACCGCAAAACGTGAAGCGACAAATAACAACGCCCCCAGTTGACTCAACTGTGACTGAGTACCTACTCTCTTAAGGGTGGGGAAGGTAAAGCAGCGAGGGAGAGAGATGGGCATCACCCTCATTACGCTGGCCCAAGATAAGTGTGATCTCCAACATCACGCTCCCCTACGGCCACAAGGCTATGGGACTACCTTTACCTTTACCTTTTTACCTTTACCCAATGATTACACAAGGAGTGTACACACAAATCACACACAAAACACAGTGAACAAGGTGACAGCAAATCACAATAAAAAGACAAGAAGTTTAAAACTATTAAACACATGAACTGTACACAAGGACAACTAGTAGCCTGTCAACACACACACACACACATACACTCTCACAGAGAGAGAGAGAGAGAGAGAGAGAGAGAGAGAGAGAGAGAGAGAGAGAGAGAGAGAGAGAGAGAGAGAGAGAGAGAGAGAGAGAGATGAGTAAACGATGCACACACAAAAAGAGTAACAGGGGTAATTAAATGTCCATATTCAACAGTGCTTTTCTGATCTATTTTTCGTTTCTTCAGGTCTTTATTCACTTTGGTATGTGCTCCTGCTCTTCTTCCTCCTGTTCGTACTCCCCCACATCATCATCATCATCATCATCATCATCATCATCATCATTGCTACCACCACCCCGTGGGGTGAATGTTAGTAGTGACCTATAATAAATTATTTCTAGTATTGGACCCCAGTTATTTAGTAATTCATTGTTTTATAGAACCTCATTGCCGAAGAATTGGAGGAACATGTAGACATGGGGAAATTATTATAGATCTAGGCGAAGATAGACCTGCAAAAAAACAATAGACTTGCTGGACATGGACAATATACAGAATACAGAATACTAAATACAAAATGTATTCAGCCAAATGACGATAGAATATAGCAAATTACACTGTTTGCCTAGACCGTTCGAGATTACAACAATAAAGCTACTCTTTCAAACCAAGTAATGACTTTATTGCTTGTTTGTGATTGTAATTGTTTGTAGATGTTGTATAAAATTACGAATTTAAATAGATATTAAAATAATTACACAAATAAAATAGTACAGGACCTAATAATGATATTAAAAACAAGTCCCGCAGCAAGAACGAATGTAGAGCACCGTTAGTTTTTTTGTTTTTTTTTTAATTTCCAACCAGAAAAACATTAAAAGAGACTCAAGTCTAAGAATTTGTTCATTTTCCACAATTATGGGTCTACCCTAAAGTTCCCATTGTTATTACATTTAATAATGAGTAAGGGCCCACGCCAACCGCTAACGCTTGAATTTTCTATTTCTGTTTTTGCACCGATGTTGGCAAGTAATCACACACACACCCACCCACACACACACACTTCCACACTACAGACAAATATAATCGGGGATGGGGGCACCAACACTTTCTATACGCACTTTAAGATCTTCTGCTGACACTCGCACACTCAAGGTTCCCGTCACCCGCACTAAGACATACGGCCAACGTGCATTCTCTTACTCCGCACCTAAGCAGTGGAACTCCCTTCCCTCCCATATCCCCAACATACAATCAACACAAGCATTCAAAAAGGCCCTCAAAACCCACCTCTTCAAACTTCACTATTCAGAATGATCTGTATCCCGTTGCCATTCTCTCCTCTTTGTCTCTGTCTGATCCGTAAGTGTATACACGGCTGTACATATTTATATTGTTTTTCCTCCTGGGCCTAACCGGGCATATAAATAGCTGTGAATATGTTTTTGCTATTCTATTTGTCTTTTCTGTCATTTGTGTACATAGTTGTAAATTGTAATTTGTGTACATAAGTGTAAATAATTTGTACCCTTACTGTTCTCTCTTTTGGTGTATTGTAGCGAAAGCGAGGTTTATCGAGTGCATGTACTTATATGTAATGACTATGTAAAGCGTGGTGAGTCTGGTCATAGGCTGGAGTATCCGCTATATAAAAATCCGTTATTATTATTATTATGTTATTATACGACATAATTTCCGGTTTTCGGTATGATCAAACTACTGAGCTAGGACAAGCAGCGGCCAACAAAGAATTATCTAAAGCTGTATTTGCACTTTTGCTTCTTCTAGTTTTGTTTGTTTGTTTGTTATTGTTATTTGGGGTGGAGGTGGGCGGGGTGGGGGGAGGTGGGGGTGAGGACGGGGTGCACGTGACTATAGGCCTGACAGAACATAAACCTGATGAAAAGACAGACCTGAAGGATGATATAGACCTGGGGAACCATATCCATGCTCCCTGATTTCCCTGTTTGGGTCACGTACATCACGTCGTCACGGTTTCACTAGATGCCAAGCACTTTACAGTCTAATTGTAACACTTTCAAGATCAGTCCGAAGAAACCCAGACTCACTCATGTCATCGCCTCAAAATAGCCTGCTTTGTAAGATGACTTTAGTTTCAGTGCTGTGAGGTCACAGTGTCAAGTCACATGTGGGAATTGGCGTCTCGTGTTTCATGACAGATCAATGACTCACAGATACTGACATCAACAATAATGGCATCAGCAGAACAGAACGCACTTCGAAAACGGTATTCGCTATCATATAAATGCATTTAAACGGACCATTAGTTTAGCTAACATGGGATGGTCTGATGAAGAAGGTGACAATACAATACAGTACAATACAATACAATACAATACAACAACTTTATTAACCCTGTCCTATCATGTCCTATCCTATCCCATAACTCGGAGGTCGTTGGGGCACCAGAGATGATCGTTTAACCAGCGTACTCCATCTGTCTGTCCTCAGCAACCCTCATGGCTTCGCTCAGTGTCAAGCCAGTCCATTCTCGAATGTGGTCCTCCCACCTCTTTTTCGGTCTCCATTTTCTTCTGCCTCCTTGCACCGTGCATTGCAGGATGGTCTTTGCCAGGCCTGATGATCTGGTGACGTGGCTATACCATCGGAGTTTCCGTTATTTCACCACTGTGAGCTGCAGGTCATCTTGTTGGCCAATGGCTTGTGTTATGGTCTGTCGGACTTCGTCGTTGGTGCTGTGCTGGGTATAGGAAATGCCCAGAAGTCTTCTGTAGTACCTCATCTCCATGCTTTGTGTTCTTCGTTGTAGATCTGCTTTGAGGGTCCATGTTTCTCATGACATGCACACAACGAACAATTACAGTTAATAAAAAAAGAAAGTGCGGTAATAAAACCACGCAGTAAAATAACGTTTGAGGTAGACGTGGCTTTGTACAGCGCAGGTATCCGCGGATAAGCTATGCTCATTTCGCTAAAGAAGAAACGAGAGAGTAGACATTAGATGTTTACACGTTGAACTCTAATAACAGGACCAAGCGGCAGAGGAATTTAATTTGAGGTTTTAAAGAGACAAAAATGTCTTAAGATGCCTTAAAGACCTTCTTGACACCATCCGAAGATTGAAACAGCGAGGCCCAACTTTATGGCCGTGTATAGGTTAAAGGTAGTCCCTTGGCCTTGTGGCCGTAGGGGAGCGTGATGTTGGAGATCACACTTATCTTGGGCCAGCGTAATGAGGGTGATGCCCATCTCTCTCCCTCGCTGCTTTACCTTCTCCACCCTTAAGAGAGTAGGTACTCAGTCACAGTTGAGTCAACTGGGGTCGTTGTTATTTGTCGCTTCACGTTTTGCGGTCACCCACCCAAGTGCTAACAGCAATGGACGGTGCGTAACTTGCGACACAGTAGCGAGTGCTCCAACCACTGCGCTATCCGACACCCCTTGGAATGGACGTGTATAAGTAACATAAAAAATAGAGGAGTCAAGTCTCGTATTCGTTCCTTCGTAGAACTGACCCCTTCACTGGTATCGCTAGTCACAACAGTCTATCTTCTAGGTCATCCACTATCTACAGCTAAACAATTTAAAATTAAACTGAATTTGAATTGAAATTGAAATAAATTGACCCGGGATTGAAATTAAATTAAATTAATTGAATTAGATAGAAGTTCAAATGGATTGAATTGAATTATACAAACTGAAGGAGGGGGACGGCCGATGTGGTTGACAGAGAAAAGAGCTGGTTAGAAAAAGAAACAAACATCTTGGAATGGACATCAAAGCCCCACATCACCACTGCTTACCAAGGTCGCTGCTCACCAAGGTCACTGTAAAAAGCTGACTGGATGGAGGGTTGTCTCTGCTGCTTCGCTCCTCATTTTCATCTACCCGACAACTCCAGAGACTGATGGGCTTGACGTAATGCCTTATTCGACAAGTTTATTTGAAAGTCAGTTTGAGGTATCGGAACTGTGTGTGATTCAGTTTATGCTGTAACGTTGTGCCACGAGGAAGCCTTTTTGAAAACAAACAAAACATGTCAGGCGATTTTTGTTCTAGTTTAAACGATGTAATCGGTTTTCATTTTTTATTTTTATATTTTCTTCCAGAGTCTGAAGCTTTTTTGTTAAAAATGTTACAGTAGATCGTAAGACCGTAAAAGAGTTTATTCTTCGTGCGTGTTCTCCCTTTGCCCGCTCCCTGTGTTTGGCGGGGCTGCTGTAGCTTGCGCCCTGAGCCTTCAGCAGCTCTTGAGCAGGAAAAGCACTATAATAGAAAAATGAAGAGTCAGAGGAGAACAAGTGGTGTTTAAATTGTTACCCGATAGACCCCAATCTTAGAGTAACCTTAGAGTAACTAGTGTAAAGACCCGATAGACCCCAACCTTAGAGTAACCTTAGAATAAATAGTGTAAAGACCCGATAGATCCCAACCTTAGAGTAACTAGAGTAAAGACCCGATAGATCCCAACCTTAGAGTAAACAATGTAAAGACCCGATAGATCCCAACCTTAGAGTAACCTTAGAGTAACCTTAGGGTAACTTGTAAAGACCCAATATATGCCAACCTTAGCGTAACTAGTGTAAAGACCCGATAGATCCCAATCTTAGAGTAACCAGTGTAAAGATCCGATAGATCCCAACCTTGAAGTAACCTTAGAGTAACTAGTGTAAAGACCCGATAGATCCCAACCTTCGAGTATCTCGTGTACAGACCCGGTAGGTCCCAACCTTAGAGTAACTCGTGTACAGGTTAACATTTCCTGCAGCAGCACACCAGCAGTCAAAAACCATAATTTTCACACTGCCACTAAGTTACTCGTATACCACTCTCTTACCAGTAGTGTGCTCTATCGTTTTGAAAATAATTATGTCGTCATTGTATTGGTTAGTCATCGTGACCAGACAGCCTTTCCACTCTGGGAGCATCTTCAGAAATTTACCTCAAAATGAAGATGAAACAGTCTTATTAAAACGCACAAATAAGAACATGATCGACATATTAACCCTTATTCTCTCCCCCCCCCCTCCCCCTAACCACATCCCACTGTACTCTCAAAACCCACACCCTCAGTCCCCTCATCCCCCAGCCCTTTTCCTCTCGCACCCTCCCATATTCATTCTCTCCTTCCATCCCCTCATCCATTCCCTCACTCCGCCCCGATCTCCCATTCACCCGTAGACCGCGTACCGGTCTTAAGAGACAACGCTGCACAGGTCTTACTGTCAAACCGCCTTAAGAAAGGTAAAAAAAGAAAGTATTTTGAGATGCTCGAATCCTGACAGATAGTGATCAATATGCACTGAGGTCGTCAGCGGCGTGTTGCAGAGTGCCGCCGCTAACAGGGTGGCGGCTGTAAGGTGAGATGCCTCTACCCGGCCAAAATGCTAATGAGGCGGGTATTTAACTTCCCACCCGGCACCCGGGACTCTTTGCAGAGCTCGGATCGTCTCCGTGGCACTGCTTCTTTCCCGATTTCTGTCTAGCTCTATCTCTGGACTTTTGCACCATGGAGAATTGTGCTGTGTAGTTAGGTTTAGGGTTAAGGTTTAGGGTAGGTCCTACTCCCCCAAGGTTTCTCAACCTTCGGGGTTTGACTGACCTGGTGGGTCGGTCTTGGTGAGGACCTGTGTGTGTGTTTGTAAAATAGGACTGTTCGTCGCCGTCTCTGTTCATCGTAGGACTGTTAGGACTGTTAGGAATGTGTTAGGACTGTGTAAATCTTCGTCTTGGAAATTCAGGACTGTAGGACTGTGATAAGTGTTGTGTGTGTGGTTGTGAGAGCTTCACGATCACGTCATCGTGAAGGGACAGACTGCGGCGACTGTCGGGAGCCCCCTTTGTGAACTGTGTAGGACTGTAGGGTGGCGGGCTCCTGACTGAACGCTCTGTGTTTTCTTTTTTCAGGTCGCAAGAAAATCCTCCCCCGTTCTTCGTCTTTGGCACTCAGTGAACTGTGGACTTTTGACTTGACTGACTGATCGTACTCAAATCGTTCTCTTTGGCTTTTTTTTTTCAAAATGGCACCTGGTGCATCCGCCAAAATGAAGCTGTTGTTGCTTCTTTTGACGCTGCCTATGGTGGCAGCGGGTAGGTACACCTGCGATGACCGTTGCAACCTCTTGCAACCGTTGTCGCTGAACTTTGCATGCACCGCGCACTTCAACCATACATCACTGTCAGGCACTTCATTCCGACTACCCCTCTCTCTCTAGTATACCTTGCTCCATTGGCAATACTGTGACTGACGGACGCTTGGTGTTAGGTGGTGCTTAGTGGCGTTAAGGACAGGTCAAAGCTTTTAGGCTGCTCCCCCCTCCCCCGCATTGTCCCCTCCCTCCCCGGTCCACTGTTAGTCCCAAAGGGTCGAGGGTTACACACGTGTGCGTGTGTGCGTGTGTGTGCGTGATACTGTTGCGTTGACGAATGAAGCCGTCTGTTATGTAGGCCTAGTTGGGCCTATTTGCGTGTGTGTTTTATAAATGTAATTTTGATGCGACTTGATTTGATGTATTTTATTTGATTTTATTATTTTAATTTTGGTTTCATGGGTATACCTGGTGGCATAAAACTAAACCTGTGCTCCGCTGTGCGAAATCAAAATCCGTGCCGTATTAAAAAAAAAAAAACTACAAAAAAAAAAAAAGAAAACGAAAAAAAATCACACTCATACAAAACCATAAATTGCGCGAATCAATGAATTAATCAAACAGTAGGTGTTACAAAAATGCCAAACCACAAATCACGCATACACCTCCATGCGTTAGGAATGAGTTTAAAAGTGAGTAGGATGTAACTATAGGAAATGTGGTAGGTAGGGGCCCTTTTAAGGTTAAAGAGTGTTGGTAAGTGTGTGCAACTATTGCAGTTTGACTAGCAAGCTGTTTCCAGGGTCCCCTGGTAAGGGCCCCGGAGTAATCTCTAAAAGCCGCTTTCTCGGAAGATGAAACCTCTTCCTAGGAGGTGGCTAACATGTGTCAGTCTGTCTTTCATTTTTTTTAAAAAGTGGGGTGAGGACTTCACTTTTTCCGAGCCTTGTCCAGTCATGCTGTACAAGAAGTTTTTAGCTGGATCCGACTCTCTGAGACGGAGGCAATTAACACTCTGTCACTTAGGGTCTGGTTGCTATTAGGTAGGGTCATCCTAAACTAAACAGTTAGGATAGTTAAGTCCAGGCTCGCTGGGGCAAGGCTCTGTTGTGTTGTCCCGTCTTCTGTTATCTCTCCCGCTGTCTTCTGCCTTTTCCCGTGTGTTTCCCACAAACCCCTCCTTGACGAATAAAGGAAATAAAGATTGTATGCCCACTCTCTCTCTCTATCTCTTTTCTCTGGATTGGACAAATAAAATGATTTCCTCTGCGTCTTCTGTCCTTTTTGTACCCATTTCTTGCGTTCGATGTTTTAGAGTTAAGAAATAATACTGTTCTTTTCTTTCCAGCGTGGTGAGTATAAACGGTGAAGGTTATCGTGTAGGGTTAGGTTAGGGTTATGAGGCTGAAGTTAACGTTGATATCTTTGTACAGTGCTAGCGGATAAGATGCTGAAGTTAACGTTGATATCTTTGTACAGTGCTAGCGGATAAGATGCTGAAGTTAACGTTGATATCTTTGTACAGTGCTAGCGGATAGCTGCTGAAGTTAACGTTGATATCTTTGTACAGTGCTAGCGGATAGCTGCTGAAGTTAACGTTGATATCTTTGTACAGTGCTAGCGGATAGGGCTAGGATTTTAGTGAACGGCCAGCCAGCACAGCTCTCTGTTACTTGAGTTGTTGCGTGAAAGTGCCTCTTCTCGTTGACCTTCGATGAGACGTGTAACACAGACTTAATTCGAAAATGTGTTGATCATTTCTGATGCTTGTAAATGTATGCAATGTTAACTGGATGTTCTGTACCAACCTGACACGAGAGGCATACCCCATTGATCCACACCCCCACCCACCCACCACCTACCCACCACTCCCTGGTATCGCGGCCTGCCATTGGCTGATTTTCCTAGACCTCTCGTGACAGGTTCCACTGTGACAATGTACCAAGGCAGGCACGCAGACACTCATTGATCACCCCTAACTTCCACACGCGCAACACAACAATAATATTGATCGAAATTGTTAAATATGGCTCCTAACATTTGTCAGGCAATGATTGCTCCATTGTTTCCATTCGTAGTTAACTTCACACGTCTTTCTTGTTAACTTCATACTTGTTAACTTCATTCTTGTTAACTATATACTTCATTCTTGTTAACTTCATTCTTGTTAACTTCATACTTCATTCTTGATAACTTTATACATCATTCTGGTTAACTTTATACCTCATTCTTGTTAACCTCATTCTTGTTAACCTTATACCTCATTCTTGTTAACTTCATACCTCATTCTTGTTAACTTTATAGGCCTACTTCACTCTTGTTAACTTCATACCTCATTCTTGCTAACTTTATAGATCATCCTTGTTAACTTTATGTCATCCTTGTTCACTTTATACGCCATTCTTGTTAACTTCATTCTTGTTAACTTCATACTTTATTCTTGTTAACTTCATACCTCATTCTTGTTAACTTCATACTTCATTCTTGTTAACTTCATACCTCATTCTTGTTAACTTCATACTTCATTCTTGTTAACTTCATACCTCATTCTTGTTTCTTGCTAACTTTATGCTTCATTCTTGTTAACTTTATACATCTTTTTTGTTAACTTTAGGCTTCATATTTATCTCGTTAACATTGTATGATATTGTTTAACTAGCTCAGTTCACTTGCAAATGATGTCTGTGTTCGTTATTAGTTGTACTGTAATGGCTAGGGTGTATCTTATAGTTCAGTATAGTTTGGGCTGTAAATTGGGACGTTGTAAATTCATGGTCTGCTGAAGGAATAGTCTGGGTGTAGACTAGATTAAAATCCTAGAACAGTTTTATATCCGACCAAGAGCAGACAGCCGAACAATAATATTGTTAAGATAGTGGTTCTGTAAACAGAGAAATCCATGATGCATGCTCTCTCTCTCTCTGTAACCTC
>CM072514.1:87489757-87729757 GCA_036898135.1 Oncomelania hupensis | reverse complement strand
CGACTAGACAAACATGAACAATGCGTGGGAATGCTATGGCCCCCCCAAAAAATAAAATAAAGCCCACCTCAGTAATAGGCATTGTTCTTAAATGGCTTAAACCACAAACAAGCGAGTTACTTCCCTTTTCTGTGAGAGCAAGCAACTGGTGAGCCAATGCATAGGCTGGTACATGAGCGTACGACTTTGTATAATCTTCTTGGCAACCCTCTTTGAGGCAAATCCATCTACCCCCGATTGACTTTCAAACAACGAAACTGGTTAGTCAGATGCTTTTTAGCTATGAAATAACTTTCCATTTTGCACATAGGATACTTATCGGCCATCGTTTTGTTGCGGGTTCCGATGCATTTAATGATTGTTTATTTATCATTCTTATATAGCGCTTTTTGGGCTCAAGAGCTGCTCAAGGCGCAGGTCGGTAAGGCCCTAACTCAAGTCGCCCGAGGAGCCCATTTGCTGCCTAGTGCTCACGGTCTGACGCTCAGACGACTGAGCACAATCCTAGGCGACCGGGGAAGGGCAAGAATCGAAAACTATACACTGAACAACCATCACACTAATAGCAACAGTAAGATGGCCAGTGCTCCCAGCCCAAGGTCTCCACGATGCAAAGCTAGTCTGGCATATGCCTTACAGAAGAACAAGAAGTTCTGCATAGATGGACAGAGTACTGTTCTCACCTTTACAACCACCCACCAAACGGAGACATATCAATTCTAGCATGTCCCCAGAACACAGAAGAAGAAGGAATCCTCCCAATTCTCCGAGACGAAGTTGATACAGCAGTGCCATCGCTGAAGAAGCGTCAGTCAGTGGGTGTGGACAATATACCCGCAGAATTGCTTCAAGCAGGAGTAGAAGCGATGATTGACGCTCTCACCATTATCTTTAACAAGATCTGGTAGATTGGGGAGCCCATTTGTAAAGACGGGACCATCATTCTACACTCCAAGGTAAGGCTGCTGCGCTCCCTTGTCATCTCCATCTTCCTATTTGCTTGCGAAACATAGACCCTCACAGCAGATCTACAACTAAAAATACAAAGCATGGAGATGAGTTGCTACAGAAGACTGCTGGGCATTTCCTATACACAACACATCACCAACGACGAAGTCCGACAGACCATCACACAAGTCATTGGACAACACGATGACCTGCTCACAGTGGGGAAGAAACGGTAACTCCGATGATATGGCCACGTCACCAGAGCATCAGGCCCTACAAAGACCATCCTTGAAGGCACGGTGCAAGTAGGCAGAACAAGAGGGAGACATAAAAAGAGGTGGAAAGACAACATTCGAGAATGGACTGGCTTGACACTGAGCGAAGCCATGAGGGTTGTTGAGGACAGAGAAATATGAAGTAGGCAGGATAAACGATCCTCTGTGGTGCCCCAAGACCTCCGAGTAACGGGATAAGATAGGATAGGATGGGATAGGATAGGCAGTGGTGAGAAAAAAATTCTTCAGTTTCTTTCACAGCGCCAGCTGCATCGACAGACTTAAAAGGTGTTCGCTTCGGCATTGCCTTAAGCTCCATGCTACTTAAACCCCCCCCCCCCCCCCCCCCCCTCTCCCCGTTTGTATACTTTGCACTGGTAAACGGAAGTGAAAGCAACGCCAAGGGACGTAACCACGCGGTAGTAATAAGATAGTCTTTCGATCGCGCAAACATCCATAGGCTTTGGAGATGTGTAGTAGGCACCGCATCATGTAACACCAAGAGACAGAACGCAATATTTTAAATTTTAATTGAATTTAATTTAATTTCATTATTTTTGTTCTTTAAAAAAAAACTATTCCTTTTCTTTACGTTCCGGAACCCCTCCCTAGGTCCGCCCCTGCCTATCTACCCCCCCCCTCCATCTGTCTCGCCCCCCTCCTCTCTCTCTCTCTCTCTCTCTCTCTCTCTCTCTCTCTCTCTCTCTCTCATACACACACACACACCTTCCCAATACGCTAGCTCGAAGAGTTGCTAACGGCGTACCTGATGATGTCACTCTTGTGAGCGTCATTCTGCAGGGCTTGCTGGAAGACGGTCTCGGGCTGTTGAGTGAAGACCATGGTCACGTTCTCCCCCTGTAGGTCTTCCCACCACTTCCCGCTGAACGGCATGTCCCCGTGTATGTACACGTGTTCGAACCCTCCCACGTACAGGGCGCTGCAAAAGGTACAATTACAATTTTGTTGCATCGTGTTCATTCGGGAGGTGAATGTGTTTATGTGCTTTCTATATTGCACTGTCACCACGTTTAGTGGTCTAGGACCGCTTGTTTTACTGTTAGTTTATGGTATTTATTGTATACAACTGTCCTTATTCTGTAGTGCGTATTTATGTACAGTTAGATCTTGAAACATCTGTCTGTAGGCGTCCTCAATCACACTTGTAGATTACTCCGACACTATCAAGCGGGGGTGTCTGTGCAAGTCGCACCAAAGGACATTCTCTCAGTCCACGCACAGGGGCTACCGCTATGCTATCTATGATACATGGGCTGTATGCTACTACTGCTACCGCTATGCTATCGAGAACCCTCTTTTTGTTATCGCGGATCCACTCTACTTGGTTAGTTCCCCTGTGGTCCACGGATATAAAAACTTTAAGTACGTTATAAACCCTGACCGAAAATGCTTAATATTGTTGTTACACTCGTTTGATGTTGGTGTTTTTCTATCAGTAGTTGATTCAGCCCCGATGCTTGAAATCCTGATAGGTGTAACTCAGATTCGGTTATCCACGCAACCCGTTCAAACATCAACGAGGCTGGAGTCGTCGTATGAAGTTTTCCACTTTTATTCAGCACACATCAACAACTACATACAATATCTCAATCGCTTTTTCCACTCTACAATTCTCAACTATGAACTTTCCACTTTTTACAACATACTCAATTCTAATACAACAGCTCTCTCTCTACTTTCAACTCTCTCTTATTTTGTTTGTATGTAGATTATAGTCACACGACACTTTCGCATATAGGTGACTACTGGACCGATTTATACTGACACCAGCGGGCCAGTTGTTGGTAAAGGGGAAAATAATATGATCACACGTTGACCAATCCGGGATTCGAACCAGCGACCTTTCGGTTACTAGCAAGACGCTCTTACTAACTGAGCTACCCGGCCCCACCTCTTATTTTGTATGTATATCAGTTGTGCGGCACTTATATAGTCTCTACATACCCCAGAACAAGCGAGAATACCCCTGCATAAAACACCACAACCAATCAAAAGTAATTTCATCATCACTGCCCCACGTCACACAACCTTATTTGGGATGGAAGCGTCTCGTGGTTACCACTAGAATTATCCATACGCTTCGATCGATAGTAAACAACCAATCCCAGAAAATTCTCAAATAATATCGACCAACTAAAAACACCAACGTTATACAAAGCTTCTTCTAATAACAACGCAAAATCAAATCAAAGATAAATACACTCTATTACTGCATGCGTTGCAAAATAAAACGAACAGATCACACACGCAAGCCTACCATTGTACGCGTCTCCAACGTAACAATTGTGCTCATAGATTTATACGTGCAATGTATACATCTTCTTTCTTGTTATATTTGTATTTATTTTTGTATGTGTGTGTATATGTGTGTATGTGATTGTGTGTGTGTGTCTGTATGTGTGTGTGTAGGTCAAATATACTTTTAAGTTTTATCCGTCCTTTCAATAAAAGAAGACCAAGAAGAAGAAGAAGAAGAAAAAGAAAGGTCCAGATTACGATGAACTGTGCGCCAGCAGTGTCTCATACCTAAGGACGGACAGATACTGGTAGAATAGGAAGGGTGCGGTCCCATCAAAGGTGGCCCAAGGGGCGGGATGTCCAAACCAGATCTGATGAGCCACGCGTGGTATGGCACCTGCACAGCCAACATCATTATCATCGTCGTCATCATTATCATCGTCATCATCATCATCACCGCCATCACCTCGTCCACTACCAAGCCTACCACAGTATAAGTCGCTTATTAGAAGACGGACAGGAAACGGAATTTTATTTTTGACATTTTAGACAGACTGCATCCAATACCATTAGTAAAAGGAGGGAGGAAACCGGAGTACCCGGAGGAAACCCTCGGTGACCTTAAAGTCTGGGAACCTAAGTCACATAAGTTCCTCCCCTGTGGAATAGGAACCCGCCACCTTCGGCCTAGGATACCAGCTCACTACCCACTGAGCTCATCGGTCGCCCCAAAAGTGCGAAAGAACGAACAGTAACCAACAAAAACAGTATCACCACCCTCTATGTCCGTCCACCCAGCTCTGCAAAAAAGACAAGAAGGATGAGATGGGTAAGATGGGCATATTAGTGGTGAACGAGTACCTGGAGATTGTTTGGGATACATAGGCCCACGCTTTCCCCAGTATAACCATCTCGCCAGCTCCGCCAATGACGTGTTGGCGTACATGACGTCACGAGGGTACAGCATGGGCTCGTGCGGCAGGTGGATGCACTTGGTGGCCTTGACACCCAAGGTCAAGGTCAGAGTGTTAAAATCTTCGGCCGTCACGCATTGATGTATATCGAGGTCGTCGGATTGGACACTGTCATCAGCGTTAGCCTTATTATCACTGTCTATCTTTGGTGTTGATGAACTTCTGGGTGATGGTCCTCTCACTTCTGTCAGAATTCTGCTCAAAAGGAAATCCCTGTAGGACACAGAAGAAAGAAAACGACATCATCATCATCATCATCATCATCATCATCATCATCATCATCATCATCATCATCATCATCATCATCATCATCATCATCATCATCATCAACAGCAGCAGCAACAGCAAAAAAAAGCAACTTTTTCTTCTTCTTCTTCTTCTTCTTCTTCTTCTTCTTCTTCTTCTTCTTCTTCGTGGTCGTCATCGTCGTTGTCGTTGTCGTGGTCGTCGGCATTCGTTAATCGCCTGTAAAATGTGTAGAATCTTAAACAACCAATGTAATCGGTCAGCATACCCGTCGTCACTAGTAAAGCCGCTACGGGCAATGACGACAAGATTGCTCATAACGTCATCCACTGACGCCTCACTGTCGTCCTCTTTCTTCCACATCGCGATCCAGGGTTGCGTCATCTCATGTAGGTCACGTGGTACACGCGTTATGATGACGTTAGAACCCATGAGAACACCACCGCCCTGCTGCAGAAGAGAGAGCGCAGTGCGCAGGAATTCCTCTGGTTGATCGCTTTCAGATGGTTTATCAAGATGCGTTTGACGAGGGTGTTCCAGTTCAGGTTGTTCTGCAGAGACCTCTTCTTTTGATGGTTCTTCTAACGCTGTGCCTTTACGCCACAGCTGTTCTTGTGATTTGAGTTGTTGTTGTTTCAGCTGGTGTATCGTTTTCATGGCTTTAAAGATAGCTTGCTCATTAGATTCTTTTTCAGGAACTAAATCTGGTGTTGGGTGATTTTCTGTATCAGAGGCCCTTTGCTGTTGTGAGCGTTGTGGCGGTGATGGTGTTGGTGTTGGTGGTAGTTTCCTTAAGACGAGGCCAGGTAAGGAATGCTTCAGCTCCTATAACAGAGAAGTGGATTCAGCAGCGAAAACAGGATAACTTGATCAAGTGTGTCACCTTATTCTATTCACAAAACGAAGCCTATATTCACACTTTTCTGCTATCCTATGCACCAACGGGAATTCCCTCAATGAAACATACTTCCGGTTTCTTTCTCCGCGTGTTTTAGTGAGTTATTTCCAAATATTCAAGAATAATAACATGTGTCACTGGCCACCAGTATCGTACCCTCACTTTTTTTTTTTTGCTGCAGTTTATTATCCCTTTCTATCGCCAGTGGCGCGCCTACACCCTACCTACCTAACATTATTTGTGAATTTTGAAAAATATTCGGAAAAACATAACGCCCAGATGCTGGCTCGAACCCACACCTGTCAGCCGCCATAGGTTTCTGGCTTGTGGACAAGGAAAGTTAGTCCCGCCTTAGCCCACTTGGCCACAACGCTCGCCTAATATAGTCAACTACTTCGTGTTTTGTGAAGGTTGCGACGGCGAAGCTATGGAAAACTACAAGAGTCTTCAGGTCCTGTTTCACTTTCTGTCGATGATCGACGCACCTCCGAAGTCGCCGCAAATACAGGCCTCTACGATTGTTTTTTGCATCCTTTCACTGAGCATGTACTTCCTCCACCGTTTTTATACTTATCCCACTCGTTTTCTGGCTCTAACAATCGTCGTTTTCGGCAATTTGCCATATTTAAAAGTCACGCATCAAGCTTTGATAAAAGCAAAACAAGCCAGACCGGAACTTGGTTTCATTCTAACCTCGTTTTAATTTATAATGGCGATACCCACGAGATTTTATGAGAGGTGCCGGAAAGTTGTGAATATATCACAACTACCAACGACTTTGTCTAGTACCTTAACTCCATCTTAAATTAAATTTAAACGGCCATGATTGACAAAATGATGCCAGTGAAGGCGATCATGACCATGATGATGATGATGATGATGATGATGATGATGATTGATGATGACTGATAGACTGACTGACCAGGAACCACGCGTGGTAAAGGTGCTTGTCCAGCCAGAGCATGGAGCGGTAGTAGAAGATGACCTTCAGAGGTCGCAGCAGTCGGATGGCGCTCAGAATCCCCAGGTAGTGATGGAAGGCGAAGTAACCGTCGTGAGTCCATATGTAGTGCATCGTATGGGGAAGCTGCTGACAGGGATACAGTGTCCCTATTTAGCTCACAGGGATACAGTGTCCCTATTTAGCTCACTGGGATACAGTGTCCCTATTTAGTTCACAGGGATACAGTGTTCCTATTTAGCTCTCAAGGATACAGTGTTTCTATTTAGCTCACAAGGATACAGTGTTCCTATTTAGCTCACTGGGATACAGTGTCCCTATTTAGCTTACAGGGATACAGTGTCCCTATTTAGCTCACTGGGATACAGTGTCCCTATTTAGCTCACAGGGATACAGTGTCCCTATTTAGCTCACTGGGATACAGTGTCCCTATTTAGCTCACAGGTATACAGTGTCCCTATTTAGCTCACTGGGATACAGTGTCCCTATTTAGCTCACAGGGATACAGTGTTCCTATTTAGCTCACTGGGATACAGTGTCCCTATTTAGCTCACTGGGATACAGTGTCCCTATTTAGCGCAATTACCAGCTGAAAACAGGATGCAACTCAAACCGCCCATGGCGACGACTTACTGCTTGGCACACACACACACACACACACACACACACACACACACACACACACACACACACACACCCCCTCACACACACACACACACACAAGCACACACACGCCCCTGAGAACTGAGCCGTCCTGAGCGAGCTCAATGTATGTCCGCGTAAATGAGCCCGCAACCTGCTTTTTTGAAATTACCAGAATGACCAGTTTCTTCTATGTGCCACCAAAGCAACATAGGGAGGTGAAGCACCGTATAAAGAGTAATACAGAATGTCGACACCTGTACGGAAAGCCTCGCGCCACCCTCTAGATTTGAACCAGTGGCTCGCTGCTGTCTATCATTGCAATTTTCACCACTGTGTTAATACTCTTTAATCCTATCCTATCCTATCCTATCCCATCCTATCCCGTAACTCGAAGGCCGGCCAGGACGGAGGAACCTCATGTTACTACAGGTTCAACGACCACGTGCTCGGGGCCAAGGCGAGCCACACTGTACTCGTGGATTTCGGCTGTGGCCAACAGCCTGGAGAGGGTTGGGCCCTGCCAGGTCTTTCTTGCCCATATAATGAAAAGAACCACTCTTTATTGCAGCATGCTATACATATAAAGGCCCACGCAGCTTTCCGTCAATTAACTAGACTAAAAAACGCGGCGATCTGTAACCAACATACACGCTAATTTGTTGCAAATACTCCCACATTCACAGCAAACTCACATTCATTTATCACTCAAAACAGTCACGTGGTGTAAAGCCACGGAGATCGCTTTTAGAAGGGGGACAGTGCTGTAGCTTTGGATATTAGATTGTATCTAATACCATTACCAATCAGAGGGAGGAAGCCGACATACTCAGAGAAAGCCCTCGGCGGCGTGAACGCCTCATTGCCTACCTATTTAAGTTACACATTTTACCCATTGCTTGATCGAACCCATGGCCCACTTCCTGCCATTGGGCACTGGACACGTTGTACACTTTGGCACTGGACACTTCTTCATTATAATTTACTAACTCTTTGTAGCCGAGCGGAGGTATTTGACTCCCGTCTTTCGGCCACCAACCTTGAGAACACTGCCCAACCTGAGCTGTTATTTTCATTTTCTCCCTCAAAAGAGGGACATAAAAATATTTGCCCTGCAAGGTGGTGAAGCGTGGTTGAAAATAAACCGGGTTGTCGGCTACTAGTGCCACGACACTTCGCTGCAAAATCGCTGCCACCGACTTGCATAAAATGCCTGCCGACAATGTAGTCCCGCTCACCACCAAAAGCACAAAGCGAATGGTCAGCCGGGGAGAACAAATGTCGTGTCGCCTTGTCCTGCATAACTCAATGGCATCCCCAAAGGATTCTGCACCGCAGGAGCCACCCAAGGCTAGTCTAACCCAGAAATTCATGGTAGACAACTTCTCTCCCAAGCCTCAACCAGTCGCCTCCCTTTCCGCTACATCTTATATAGCGCTTTTCCAGCGCAAAAGCTGCTCAAGGTGCTGGCCGATACAGGATCTAACTCAAGCCGCCCGAGCCTTTGGGTGGATTGTCTGACGCCCAGACAACGGAGCATAATCCTGGGCGACTGGGGATGGGGAGAAGGTACCTAGTGCTTATTGGGTACATTGGTGTAGCCGGCACTCATGCGTGCGATATAATACGTGTGTGCTGATACTAGTCTTCGGTTTATACTCTCGTCCGAAGAAGCGGTCTTCATCGACGCTAACAAGCCACCCTTCAGAAGACTTGGAACAAGCTAGGGTACATGCACAGCTACAATTACAGGGACTATTCCAAAACCACCACAAGTTGTTAGTGTTTCACTTTAGCCACTAACAGATGAGTGCTATAGGCCTATTACCTGTCCTGGTGCAGCATCCTGCATCTGTAGTTCAGGCCAAGGCTGGTTCATTGTGTAGTGTCGGAACATTGGCATCAGGTCAGCAGTTTCCACGCGCAGCAAACCGTGCGTGAACGGGCCAGGGTCAAGCAACTGGGGCTGGAAAACGAACGAGTCGTCGCACATTTCGCAATCCTCAACTCCTCCCTTTATAACTTTTGCGTCACTCCCTAGTGCTTTTGCGTCACTTCCTCTTTCTGTTATTGGAATGTGTGTTGCTGTTCTTTTCGATGTTTTCCTGTCGAATTTAGCTGTTGTTCGTCCACCTGACGTGTTTCCGCGATTGAGCAGGCCTTTTTCAATAAACTAAAAATTGAGACAACATATAAAATAATAATAATAACAAGTGCTGGACACAAAATGCGTCCATTAGACGGCCGCCTAAAAGCACATATACCAGTGGTGCTTACATTACATTACATGATTTTTGCTTAAGGTCCAGCGGACTCTTCCGAGCCAAATCAGGACAAGTATAGCCGAATCAGGACCACAAAATCAAGACCCCAACTTCGCTGAAAGAGGACTCGCCCCTGATCCACACAAAAGATCTGGCGAAACAACCCCAGTGGTAACACCGAAGGCACTCCACAAGCCGGTCACTTTACAATAAAGACATCCCACGCAGGGGACGC
This sequence comes from Oncomelania hupensis, assembly GCA_036898135.1. Classification (NCBI taxonomy): domain Eukaryota; kingdom Metazoa; phylum Mollusca; class Gastropoda; order Littorinimorpha; family Pomatiopsidae; genus Oncomelania; species Oncomelania hupensis. The sequence goes on along the minus strand of CM072514.1, from coordinate 87,720,055 downwards.
TGAGGCATACTCTAATTTATCGAATCTCCGTCTATAAAAACAAAATAGAATATAAACATCATTATAAAATATCAACAAAGCACATACATATAAATTGCATACATTGCCAAATAATAACATCATAGGAAGCCACCAGTGACCACCTGGCAGATAGCGGCCAATATTTCCAAGCTGATCCCAGAAAGACCTCACACACAAATGAGGAGTTTTGTCCCGGAAGAGTTTTCAAGAAAAAAGGTAGGTTACTGGTCTCGCGAAGAAGAAGACAGTATAGTAGATTGATAGAACAGAGTAGGAATGAGAAAGAACGAAGGAGAAAGACAGCGGGAATGTAAAGCACCCAATTTCCAGAAAATGGGGATATTATTTATACTGAAACCCCAGACACCCCAACGGGGGCACCAGGGGTGCTTAGCGTCACCATAACAATTGAAGGGATCAGCTCAAGCTTAGTCCATTTTTACACATAAAAAAAGAATACAAAAACAGTTATTTTGGTATTGTTCTTTTTTTTTTTTTAATAGAACAAACAGAATATCTTTCTTGCATAAAAAACAAATAAAATTTTAACAGGCCATGTTGTAAAACTGATTTAAAGGGAAGAAAAGCTTGAAACTGAATTTCGTTTCTTCAAGATTGTACCTATATCAAAGAATGTATGGACATTGGGCCTTTGTTGCATTCATTCTACCGGACTTGGGCGTGATGTTGTAATTCTATCTAAACGACAGAGGCAATCTCTTATCACTCAGTTAATGTAGGTTTATGTTAACCTTAGCAAAATCTTTATTTCCATACTGTTTGCTTTTTCAGGAAAAAGAGTAAACTGATTTATCTTATTTCCTGAAAGATTTATCGCCATAATAATTTGATGCAATACTGTACCTAAGTCTTTTTCTATGGCAGTGTGGACTTGAGATCTATGTTGCCCTAGGAGTGAGAACAGTTAATATAAGGAATATTAATCTTAAAATTGCAGATATTGACTTCGCATTTTTTGGAACGATTTAGCTCCCCTTGTTTGATGGACTTGGGTTCAAAAGTCAGTTTTGACAATTTTAGACTTAGGTGCACTCTTGAACCTATCGTTTAACCAGCGTACTCCATCTTTCTCTGTCCTCAGCAACCCTCATGGCTTCGCTCAGTGTCAAGCCAGACCATTCTCGAATGTTGTCCTCCCACCTCTTTTTCTGTCTCCCTCTTCTTCTGCCTCCTTGCACCATGCCTTGCAGGATGGTCTTTGCAAGGCCTGATACTCTGGTGACGTGGAGTTTTCGTTTCTTCACCACTGTGAGTATGTCATAATGTTGTCCAATGGCTTAGGTGATGGTCTGTTGGACTTCGTCGTTGGTGATGTGCTGGGTATAGGAAATGCTCAGAAGTCTTCTGTAGCGACCCATCTCCATGCTTTGTATTTTTCGTTGTAGATGTGCTCTGAGGGTCCATGTTTCGCAAGCATATAGGAAGATGGAGATGACCAGTGATCACAACAGCCAGCATTACCTTGGAATGTAGACTGATAGTCATGCCTTTCCAACTGGGCTTCAACCTTGTCAGGGCAGAATTTGTTTGTGCGATCCTGGAGAGACTTTTCCAGGAGCAGACATCGGAAGCCACACGATCTCCTGATAAAGTCCTTCCGGCTCCACTTGAAGAGAGTAAACACGGCAAAGTGCACCAGACTGAAGTTCGACCTGGACAAACTGCAAAACTCGGAGTTGGCAGAAATATTCCAAGCCACAATTGGAGGGAAATTTGCACCACTGTTCATTTTGGGAGCTGGTGAAGTAGATGTCAACACCATGACCCCTGCCTTCAACTCAGGTGTAACAGATGCCGCCACTGAGATCCTTAACAAGCACCGCCCATAGAAGAAACCGTGGATCACACCTGAACTTTTGGACTTGTGTGATAAACGAAGAGAGATGAAAAAGAAAAAAAAAACACCTCACAGGGAACTGATGCCTACCGAAAAATCAACAATGACATCCGAAAAGGCATGCTCACAGCAAAGGAGAACTGGATAGAAGAGCAATGCCAGGAAATAGAGAACATTCTGACCAAGAACAACAGCAAGAAGGCCTACCAGACTGTGAAGCGGTTGACAAGTGTTAAACAGCCCAAGATCTCCACGATCCAAAGCAAGTCTGGCACATGCCTTACAGAAGAACAAGAAATCTTGGACAGATGGACAGAGTACTGCTCTGACCTTTACAACCACAAACCAAACGGAGACCCATCAGGTCTAGCATGTCCCCAGAACAGAAAAAAGGAAGAACCCTCCCCCCCCAATTCTCCGAGAAGTTGAGGCAGCAGTGCAATCACTAAAGAAGTGCATGCCAGCTGGAGTGGACAATATACCCGCGGAATTGCTGCAAGCTGGAGGAGAAGCAATGATTGATGCCCTCACCATTATCTGTAACAAGATCTGGCAGAGTGGGGAGTGGCCTATACCATGGACCCAGTCGCTTGGGGAAGCGATAACTGACGACTCACCATTATCTGTAACAAGATCTGGCAGAGTGGGGAGTGGCCTACACTCAACAGGTTGAAACCCCAAGCTGAACAAATCATAGCTGAAGAACAAGCAGAATTCAGAGCAGGGCGAAGTACCACTTAACAGATTTTCAATCTCAGAATAATCTACAAGAAATACCTACAGCACCAACAACATCTATATCATGTGTTTGTAGACTTCAAAAAAGCGTTTGACCGTCTGGTATGCAGCTCTGTGGGCAACCCTGAGAGTGTACTACATCAGCACTAAAATTATTGAAGTCATCAACAGCCTGTATGATAAGGATACCAGTGAAGTCCTCCACAACAGCGCCATCGGAAACTGGTTCACAACAACAATCGGTGTGCGTCAAGGATGCCTGCTCTCTCCAACACTCTGTAACATCTTCCTAGAGCGCATCATGTAAGATGCCCTTGCAGATCACGAAGGCACAGTCAGCATAGTGGGAAGAGCAATCTCCAACCTCCGTTTTGCGGATGACATTGATGGATTGGTTGTAGAGGAACAAGAACTTGAACAGCTGGTACAGAGGCTTGACACCACCTCCAGAGCCTATGGAATGGAAATAAGAGAAGACCAAAATGATGACCAACAACACCAAAGGCATGAAAACGGACATCAAAGTCCAAGGTCAATCCCTCAACACAGTGCATAGCTTCAAATATTTAAGGGACATTGTATCAGACAATGCGTCCCGACAGGAAGTCCTCTCCACGATCGCACAAACTGCTGCCCAGACAAGGTTGAAGCCCATTTGGAAAGACAGGACCATCAGTCTACATTCCAAGGTAAGACTGCTGCGCTCCCTTGTCATCTTCATCTTCCTATACGCTTGCGAAACATGAACCTTCAAGGCACGGTGCAAGGAGGCAAAGAAGGGGGAGTTAGTTAGTTCATTGCTTACAGGGCCCAGCGGAGTAGACTGCAAAGAGCCGAATCAGGACCACAAAATCAAGACCACAACTTGGCTGAAAGAGGACTCTCCCCTGATCCGCATAAAAGATCTGCTAAAAAACAACAACAGTGGTAACACTGAAGGCACTCCACCAGCCGGTCACTGTACAATAAAGGCATCCCACGCCGGGGATGTTGAGGCTATACTCTAAATTATCCAATCCCCGTTTACAAAACAAAATAGAATAAAAATATCATTATAAAATGTCAACAAAAGACACATACATATAAAATGCCTACATTGCTATATAAGAATATCATAGGAAGCCCTAGTTACAAATTGGCAGAAAGCATCCAATATTCCCAAGCAACAGACCTCACACACAAATGAGGAGTTTTGTCCCGGAAGAGTTTTGAAGAAAAAAAGGTAGGTGACTGGTCTAGCGAAGAAGAAGATAGTATAGCAGATTGATAGAACAGAGTAGGAATGAGAAAGAACAAAGAAGAACGACAACGACAGTGGGAATTTAAAGCACTAATTTCCAGAAAGTGGGGATACTATTTATACTGAAACCCCAGGCTACCCCACGGGGAAGAAGAAGGGGGAGACAGAAAAAGAGGTGGGAGGACAACATTCGAGAATGGACTGGTTTGACACTGAATGAAGCCATGAGGGTTGCTGAGAACAGAGAAAGATGAAGTACGCTGGTGAAACGATCATCTCATTCTGGTGCCCCAACGACCTTTGAATTACGGGATAGGATAGGATAGGGAGAGGACATCCTGTCGGGATCCATTGTCTGATACAATGGCTCCTCTTGAACTGACCCCTTCAATTCTACGTATGTCACTGACGTGACAGAAATTAAAACTTTTAGTTACTAGACACCGTCTCAGTACTTTAAACTTAGTTTGTTTATTTTTCCTTTCTAGTGTCCGACTTGGGCTTTTTACTGCCCAAAGTGGTGATTATGTTATACGTACTTGATATAGTTTCAGCATTTGCTAGAATACAATTTAATGACTCTATAACATTGTAACGTTGTAACGAATCAATGGGGATGTGATCACATACTATACCCAGTCTGGGTATAATCTGTGATGAGATACTTCATTTGTGGTACATTTAAAGATCTTAAATACTAGTTTGGAATTCGCCCCAGAATTTCAGTGATCCAAACAAGTTGATTTTATTATCTAGTTATATACTTAGTGATCTTGATTAGTTTTTAATCTGATTTCAATTTAACCCGAAATGCTGCAACGATTAACAGACGTCAAAAACGCAACATTATTACAAGCATAGTACAAGGGATCTGTAACAGTAGAAAAGAAAGGACAAAGAAAACCAACTTACTTCAGTGTATCCTTGTATGCTGAAGAATTTCGTAGGGTTCAGACCGATCTGCGGGTTCAAGGTCAGCAATAATATGACCAAAATCGAGAACACAGACAACAAGATCATAGTCTTGATCTTCAAACGCAGCATCTTGAACTTTTGATTTTCTGGATGTAAAAATTATATTTTATTATGGCATTCAGTTTTATATTTGTTTTAAAGAATCGTTTTGTATTAACTGCATAGCAACTAATTAATTAAATCAAATTGTTTTTAAAAAAAAAAGGTCAACTAAAATAACCAATGCCGATTTTTCTAACATTGATTAATTGATAGAAAGCCTCATGTGCGTGGCTTATACATAGAATGGTATATGTAGGCTTACGTAGTGTGCAGAGAGGGAGTGATATTGAAGGTGATGGAGGTTGAATGTTCAGTTTTGTTTTAGTTTTAAAGTGGAACTAGAGATTAATGGATGAATGGAAAGATTGGTGTATTTAGATGCTTTGGGATTTGAACGAATTGATATTTTATTCTGTACTGACTGTGCTGGGTGATTGTTATTGTCAATGATAGCTGTACACTAGAAAACTGTCGACAATAAAGATGTGGGTACGTACACGGTTCAAATCGATTGATGTTCTAAAGAAAGGTTATTTCTCTGTCTCTCTAATGTAAAATGTTTCCTAGACAAATGTCCTGAGTGCACAAACCCAATGTTGTGATAGCACAGCTTACCAGCTTAAACGTTACTCAAGGCGCTGGCTGACACAGGATCTAACTCAAGACGCCAACGTGCTGCTTGAGGCGCACCGTTCACGAGCCGCGGACAACTCAGCAATCCTGAAGGAACAATGGGGAAAGGGACCTAGTGCTTGCTGGCTTTGTTTATGTAACTGGCACTCACCCGTCTAGGACATGAGGATCAGGATCTTTAACTTCCAAGCCACTGCTTGCGGGGACACATGTTTAAACCTCGGTTTGTACTCTTGTCCAAAGTAAGAGATGAAAAGATCACTGTAAACTAGTATTCTTAATGTAGACCACTCCAAAATACACACTTACAACAAACAAAAAAAAAAACAACTATGGCGAGTTGAAATAAAGCAGTAAAGAATGTCTACATCTATCAATAATTAATAAAATAATTATGTAAGAAATAAATAAAATACCAAATATTTAGAAAGCAATGAAACGTAAACCATTATTAATGAATAAATAAACAGATAACGCTAAATTTATATTTAAAATATAATAACAATTTGACCTAAATAAACGAATAAAAATTATAAAAATTCCATTCAAATGAAATAAAATAAAATAAGTTAAAATAACATGTAAATAAATAATAAAATACAATGAACTACTACTACTACTACTACTACTACTGAATGGCAATACTACTACTACTACTACTACTACTAAATGGCAATAATACCAAACTACTACTACCACCACTACTACTACTACTACCACCACTACTACTACTACTACTACTACTACTACTACTACCACAACTACTACCACCACTACTACTACTTCTACTACTAGCGCCACTTCTGCTGTCAAAATCCATCACTGGCTTCCAGGCAAGGCGCGAAAAAAATACAAAGTCGCCTTCACTCTGAAGTCGTCCCAAAACACCTCTCTGAACTTCTGACTCTGTACCGGCCTACTCACACCCTGCGTTCTTGCGATCCTATCCTATCACATCCCGTAACTCTTTGGTCGTTGGGGCACCACAGATATCGTTTAATCAGCGTACTCCATCTTTCTATGTCCTCAGCCACTTTTAAATTCTTTCCTGTCCCTGTGTGTGTTGTGTGTGTGTGTGTTGTGTATGTGTATGTGGTGAAAGGGTGGAGTTGTTGTATGTGCGTATGGGTGCACGTAGTGTATTGTATATTATAAGCGACACGTCTACAGTTTTTGTGTGAATAACGATGTCTTGACTTTGCTTGGAAATAGGTTTCTATTATCCAACGTCCAGTGAAAATGACTATCCTCCAGCTTTTGGTAAAGACCATTATAGTAAGACGGAGGACCGATTACACTACGCTTTGCAAGACCAAAGACCCACACCCCACTAAGACGACAACCTAATGGCCATTACACCAACACGTCCTCTTTAGTAGATCACTGGCTGCTGTGAAATAGGGGGCGGCGTTCCATGTCTAATCGGTGGCCTGTTGCGTCGAGGTAGGGCGATAGTCTATAATACAATACAATACAATACAATACAGTACAATACAGTACAATACAGTACAATACAATACAATGCAATAGAAAACAGTGCAATGCAATGCAATTTTGATTTGATTTCTTGTTTATAGGACCCAGGGAAACTTTATCGGCTATCGCTGGACCACAATACATTGCAATGCAATGCAAATACAATACAATGTAATGCAATATAACGCTGTGCAATCCAATGCAACGCAATACAATACAATGCAACGAAATATAATACAGTGCTACACAATATAATACAATGCAACGAAATATAATACAGTGCTACACAATATAATACAATGCAACGAAATATAATACAGTGCTACGCAATGCAATACAACGCAACGCAACGAAATACAGTGCTACGCAATACAATGGAAGGCAACGCAATATAATACATTGCAACGCAATACAATACAATGCAAAGCAATATAATACAGTGCAACGCAATACAATACAATGCAAAGCAATATAAAACAATGCAACGCAACGTAATGCAGTGCTACGCTATATAATACTGTGCTACGTAAAGCAATAAAATACAACGCAATGCAATACAGTGCTACGCAATACAATACAGTGCAACGCAATATAATACAGTGCTACGCAATATAATACAATGCAAAGCAATATAATACAGTGCTACGCAATATAATACAATGCAAAGCAATATAATACAGTGCTATGCAATATAATACAATGCAAAGCAATATAATACAGTGCTACGCTATATAATACAATGCAAAGCAATATAATACAGTGCTACGCAATATAATACAATGCAAAGCAATACAATACAGTGCTACGCAATACAATACAATGCAAAGCAATATAATACAGTGCTACGCAATATAATACAATGCAAAGCAATATAATACAGTGCTACGCAATATAATACAATGTAAAGCATTATAATACAGTGCTACGCAATACAATACAATGCAACGCTATATAATACAGTGCTACGCAATACAATACAATGCAACGCAATATAATACAGTGTAACGCAATACAATACAATGCAACGCAGTATAATACAGTGTTACGCAATACAATGCAATGCAACGCAATATAATACAGTGCTACGCAATACAATACAATGCAACGCAATATAATACAGTGCTACGCAATACAATACAATGCAACGCAATATAATACAGTGCTACGCAATACAATACAATGCAACGCTATATAATACAGTTCTACGCAATACAATACAATGCAACGCAATATAATACAAAGCTACGCAATACAATACAATGCAACGCAATATAATACAGTGCTACGCAATACAATACAATGCAACGCAGTATAATACAGTGCTACGCAATACAATACAATGCAACGCAGTATAATACAGTGCTACGCAATACAATGCAACGCAATATAATACAGTGCTACGCAATACAATGCAAGCAATGCAATGCAATGTAATACAGTTGAACGCAATACGGTACAATGCAATATAATACAGTGCAACGCAATACAATACAATGCAACGCAATGCAAATAGAATACAATACAATACAACACAATGCAATGGAGAGACAAAACATCTGTCTAGAACACAAGTAGAGGTGTCTAGTCTAACAAGCTGACAACGAAATTGCCAACTGTTCTCTATGGCACAAATGCACAAATGAAAACCATTGACTGCAGGGGATGGAGGGATAGATTTCTTCTATCATTCCCCCATTTCCCCGGAGGTTATCATCTAATACAGATTAAATCCAAGATGCGATCAAGAAACTCCGGTTTCATCTGTTTAGGCGAGACACCTACCACTGAATTTCTTGACACACTTTGTGTCTCCCTTGTTCAACTCGCCAACGGTCACTTTCTAAACAATGCGATGCAATATAATTATTCTCTCATAATGGTACAACTGGTTGACGAGCGTGACTAGTGATAGTAATGACATAACTTTTTACCCTCAGCTGCAGCCCAGCAATATATTGATGGCAAGATAGAAACATCACTCACTTCTAGTCCACTACTAGATATTTATGAAAGCCATAAGCTTTTTTTTCATCTAGTGGTTTTCATCATGTGGTTTTGCATCTGTAACGTGGGGTTTATTTCTTGCTGGGCTCTGCACAATGGAATGCTGTAACCCTCACGTCTTATTCTATGGGAACTGCTAGTGAGTCACCCGGTGAATTACTTTAATACATTTATTTGTTTAGCTCGGTCTGTGTTAAGGCTGGGGTGCAGAGATAGATAGAAAAATGGTAAAAGATCACTGTCACACTAGCTTTCACACGGCTATGAATCATATGTAGTCCAGCCACTTGATAACAGTCAAAATTATACATTTATTTCTTCTACTCTATACACGATCTTCGAAGTGATGAATCTAACTTAAAAGTTCAATTGTCAATGCGAATGGTTCACTCGCTGATAGTCTAGGCAGCTATGTTTTCTTCATAGGGCACTGGCTACTAGCGTTCATGAAGAGTGGACTACTGTGGTCCTTTTGCTACAGGTTTAGTGCACTGTTTCCTGGGCACTTAACTGATCAATGGATGTGTGGGTGAAGTGCTGCGTTGAGGTAGCTTCTGGTACACGCTGGGTCGTCGTGTAGTCTTTGACTTTTGGTACGACGTTTGGGGCTATCTGCGCACGATGCTGTAGATGCCTCGGCAGCCAACTCGAATCATAGATTAGGGTCTGCTCTTCTGTTGAGTTGGGCTCACGATATCCTGCCTGCTCGTCTGTAACATATGAGACGAAATTCTGCACAACCTTGAATAATAGGTCTGTGCAGAGCGTCTCACTGAAAGCCAAAGTAGCCCTCAGTGATATCTCCACATCTCTATACATAAGCGACGAACATTCTGCTAAGTCGGTGGTCCACTGGAATCTCCACTCTAATTTCCTATACATACATAAATATAAATCATGGCTAACTATACACATAAAGAATTAATAATAGTATAAACATTCACTGGTACAGCCACTAGTCTGCAAGCATACATATAGGTTAAACAACAGTGGTTCCGTCAGGTATACAACATGGCGTCAAAACCGGTCGTGCTTAACACGTGTTCGGCTTCTCCACGTGGTAAGGCAAAGTCGAACTAACAATTCAAATCTATGCATAGCAAATTCCACAAACATAATTTCAACAATAATATAAATACATCACTATGAAACAGAAGTATGTTCATTCACCTGTTCGACAATGTCAGGCCCGTGGCTACTTGATCGAATTCAAAAATTCAACCAGCACTGCTTCCCTGTTCTATCAGTGGAGAGATTTTTGCTAGGAAGTAGCTGTGTACTGTCCTAAGCTTTCCACACAACTGACCTATACTTGGCTTGGACTGAATCAGCCAGAACTGGTTCTGAACCTCTACCTGTGTCCCGATTGGATGAAATAATCTAAGTGGATATAAAGTTCAAAACTCGATCGTATGCCGCGATGATGTCATTAAACGGCTCGCGTCAGCTCGCAGTGTGTGTACACATCAGTTATACCTTAATCGTCTGCTATAGACTACAGTAACCGTCTAAGTTTTACTACTGCTAGACAAGCAAAAGCTGAAATAGTGAGGGGTAAACGGGTCTGCTTGTGACAGCATCTTTATGTAATAGATTAAATATTTATTTTTAAAATTTTATTTCAGGCGCCCAAGACCTTAATTTTATCAGTCTAATTAGGCCTATAACCTTAGCCGGTGAGATGCAGTTGTGGGTTTATGTACGTGTGCCGCGTTTGAGATGTACAACCTTTCTTATCTTTTTACAATGTGGTTCACATTTATTTTTAGGTATGCGTGTGCATTTGTGTGAATTTGTGCGATGGCGCGCGCGCGTGTGTGTGTGTGTGCGTGTGTGTATGTGTGGGAGTGTGATTTTGTGTAATATTCATGTGTATGTTTGTATGTGAGCGTGTGTTTGTAGTGTTCGTTGATGTGTGTGTGTGTGTGTGAGAGAGAGAGAAAGATAAAGAGAGAGAGAAAGAGAGACAGACAAACAAACAAACACACACACACACACACACACCCCACACACACACACAATGTATTCCCATTTTGGCCATAGGCCCATATATCCAGAATACACATTGTATAAAGGCACACGTGGTTCGAGCATCGGTGAAGTCACAATTTGAGAAGAAAAAAAGTGCATATAAGAAATATATAATAAATCAACATATAACAAATATATAATAAATCAACCAGTAAGAAGGAGTGTGCGCTATGCATAATATTTTATTTATTGATATTTAGGACCGATGCATGACCGGTTTCAAATACAGAATCTTCATATTTTGGGTACGGATTGTTGGAATTTGGACCCTATTGGTCATCCAGTGTCCTTCAGAGGGACAGTTTACTAGCCACTGTCGTTGCACTGGCAACTGGGGACACTGAGGTCCAGGATAAAGCCTTGCCCCGCTGGACAACAGATCTTCAGGGAACCGACGGAACCACAGCTGGTCCAGACTCTGCGACTGCACTCTGCCTCACCAACGCAGCAGTTTTGGAGGCCTGACAAAACGTCATCATCATCATCATCATCATCATCATCATCATCATCATCGTCGTCGTCGTCGTCGTCGTCATCATCATCATCATCATCATCATCATCATCATCATCATCATCATCATCATCATCATCGTCGTCGTCGTCGTCGTCGTCATCATCATCATCATCGTCATGACTATCACCATCATCGACATGAAGACCACAATCATCTTCATCCTCATGACCACAATGACCATCATCACTATCGTCATCGTCCTCATCATCATCATCACTACGCCGGTCAGCCAACCCGAGGTGTATAACAAAACATCTCCCAATCTAATGGATTTTTGTGACATAGCGCACTTACATTCTCTGAGAGCTTCTAAAGGCGCTGGCCACTAATATCCAACAAGCAAAAATTAGTTTGCTGGAAAATCCGGATTGGAACCCACGTCCCCCCAATTCACACAAGACTTGCGCCCTGAACCACGAAGCTAGCCTTGCCACTACTCCTACCTTCCCATCTCTATATTTATCTACCTTAGTCTGCCTGTTGAAAAGGCCTTTCATAAGAACTCAAGCTTAAGTCATTTGCAGAAATACTATATATAAAATATTTTGAGATCCGTGTGGGGTACTTGGCAAACTTTGGGTGCATTAGACTGGCCAAGCAACGCTTCTAGACCCTGACTGGGTTATTTATCATCCCCGGAGGAAAAAAAAGGAAAAACAATCCTGGCGTCATTCTTGACAACATGTCAGAATTCATCTGCAAAACCTGTCAAACATGCAACTTTCAGCTCCATAGAATAGGCCTTGTCCGCAAGCATCTGACCACTGACGCTACAGCCAAACTCATTTCCTCTCTTGTTCTGTCACGCTTAGACTACTGTAACTCTCTTCTGGCTGGACTCCTTCCTCTTCTGTTCATCTGCTCCAACGTATTCAGAAGAAAAAAAATCTGATAATATTACACCCCTCCTGCATTCCCTCCACATGCTTCCTGTATCTCAGAGGATTACCTACAAAATCTGTACTTTCTGTTCCAAATGCGTCCATGGATTAGCACCTTTCTACCTCACCCAGAACATTCACTTCTACAAGCCATCTAAAAATGTTCGTTCTTCCTCTGACACCCTCATGCTACGAATATCCCGCTACAATCTCCCATCTCTCAGCGCTTGGTCCTTCAACTTGGAACTCTCTTCCTCTCTCTCTCTCTCTCCGCAGCTCTCCAAACACAATTACTTTCAAGTCCAATATGAAAATTCACTTTTTAAAAAAGTCTGTTCTTTTGTGATTCAGACCACCGCTGTCACACGCACGCCCCCCGCCCCCCGCCCCCTTACTCCTTAGCTGCTCTCCTCCCCCTACTTCCCTCATCTTTCATAGTTTACTTGTGAATATTCTTTTTCATGGTTGTATCATGTCAATGCATAATTTATTAGTGTCTCATTTTTGTTTCAGTTCATTTCGTATGTGTTTCGATGTTAACGTTAAGTATAAATGCCTGAGAACTGAGCTTTTTTTTTTATTGATGTCATTCGGAAAAAGCTCTATATAAATACCTGTATTATTATTATTATTATTATTATTATTATTATTATTATTATTATTATTATTATTATTATTATTATTAAATCTATTTGCTAGTTTAACTTAATCTGGCCTACCTGAAGCATCATTGACCAGGGCTGCCACAAGGAACACCAGAAACACATAAACAGTCTTCATTTTCTCTCACTGCAACGGGCAAGGAAAAAAACACTATTTAGCAACACGTCGAGGAAGTGCTTTAAATCACATCACTATTGTAATTATTTAAATCAATCAATAATTCTGTAAGTAAGGCAGGTAAGTAATTAAATGTTTTAAGAGACTATCCAGTCAGAATAAACACACTATCTTTAAAACAGATAAAACATAATGGAAGTGATTTTCCTTGATTTCTCGAAAGCTTTTGACAAGATATCAGAACAGCGCCTTCTATCAGAACTACAGCATCATCGGCATCAAAGACAGAGGAGATGATCTCCAGATTTTATAGCTCTTTTAGCACACAGCAGACTTAATAACCACAAGCCAGGTTCACGTCCAATTCTCTGGGGTCCCACAAAGATCAGTGCTGAGGCCAACTCTCTTCATTGATTACATCAACAACCTAGCCAAGTAGGCTGTTACGTTGAAACGCGAACGAAAGTACGTCTGAAGCGCGCACGATAGATCTAATCGTTTCGTTTTGCAAAGTATTCAATAATAGAATGTATTTACCTTTGATTTGAGTTTGCATTGTTGTTAGAAGAAGCTTTGTATAACGTTGATAATTTTCGTTAGTCGATATTGTTGGAGAATCCTCTAGATCTGCTTGTTTACTATCGATCGAAGTTTCTTGAAGGACGTAGATATTTGCGAATATTCTGGGACGGGAAATAATGTATGTATGACGTAAGACAGTGATGACGAAGTTAGAAGCGATTGGTTAAATTGCGTCATACGAGATTGATCCAGATTATTCGGGAGTATCAAGAGACTATTTAAGTGACGCGCTGTTTCAAAAGGGAAAGTTGTTGAGAGTTGTTGTTGATAGTGACTTGGAAAGTAAATTTGAGAGTGGAAAGGCGATTGAGCGATTGTATGCAGTTGTTGATGTGCGCTGAATAAAAGTGGAAAACTTCATACGTCGACTTTGTGACTTGTATGCTGCTTGAGCAGGCTGCGTGGATAAACGAATCTGAGCTACACTCATCAGTACTTCAGCATTGGGGCTGAATTCACTACTGATAAAACACCAACATCAAGTCGAGTGTAACATAGGCAAACACCAAGTTCAGACACGTTACCGACTATACCCTCCTGTGCCCCACTGTCAAGAACCAAGGTCATGCTCGCATGATGCAGCAAGCAATTTAACAATTCGGAAGCGTGAGAGCAGTAGTGACAAATGGAATTCGGAGCAGACGTTCTGCATCTGTCAGTCGCTAATAAACGCCGATGCGCCTCCCCAACAAGCTCTTGTCTCTTTAGGCTATCAAATACTCAGAGTGATAATTGTACACAATTCTTATTGCAATATGCCTAACAATATTACAGGGGCGGACGAGGGGGGGGTTTCCGGGGTTTCCGGAAACCCCCCCCAGCCCAAAAAAAAAAAAAAAAAAAAGGAAAAGAAAGAAGAAGAAGAAGGAGAGAAAGAGAGAGAGAGAATACAATTATAAAAATAAAAATAAACATAAACATAAAATAAATAATATATATATATATATATATATATATATATATATATATATATATATATATATATATATATATATATATATATATATATATATATATATATATATATGTATATATATATATATATATATATATATATATATATATATATATATATATATATATATATATATATATATATATATATATATATATATATATATATATATATATGTATATATATATATATATATATATATATATATATATATATATATATTTATATTTATATATATATATTTATTTTATTTATTTATTTATTTTTTTATACGAATTTTGGAAACCCCCCCCAAAAAAACTAACTGATCCGCCCCTGAATAAAATCCGGTGGAATTAAAAGTGCCGGCTATACAAATACACTCAGCAAGCGCAAGAATCCTTTTCTCCATCCCCGGTACGGTCACCCCGGATTGTGCTCAGTCGTCTGGGCGACATGCGCCAAAGATTGCAAGTGAGCGGCTTGAGTTGGACCCTGAATCAGCCAGCGCCTTGAGCAGCTCTTAAAGCTGGAATGGCGCTATATAAGAACGATTAAATAAATAAATAAGTAAATATTGAGAAAAATAAATTAACCTCTGCATTGTATCAATACTTACAATAAGTGTTGCGCTTTCAAAGCTGTTTAGTAGGAAGCTGACAAACGATCAGATGCTGTAGTCTTCGCTCCAGACTTTTTCCGTTTGGTTTTGGGATCGTTAATAATGTCCGTCTTTCGCAACGGCAGGCCTTTATATTGCAAGAGATTACGCAACAGCTACAACAACATCCTGGTGCATGCAGTGTGATCAACCGACAGGTGTGAGGGACAGGAAGGTGGGGGAGGGATGAGAGGAAGATGGATACAAAAAAGATAGGTTAGTGGGTTTAGTTCAGAACCGCACTCATTCCCATGAGATTGGTGCGTGCGTGCGTTTGCGTGATTGCTTGATTTTATGAATAAGGAATACAGAATATTCCTTTTAAGGTCCATAAAATGCCCCGGCCTGGGCTCGAACCAGGGACCTTCAGATCCGCAAGCCAAAGCTCTACAATTAGGCCACCGTGCATCCCATTATTCTGATACCAGCGAACCAGTTGATGGTAAGGTGGGGAAGTAATATAGTCACACGTTGGCCAAACCGGGATTCGAACCAGGGACCTTTCGGTTACTAGTAAGCCCCTCTGCCATTGAGCTACCGGGCATAAATTCATGTTAGCGTGTGACAGGTGGCTTCGTGCGATCGGCCCTGAGATTAAATCGCATGGAACAAATTGTATGATTTAATCTGTACATATAGGTCTGATTGGGCTTTTAGGAAACAAGTTGGCTTGCCTGTGCAATTAGGATCATGTTATTTTTTCTGCACTTCAAGCTGTCAACCTTGCATGCAATGTCAAATGCTTCAATTGTTTTGCCGTCGCTTTGAACACTGAAGCTTCGCGCTGAGTTTGCCATATTTAAGACCACTGGTTGTTATTGTTCTTTTTAGGGGGACTGTACGCGTAAGTCGGAAACAAAATCCGGGTTTTTTTGAACCCCGCAAACTGTTTTAATAAGCATGTTTTGTACAAACGTGAAATCACTGACCTAGCGTGGTAATGACGAAACACTGTAGCCAGTGGATAAATCAGCCAAGGCGTACGGCAGGGTATGGATTTAAGCTTACCTACGGCTTCCAGGACCTTTCCACTGAGTAACCTGCTTCGTGAATATCACCCCTCGTTAATCAAACTCATCCATTAATACTGAACATTCACTGGATGATAATGTACCAATATGTTTTCTAAACCTAGGTCCAAAGCAGTTTACACTGATTTCAGTTTTATATTTACAGTTACAAACATGGTGCATATACAGGGTGTTCCAAAAGTCTTGGGCACATTTTGACATTGAATATTTCCGAAACTATTAAGGATATAAAAACGCATCTGGTACATTCAGAAAACTTGTAATCTCAATTTTTACATGGAATGTTAAAAAATGTTCAATGTGAGCACTATTGGTCACACGACACACATCAAGCCGATGGTCAAATTCTTGCCAAACGCGTCCCAGCATTTTCTGGTTGAGTGAACGCCATTAATGGGTCTGAAAAGAAATTTAAAAATCAACAGCTTTACAAAAAACTTAATGTAATTAGATTTAAAATAGCACATTTTTTAATCTTACTACCATTCATAGTAATTAAGATATGGGGACTTCAAATGTGCCCAAGACTTTTGGAACACCCTGTATATGCCTATTTAAAAGGTGAGGAGAGAACTGTCGACAATTTAGAGAAAGAAAAAATAACTAAAACAAAACGAGGGAGTTTAAAAACTTTAACGGCATCGGTTTAGATTTTCCACAATACGGATGCTTTAAATTTTACCAAACGTACTACTATTTGACCAGCAATTTTTCAATATTAATTTCAAACTCTAAAACTACACTACACTATACTACACTACATTACACTACACTATACCGCACGAAACTACACTATACTTACACTACACTATACTATACTACACTACATTACACTACATTATACCACACTACACTATACCATACTAAACTACACTACACTACACTGTGCCACACTACACTATACCACACTAAACTATACTACACTATACCACACTACACTATATAACACTAAACTACACTACATTATACCACACTACACTATACCACACTACATTATACCACACTACACCATACTAAACTACACTACACTACACTATACCACACTACACTATACCACACTAAACTATACTACACTATACCACACTACACTATACCACACTACACTATACCACATTAAACTACACTACACTATACCACACTACACTATACTACACCACACTATACTATACCACATTAAACTACACTACACTATACCACACTACATTACACTACACTATACCACATTACGCTACGCTACACCACACTGAACTATACTACACTATACAACACTACGCTATACCACACTGCACTATACCGCACTACACTATACCACACTACACTACACTATATTATACGACACTACACTACACTATACCACACTACGCTACACTATACCACACTATACTTCACTACACTACACAATACCACACTACACTACACTATACCACACTACACTACACTATTCCACACTACACTACACTACAGTACACTACACTACGCTACTCTACACTATACCACACTACACTGCACTACAATATGCCAAACTACACTAGACTAGACTACACTACACTACACCACACCACACTAAATTAAATTTAAAAAATCCAAAAATAAAACCGTTTTGTCCACAACTTAAGGTGAATTTGAAAAATCAGGTTAAGGTGCACATTGTTTAAAGGTCGTTTATTTATTTTAATTTTTTCTTTCATTTTTTTAATTAATTTGTTTATCTTCTAATTTTTTGCACTATGTTGCTTGAGTTAGTCACGCCTCAAGTTAGAACATGTCACGGACCGGTTTTATAGTATTTCGGTCATATGACTTTATGTATTGTAGTCTCTTCCTGTGAGAAGATATTAATTATAATATTTTTTATTGATAACTAAATTCTGATTGCTTGAGCTAGTCACATGACGGCTCACCAATGTAAATTCAAAAATATATTCATTCTTTTCTTGACTGTGCGAAGGAGTTGTGTTGAACTTCTCGCAGCTGTGTCTGCAGGTATATATTGTTTATCAGTAAAATATTGTATTATAAACATGATAGTATTTTACAATGATTATATTCTACTGGTTGTGGAATAGAGATAATAATAAATATTAGTATGAAGGATGGAATAGGGAGGTGATGAAGATGGTGGATCGTTGTATATTTTTGATTAACGACCTGAAGTGGATTATTATTTGATTTGAAGTTGAAACTTCAAATTGCAGTGTTTAGCATTATATTTATATTGTGAATGAAATTAATTGGTGTCAAGGTGTAATAATCAGTTGTTATAATTAGTTTTACAATTTGCGTATGGATGAACTGTATTCGACATCGTTGAGAATTGAATTATATTGCTGGTCTGGTCCCATCACAGAGGGGAGAGAGGTATATGTAGTAATCCAAAGGAAGCCTTTGTATCAAGAAATTTAGTTTGGTAAACTCGTTTGTTTACAGAAGTTCTGGCTGGGGGCCTCGAAGAAGAAGAACAAGAAGAAGAAGAAGAAGAAGAAGAAGAAGAAGAAGAAGAAGAAGAAGAAGAAGAAGAAGAAGAAGAAGAAGAAAGAAGAGACGCAGACGAAGCATAAAGAAGAATGAAGAGAAAGAAGAAGAAAGAAGAGGAAGAAGGGAGGACGGAGAATCAAGACGAAGAGTCAAGAAGAAGAAGAAGAAGAAGAAGAAGGAATCTAGAAGAAGAGTACAGAAGACGACGAAGAATCAAGCAGAAGGAGAAGAAGAAGAAGGTGGATGAAGAAAGGAGAGGGAGAAGAAAGAAGAAGAAGAAGAAGTCGAAGAAGAGGTGGCAGCAACCACAGCGGCGGTAGCAGCAACAGTAGCAGCCGCAGCAACAGCGGCAGCGACAGCAATAGCAGCAACAGTAGCAGCAACAGCAGCAGAAGCAGCGATAGCAGCAACAGCAGCAGCAACCGCAGTAGCAGCAACAGCAACAGCAGCAGCAGCAGCAACAGCAGCAGCAGCAGCGGCAGAATCAACCGCAGCAGCAGCCGAAGAAGAGCTAAAGATGGAGAAGTGACCGGAGAAGAGAGAGAAGAGAAACAAGGACAAGATAAGGAGAAGAATGATGTGAGAGAGAAACAAAGGAGAATACATAGACAGAGACAGAGGATTACCAAGTCAGATCTAACTATAATCTCAGTGAGACTCTCGACGTTTAATTCTCTCTGTGGACGGTGACTGGGATTCTATATATGTGATTGTGAGTGTGTGTAATTCACGGATTAACCCTACAAAGTAAATGAGTACAGAAGTTAATTGTATTCTTATATTCTTGATTGATTTGTCTGTACTTGTGTATAATTCGGTTGATTTATGTTTCTAGTAATAGAGGGGGTGTGACAACAGAAATTATTCTTGAGAGTTAGAAAAGTGTGAGACGGGAGGACACCAGATTTACCCACGCACGCATACACGCAATTCTTGATATAACCCCTTTCATTACAGAACATTCACCAACTCCACAGGGGCATGGGGTTTGTTTTTTGGTGGTTTTTTTTTACCAAAGGAAGTAGAGGGAGTAGTGGAGGTGTGTGTGTGCGTGTATGTGTGCGCGCATGTTTACACGGCGTTATTTGGACAAACTAGTGCACATCTACATACGTTCTTTGGACAGACCTCCTTGGTTGGACGTCCATTTAATGATCCGTTAGGGTTAGGGCTAGGGTTAGGGTTAAGGTTAGGGTTAGAACACTTAAAAGTACTTAAAAAGGGGGTCGTAGCACGACCCATTGTCCACACAACGTATGTGGCGTTTGAGGAAAGTCCAAATAACGGTGTCTGTGCAAGTATGTGTGCGTGTGTGTGCGTGCGTGTGGGTGAGTGTGTGTGTGTGTGTGTGTGTGTGTGTGTGTGTGTGTGGCTTGTTAGAAACACAGTTGTTCTGACATACACTTGAACCCCTATGTACTTTGTTTTGACGGACCCCGTCATTTTGACGTCAAAACAGTTTTCCGTTAGGGTTAGGGCTGTGTTAAGCTTAGAGTTAGGTTAAGGGTTAGGGTTAGGGTTAGCTTCAAAAAATTGACACATTTGTAAAAATGTCAAAATAGCTTATGTAGAGTTTCATGAAAGTCTTCACAACGGCGTTTCTACACGGTTGTGTGTGTGTGTGTGTAGGGGGGAGGGGGGGGGCATGTTGAAACGACGTTACAGTGACACACTCATGGAACTCCACATGGTTTCTTTTCACTTTTTGGGAAGGCTTCCCTATTTTGACGTCAAAATAAGGTTCTGGTATAGATACAGCTGTTTTAGGCTTAGGGTTAGGTTAAGGGTTAGGGTTTGGGTTAGGGGTTAGGGATAGCTTCCAAATTTGAAAATGTCAAAATAATGTCAAGAAAATGAAAAGTGTGTCAAAATAATCCCTGTTTTTTTCACAACAGTCATCAGAATGTCGTTTTTACAAAAATGTGTGTGTGTGTTTGTGTGTGTGTGTGTGTGTGTGTGTGTGTGGGCTGGGTGGGTGTGTGGGTGCGTGTGTGTTTCTGTGTGTGTACTGTTAATTAATGTACATACTTCTGGTTTAGCTGTTTTTACTAGGCATGTTTTTGTTTTACATATTTTATTTTGTTTTAATACTATTGCTTTTTTAGTGCATTGTAAAGCGTGGCGAGCCCATGCTTGTTGGGGTACACCGCTATATAAATCTACCGTATTATTATTATTATTATTATTACATAAAAATGGAAAATTGCCTTTGGCTTGGGCGCAAAACTTCACACCAAATATTAATAAAGTTGCAATAACCCCCCTTCCCCACCCCCCATCCCCTCACACCCAACCCACCCTCCCAGCAACATACAATCACAGCTGTTGCCATAGTAACAGTGCACTAGGTGACACAGTTCGCTGTTAGTCATAGTTTCCACAGGGTTCAGCCTGACACAAAAAAGCTATGGGCCATTGGGCCCCTCAGATCAAATTTCAATGGGCCATGATTTCAGCAGTAATTTACGTACATGTAAAAGATAACCTGGAGATATTATTACAGAAATTAAAACAAAATAGATTATTGTGAGTGTGCATGTGTTGTGAAGCATGTTTACCAACAAAACTCTAACCAGAACAGGGATAAGTATTTTGACTTGACTCGGGGCTCACACAATCATCTTGCGTAGGATTAGCGGCGGTAGACTGTAGTTTAACAGCAGTGTTACGTTGAAACGCGAACGAAAGTATGTCGGAAGCGTGTACGATAGATCTAATCGTTTCGATTTGCAAAGTATTCAATAATAGAGTTTATTTACCTTTGATTTGAGTTTGCATTGTTGTTAGGAAAGGCTTTGTATAACGTTGATAATTTTCGTTAGTCGATATTGTTGTAGAATCTTCTGGATCGGCTTGTTTACTATCGATCGAAGATTCGGGATAATTGTAGAAATTTGAAGGAACGATCCGGAAGGAGAAGAAATGTGTAATGACGTAAGTCAGTGATGACGATCTTTAGTTCGATTGGTGGCAGTACGTCATTTCTACCATGTACCAAATTGTTCCAGAAAAGAGAGAGGTTATTTAATCGTGTGCCGAGTTGCTGTTGAGAGATAGTAAAGTTGTTGATAGTGATTTGGAAAGTTGCTGTGAAAGTTGTTGAGTTGAATTGAGAATTGTATGCAGTTGTTGATGTATGCTGAATAAAAGTGGAAAACTTCATACGTCGACTTTGTGATTTGCATGCTGTTTGGACGGGCTGCGTGAATAAACGAATCTGAGTTACACAACTATCAGGAATTCAAGCATCGGGGCTGAATCAGATACTGATAGAAAAACACCAACATCAAACAGAGTGTAACATTTTGGGGGTCAAGCCGCGATTCACGCCATAGCCAAGGGTTCAACTGCTACAACAAGCGAGTCAACGTTACGAAAGGCAGTCATCGAGGGTAGCCGCCAACAAGTTGCGTCGAGAGGGGCCAACATACTGGGACTACATCCGATAGGTTCGGGATGACTGCAAGGGCGTGTAGTCGCTGAAGAGTTGCTTCGTGAGCGAACAACAGATCGGGACTACGTTGCTGCCGTTAGACTACGTCGAGGGACAGTCTCGGAGCTACATCGCCAGTATTAGAGAGAGCGACGAGCGGACGTCGCGTCTACTTCAGCACAGGAGCGTGTACATCAACACCAGCGTGGTGCAGCGTCGCATACGACGGGGACAGCGGGGCCTGCGTCAGCGAAAGCGACTAGTGACAAGCATCAGCGCTACTGCAGAAAGCGTGCTGTTCTAGAACAGTCTAGAAAGGTACAGCACAGTCAAGAACTTTCCAGAAAAAGAACTCTACAGTCAAGAACTTTCTAGAAAAAGAACTTTCCAGAAAAGAACCTTCTAGAAAAGAACTTTCCAGAAGCATCAAGATGGCTGACTTCTGGCAGAAAGGGGTTGAACTAAATCTAAAAGGCAAACAGCTGACGGAGTACGTCAAATGCCAGGAGAGAATATTGCGTGAAGAAAGAGAAGAGCAGCGTCGCCGTGAAGAACGAGAATTAGAAGAGCAGCGTCGCCGTGAAGAACGAGAATTGGAAGAGAAGCGTCTAGAAAAAGAAATAGAATTAGAACAGAAGCGTCTAGAAATTGAACAGCAACGTCAAGAGAGAGAAGAGCAGCGTCGCCGTGAAGAAAGAGAGTTCGAGCTGAAGCGTCTTGAAGGTGAGCGTCAGTACCAGTTAGAGTTGGCGCGTATCCAAAACAATCAGCATGCGCCACAAGTCACCAACGACCATACGGCTCCTAAATTGCCAGCTTTCGTCGACGGGAAGGACCAGATCGACAGCTATCTGGCGAGATTCGAAAGGTTCGCCGAAAGCTCTAACTGGCAACCTCAAGACTGGGCAATTCGACTGAGTGCACTTCTGACGGGGCAAGCTCTCGAAGTTTACACCAGACTGTCGAACGATGACGCCAAAAACTACGACGTCTTGAAAGAGGCCCTGTTGCAGTGCTACAACTTTACAGAGAAGGGCTACCGTAAACGCTTCCGTGAATGCCGGCCTAAGTCAGACGAGACGCCAAAGCAGTTTGTGGAGCGCCTGTCGTCATATCTACACAAGTGGGTGGAGTTATCAGGCGAAACGAAGTCTTACGACAGTCTCCATGACCTGATCGTGAAGGAACAATTTCTCAATGCCTGTCACAAGGACCTAGCGACCCACTTAGAAGAACAAAAGCTGCAGACGCTTAAAGATGTGACTGAGGCTGCTGAAATCGCGTAGCGATTGATGGTTTTGGTGCACCGTTTAGATCTGACAGAGATTTTGAGATCAGTGGCAAACAGTCGGGGGGTGGCGTATGCCTGTATGTCAATCAACGCTGGTGTAACAGTGCAAATGTAACGGTGCGAAAACAGTTAAACACACGCGACCTTGACCTTCTAGCAGTGTCACTGCGTCCTCGCTACCTGCCGCGTGAGTTCGGTCAAATCTTCGTCACGGTTATCTACACACCTCCCCATGCTAACCCCGCACGTGCCGCGACCCAGATCGCCGATGTCGTCCATGAGCTACAAATGATCTCCCCTGATGCACCTAACTTTATTGCAGGAGATTTCAATAGCTGTGACTTGTGCACTTGTTTACCCTCATTTCATCAGTATGTGTCTATCCCCACTCGTCAAAACAATACCATTGATCGTCTATATGGCAACATCCCTGATGCCTATAAATCCTTTGTACTTCCATCTGTTGGTAAATCTGATCACGATTGTGTCCATCTCATTCCATCTTACCTGCCTAAAATCAGATCACAACCCATTGTAAAGAAAACAGTAAAAGTTTGGTCTTCTGAAAGCATTGAACAGTTACAAGGATGTTTTGACTGTACTGACTGGAACATGTTTTTGGAATCTAGTGATGGTGTAAATGAAGCTGCTGATGTTATTTCTGACTATATTAAATTCTGCGAGGATACTGTCATCCCTACCAAAACTATAAAAATATTTCCAAATAACAAACCTTGGGTCTCAAAGTCACTCAAAGCCACGCTAAACGAAAAGAAAATTGCATTTCAAACTGATGATAAAGCTGAACGCAGGCGTGTTCAAGCAAAACTAAGAAAGGAAATTCAGGATGCTAAACGGCAATATAAGGAAAAGGTAGAATCACAGTTCGAGCGTGGTAACCTGGCTGATGCATGGAAGGGGTTGAAAACTCTGTCCGGTCAAGCGAAGCTGAAGTCAACTAACTGTGACCTTCCTTTTGAAAACCGAATTAAAATGTCAGAAGAACTAAATTCATTCTACTGCCGTTTTGAACGCGATGACACAAAAGACGACGTTGATGATATTATTTCTCGTTTAGAACAAGACGTGGTTGATGGTGATGCTGACTTTGAGATCGATGGTGCCACAGTTGAGTCCATGTTTAAAAGACTGAATCTGAGAAAGGCCACTGGCCCTGATGGTATAGGGGGTAGGACCTTGAAGTGGTGCGCTGCACAGTTGTGCTTAGTATTCAGTCAGCTATTCTCGTGGTCAGTCAGGGATTGTGTTGTACCTAGTGTAT
The DNA here is from genome assembly GCA_036898135.1 of Oncomelania hupensis. Taxonomy (NCBI): domain Eukaryota; kingdom Metazoa; phylum Mollusca; class Gastropoda; order Littorinimorpha; family Pomatiopsidae; genus Oncomelania; species Oncomelania hupensis. Next base: position 87,695,173 of record CM072514.1, on the reverse strand, counting down.
GGAAACACTCTATCATCTGTCCCGTGCCCAAAAACAGTAAACCCAAAGAACTCAACGACTATCGCCCTGTTGCCCTGACATCCATAGCTATGAAATGTCTCGAACGGATTCTTCTCTCTCGTCTTCTTTGTCACACTCAGCCTTTCACTGATCCTCTTCAATTTGCATACAAACCCAATCGTAGTACCGACGACGCTACTCTGACGCTTCTCCACAATGCGTATGATCACTTAGAGACCTCTGGTTCCTTTGTCCGCATTCTATTTATAGACTTTTCTTCTGCTTTCAATACCATACAGCCACACCTCATGGCTCAGAAGCTTTTGTCTTACACTGTCCCTCCTAGACTCGTCCTGTGGATCGTTCACTTCCTCGTGTCCAGATCTCAGGTTGTCCGCTTTCACTCTGCTGTCTCATCTCTCAAACAAACGTCCACAGGAGCTCCTCAGGGTACGGTTCTTTCTCCGGTACTTTTCACGCTCTACACAAACGACTGCAGAGGAACTGATGCCTCACCGGTCATAAAGTACTCGGATGACTCTGCCCTTGTGGACCTGTCCAATTCAAATGCTGTGTATTTCTCTGCAGTTGATAGGTTCAGCTCCTGGTGCAAACAAAACTATCTGGACTTAAATGTCAAGAAAACTAAGGAACTGGTCATTGACTTTCGTAAAAACAACACTCTCATTCCAGACCTTGTCATTGATGGTGTTACAGTCGAGAGAGTCACCCAATACAAATACCTGGGAACCATCATTGACGAGAAACTGAACTTCACTGCAAACACCCAGGCCATACACAAAAAATGTCAGTCTAGAATTTACTGCCTTCAAAAACTTCGAAATCTCCAAGTCAGTAGCCGCATCCTTCAGACCTTTTACTCTTCTTTTATTGAGTCCGTTCTTACCTTTTCTTTTATCTGCTGTTATGGAAGTTTGTGTGTAAAAAACAAAAGTATTCTGGATCGAGTAGTGAACGTCTGTGGGAGGGTTGTGGGAGTGAAACAAGAGAGTCTGCAGGTGTTGTATGAAAGACGTGTTGTGCGGAAAGCTATTTGCTTTGTGCTGGATAGCACTCATGTGCTTGCGCACCACTTCCAGCTCCTGCCTTCTGGAAGGCGCTACCAAACACCAAGGGTCAGAACTCTTAGAATGAAAAACAGTTTTATTCCAAAGGCTGTCTCATTACTTAATAAATGACATGTGTGTGTGTGTGTGTGTGTGTGTGTGTGGGTGTGTGTGTGTGTGTGTGTGTGTTTTGTTTGCCCAAAATAATCTCATTTCACATTTTTTTTAATGTTAGCATGCATAAGTGTAATTCTATTCATATGTGACTGTGCATTTTTATCCTCATTGTCATTATGATTGTTGTTATTATTATTGTGATGTTTATTCCTTGTTGATTGTAATTGTACACCACAATGTAATTTCTTGTAAAAGATAATAAAGTTGTCTTATCTTATCTTATCTTATCTTAAAGATATCTCATCGCTCATGGGAAAACCCTGGGGCCACCCAGCGCGACGAAACATTTTCAGAAGACTGGAAACCATGGGAACCAGATCCAAGGGAGCCAGACGAGCCAGAGACAGACGGACTCCACGCCACCTCCCAGGGAAGGGCAGTCAAGAGGCTGTTTCACCTGCAACGCTACAGACCACAGAGCAGCTAACTGTCCTCAAAACAAAAGTAGTGGACAGCGGAGCAGTACGGACAACGCAGCGGCGGGCAACCGGCAGAGGCGGTTCTCCAATCAACGGCAAACCAGTAGATCTGACCATCAGGTGTGCGGCGGGAGCGTCATTCTTCCGAGTGAGACCGAGCGCACAGCTACCCCTGCGGACGTGCAAGAGTGCATGACCGATGGCCAACTTCTCCTTGCCAACGGAAAATCCATCCCCGTCGTCGCCAGCGCAGCTGTGACCGTCCAGAACATGCCTGTTTCAAAGGGACGCGTCGGAAATCATGAAGTGACTGTTTTAAGAGACTCTGGCTGCAGTGGGGTCATCATCAGAGAAGACCTAATCGCTAAAGAACAGTTCACTGGCGATTCAAAATGGACACTTATGGCCGACAGCAAATGTGTGAGAGCGCCAGTTGCGAAGATTCATGTCAACACCCCTTTCTACATAGGCGAAGTCGAAGCGGTTTGCCTGAAGAAGCCGCTGCATGATTTGATGATCGGGAATATCGACGGCGCGAGACGACCCGACGACCCCGATCCAGAGTGGAGTCCTGCCTCAATCCAACGCGTCGAAGTTGTGGAGGAGGATCCATTGCCGTTTCCCGATGGAGACCTTACAGAGCTGCTACGGGACAATGTGGTTACTCCGGCTCAGCCCTGCCGACCAGAGATCGTCGGTGCTGTTACTACCAGGGCCCAGGCCAAGAGAGACAAGACGTCTACGCCACTGAAGGTCGCCGACAACTCTAAAGCTGCCATCGTGGACAGAGATAAGCTTATCCAGCTCCAGAAAGCTGATAGCACTTTAAACAAGTACAGGAACCGCCAAGACCACGTGACCAAAGGCAGTGGTACGGTCTATTTTGAGGTGAAGGCCAAGATCCTGTACCGAATCTTCCAGCACCCGAGGGTCAACGAAGGGAAACCACTACGTCAGGTATTGGTACCGTTACCCCTAAGGCGCCAGGTGATGGAAGTAGCGCATGACTCAATCATGGGAGGTCACCTGGGCATCAAGAAGACGTCGGACAGAATCCAGGCGGTGTTCTACTGGCCAGGACTTCATGCGGACGTCAGCCGTTTCTGCCGATCATGTGACATTTGCCAGAAGACCATACCTCGAGGAAGGGTCCCGAAAGTGCCTATGCAGAGGATGCCTCTGATCGACCGACCTTTCAAGAGGGTGGCCTTAGACTTAATCGGCGAAATAAGACCTCCGAGTGAAGAAGGTCATCGATGGGTACTGACTTTAGTAGACTATGCGACTCGGTACCCAGAAGCAGTGCCACTGAAGAAGATTGACACTGAAACTGTAGCAGAGGCACTAGTGGACATGTTCAGTAGACTTGGAGTGCCTGAAGAAATTCTGACAGACCTCGGGACGCAGTTCGTCTCTGACTGCATGAAGGAGGTCAACAGACTGCTGAGCATCCGGCATTTAACTACGACACCCTACCATCCGATGTGCAACGGGCTCGTCGAAAAGTTCAATGCTACGCTGAAGTCCACCCTGAAGAAACTGTGCAGCGAGCAGCCCAGACAATGGCATCGCTATATCAACGCCTTACTTTTCGCCTACAGAGAAGTACCGCAGGAGTCCACCGGCTTTTCTCCGTTCGAGCTGCTGTACGGAAGAACCATCCGAGGGCCGATGCACATCCTGAAAGAACTGTGGACGAAAGAAGTAGACACCCCAGAGGTGAAGAACAGCTACCAGTACGTGTTTGAGCTACGAGAGAAGCTGGAGCAGACTCTCGAGATAGCCAGAGAAAACCTGAAGAAGTCCCAAGACTGTGGAAAGCACTACTACGATCGTAGGGCTGTGAACAGGAAGTTTAAACCTGGCAACAAAGTGCTGGTGCTGCTACCTACTGATCACAATAAGTTGCTGATGCAGTGGAAAGGCCCGTACGAAGTGGAGACTGTGGTGGGGATCAACGACTACAAGGTGAAGGTCGGTCAGCATTCCAAGATATACCACGCCAACCTCCTTAAGCTGTACGTGGAAAGGCCATCAGAGACTGTGCACGCAGCCACAGCAGCTGTGACCGACAACAGCTTTGACAGCGAAGAACTGTTGGAACTGGGAGACTTCCACAGCAAAGAATGCATCGATGATGTTAAGCTACGACCGAGCTTGACGGAAGGTCAAAAGATGGAGCTCAAGGACCTTATGGGCGAGTTTCCCCACAACTTCAGCGATGTCCCTGGCTCTACGACTTTGGTCGAACATGAAGTCCACACCCAGACCTGGAAGGAGCATCTGCAGACCTTGAGGGAGCTACTCCACCGTCCCGCAGAAGCCAACCTGACCGTGAGACCCAGCGAATGCATTCTGGGAAATGACAACGTCGACTGCGTCGGACATCCGATGGAAGAAGGAGACAACGGAGGACGCACTGATTCCAGGGAAGCCCACGTGATCATCGTCTTTGACCCTGGGCCGATGACGACCGCAACTGACGAGGGCGTCGTTTCCTTGCGAATGAAAGAACATTGACTGTGTGGACGAACTAAGAATATTGGTAATGACAGACTTGAAAATGAAAAACGTTGACTGGGTAAATGATCTGTGAACATTGACTGTATCCAGAAAGACTTGCAGATGAGAAACTTTGACTCTGTGTGAATGAACTGTGAACATTGACAATATCCAGACAGATTTGAAGATGAAAACCATTGACTCTGTGTGAATGAACTGAGAACATTGACAGTATTCAGACAGTCTGAAATAAGTTTTAATTCTGAACTTTGTTTGTGCATTACGTTTCAACGTTGTTGAAAGAAATTGGGTAAATTTCTTCTTGAGTGGGGGGGTTATGTTACGTTGAAACGCGAACGAAAGTATGTCGGAAGCGTGTACGATAGATCTAATCGTTTCGATTTGCAAAGTATTCAATAATAGAGTTTATTTACCTTTGATTTGAGTTTGCATTGTTGTTAGGAAAGGCTTTGTATAACGTTGATAATTTTCGTTAGTCGATATTGTTGTAGAATCTTCTGGATCGGCTTGTTTACTATCGATCGAAGATTCGGGATAATTGTAGAAATTTGAAGGAACGATCCGGAAGGAGAAGAAATGTGTAATGACGTAAGTCAGTGATGACGATCTTTAGTTCGATTGGTGGCAGTACGTCATTTCTACCATGTACCAAATTGTTCCAGAAAAGAGAGAGGTTATTTAATCGTGTGCCGAGTTGCTGTTGAGAGATAGTAAAGTTGTTGATAGTGATTTGGAAAGTTGCTGTGAAAGTTGTTGAGTTGAATTGAGAATTGTATGCAGTTGTTGATGTATGCTGAATAAAAGTGGAAAACTTCATACGTCGACTTTGTGATTTGCATGCTGTTTGGACGGGCTGCGTGAATAAACGAATCTGAGTTACACAACTATCAGGAATTCAAGCATCGGGGCTGAATCAGATACTGATAGAAAAACATCAACATCAAACAGAGTGTAACAAGCAGCAAACGACAATCTAGACTGTCCTACCTCAAGTTTAGTTGATTTTTGTTTGTTTGTTTGTTTGTTTGTTTGTTTGTTTGTTTGTTTGTTTTTTTTTTGTTTTTTTTTTTTTTTGGGGGGGGGGGAGCATTTTCATAGCGGCACAAAGAAAAACACAAAATCCTCCTTGCACGGACACAACATACGCGCAGACGATAGCAAATTCTGATTTGGAAGAATCGTACAACACTTCTTATTGGCTGAAAGATCAACATCCGGGCCCTCATAGCCAATCGCTGAACTTGCCTTAGCAAAAGCACGTTTGTCGCCTCCAATACAGTGCACTGTTATTGTGGTGGCGCACTGGTACCAAAAATCGAAGCGCCGTTCGGCCCCTGGCAAGAATTGTAGATGGGTCATTTTTAATTTTTATGCGTCAATGGCGCAGGGCGCGCTAGTAAACTGATCCCTGGTTTCCATGCGCCTGTATTTAAATGTGAGGGATGCCGAAGCCTAATAGTAAAACGAATAGCGTCGCTCTCTATAATTCAGCAGAGAGACGTTCTCACAAGCACTAGGCCAGGTTATACCCCTCGCGCCCGGAATATACCCCCACCTAAAGAGATTTCACTCATGGGTTTGTTGTACATGACCGTTTGCGTGACCAACTCTCAGGTAACAGCCTTTTGCTTGCGTGTTAAAAAAAACCAAACTGAGTGAACTCTGCTAACAGCCTTTATCTTGCCTGTAAAAAAAACACACACACACACACAAAAAAAAAAAAAAAAAACTAACCCTAACCCTAACCCTATCTATCTACCTATCTATCTATCTATCTATCTATCTATCTATCTATCTATCTATCTATCTATCTATCTATCTATCTATCTATCTATCTATCTGAGTGCATCAGAACAATTACAACACATAAATTAAAGAGTAACGTGAAGGATAAGGTCTTCCGTAGTGGGAGGAGGGGGGGGGGGTTATAATGGGCAGGAGAGGGTTAAACGAGCCTAGGCCAGATAATACCCAGGGGTATAGTCTGTGCTAGGCCAGTTTATACGGGGGCATAGTCTCGGCTAGGCCAGTTTATACCCTGAGTATACTTGAGGCGGGGTATAATCTGGCCTGCTACACCGAGCGCTTGTGTTTTGCAGTCAGCGTTTACAGGATAAATATGGAATTCCCTTTGTAAAATATTTATTTTCGATTCTGTGTGTGTTTGTGTGAGTGTGTGTGTGTGTGTTTTAGTTATTGTTGTTGTTATTGCTTTTTACCAATTGCAGCTAAATAATCTTTATATTGAAGCATATTTTTCTAAATAATCATGTTTTTACACAAAATGTAAGATTTATAAATAATATATTTTCTCCATAATTTATTATTTACCTAAACAATACATTGTTTACGTAAATAAATCACAATATCGGTAAATAAGACATAATTATTGCTAAATAAGGAATTATTTACCTATATAAAGCATTAGTTAGCAGATTGTTTTAAATAATGTATTATTTAGAAATGTTTATATATAATGTTTTGTTTACATTATTTAGCAGAATTTGTTAAATAATGTATTATTTAGAAATGTTTATATATAATGTTTTGTTTACATTATTTAGCAGAATTTGTTAAATAATGTATTATTTAGAAATATTTATATATAATGTTTTGTTTACATTATTTAGCAGAATTTGTTAAATAATGTATTATTTAGAAATGTTTATATATAATGTTTTGTTTACATTATTTAGCAGAATTTGTTAAATAATGTATTATTTAGAAGGTGGTGCTAAACAATGCATTATTTACATAAACAGTTCATTGCCTAGGGAAAGCAATTTTTATTATTAAGGGATTCACAGGTACATGTGAAATACTGTGGTAGTGATAAAGAAAATTGCAAAATCGTGATTTTACCATGTTTTTTCGATTTAAAATGATGCAACTACATTATTTCACTCTAGTTTTTATTTGTTCACAACAGTATTAATATACGAAACTGCCACGGTAACGGCTCCGGAAAAGAATTTATCATTATTTCTGCATTGGTGTCATTGCCTTCAGAGTTCTTCCGCTATGTATCTTGTCAGTCCGACCACAGGCTGTGAAGTCTCGTCTTTCTTAGGCCGCACTTGCATCCTATACATACAAGGTGTTTTTACTCTCTCACTTCCGTTTGAGCGACTGACCTCCAAAAATCGCCTTTCTAACCTTTTGGGGCCATTTCAAACACAAACGGAGGGTGCCGACGAATCACGAACACTCATACCAACACAATCATATCACTTCAAACGATGCCAACTCTAAATTCACTTCAAATTTGTTCCAAAACGCAATCACAAAAGCTGGTCCGAATTTTGTCACCACAACGCTTGTCACTCCGGATACATACCAAAGGGCTTGCGCGCTCTCATTGGTCGCCTAAAAATACAGGATATGAGGCCAAATGAAAGGCGGTGTACTAACGAATTCAAAAGTAGCCCACGATCATTTGTTGATATCGCTATAGTAGTCCGCCCTTCATTATGCTTAACAGCGTTTATTATTAGGCGACCAAGGCAGTTGCTAGTTATCCGGAGTGACAAGATGTGTGGTGTAAAATTTCGGACCAGCTTTTATGACCGCATTTTGGAACAAATACGCAGTGAATTTGGAGCTGACATCGTTTGAAGTCATAAGAATGTGTTGCTATGAGTGTTTGTGATTCGTTGGCACCCTCCGTTTGAGTTTGAAATAGACGTAAAAGATATGAAAGGCGTTTTTGTTTGTTTAGGTTTTTTGTTTGTTTGGTTTGGTGTGGTTTTATTGGAGGGGAGGGGGGGAGGGGAAGGGGAAGAGGCGGTGTCAGTCGGTGTAACGGAAGTGGGTGAATGTTAGATCTTGTATAGTGTGTAATTGAGGCCTACGAGTTTACAAAGACGAAAGAAGAGACTTCATAGCCTGTGGTCCCACCTGCAAATCCCTGTGTGACGACACGAGTTTCAGAGTAACAGGGAGAGCTATATTTTGCACGAAGTTGCACTTCTCTGTTATGTAGTGTACATAGAATAGCTTGACCGGTTTCCTTATTGCGTATGAAAGAGTGCAGTAATCGTAAAGTCCGTGCGTAACGTAGAAGACAGGGGTAGGCCAAATACAGAACAGGGCTATGCATAATAGAAATATGTATACTGAGGAGAGCTCGACTGTTTGCTTGTGGCCGGGTGCATTTGGTAGGGCAGAGTGGTTTGAAGTGCTTTTGCGAAGAGGTCAATTCTAGCCAGGCAGCGACCCTGTGACAGAGTGTCATAGTAGAATAGGTTTCTGTGTGGAAGGGTGTGATATTGTTGATGCAAGCCACCCAAGGTCTTACGCCCTCGTCGGGGTAAGGATGCCTAGAGTTGGAAGGAGGAGGAATATAACTGCCATTTATAAGTGAATGTAGGTTTTTTTCCTAAGGTGTGTGTGGTTCTCCATTGAACACCCGCCGAGACTCAGTTTCTGTGACAGAATTGAGGTGACCTCATCCTCGTTTATAAGTGTTATTTTTGAAGTGAGAATAACCAGCAATAGCCAGACACAAAGTAACTCTCAAAAGACTAACCATTTGTGTTGTGTTGTACTGTGTTGGAGAAGAAGGTGGGTGTGTCACAAGTCGAGGCCGAGATGGTGAGTAAACCCTGTAATCCAATTTCTTAGTGGCGCACTCCGAGACTGCGTACGCGTATGAATGGTGTTGAATGTGGGGGAAGGGAATGTATTTTTGATGCATAATGATTGTATATGATTTCTTATTATGTATATGGTAGAGAAATGTCGTTGCTGCTGTTGTTGTAAAAGTGGGTCAACGGCGACGATGGGGAAGGCATGCTAAAGAGGGAGAGAGAGAGAGAGAGGGTGTATGTAGGAAGAGAGGGATAATTGTAATATACTAGAGAGGCATGAAGGAAGTGATGATTATGAAGAAAGCATGTTTACAGTATAGTACGATAAGATAGTATGGATGAAGGGAGATAATCGAGATGTGTTATAACAGTTGGGAAAATAATGAAGGTGGAGGGAGATGGAATGTATCAGGACTGTGTGATGAAGTGTGGTTGCAATAATTATGTATATTTATATAAATGTCTGTGGTTGTAGAAGATATGAATTATTAAGCATCAAAGGTTGATTTATATTATTGAAATGTATGCATAGCATCTTGTATTGTTGTCATTGTGGCATAAACAGGTCAAGATGGCGGACGGAGGACGGCGTGTTATATTATATAGTGTTTATGGTTTGTAGGCAGACTGTTAAGACTGTGTATCTGCTTACAGGTTTGGGCTGAGGATGATGTTGACGTTGCTGATGTTCTGATTGATGATGTTGTACCTGATGTTCTGATGTTCTGATGTTCTGATGTTGTACCTGTTATCACCTGTATTGCGCTGACTAATCCCTAGTCAGTATAGCTGTATTCCGCCACACCGACAACTTACGCAGTCGTGGTTCTGTGTGTGACCTTGCCTCTACAGCAGGAGGAGTGTGGTGGTAGACTCTGCCACTGCCGCTTGTTTTGCCTCCGTATCGGGGCATTACCTTATTACAGGAATTCCACACACCACATTCACGCACACACAGATTTGCACAGCGCCACACCTAAAAACATATTTCATTTAGTTGTAGGGAATCATCCTTTATGTTGTGAAAGAGACTGTTTAGCTCTCTCTGAGCTACTTGACAAACATTTGAACAGTGCTTCAGTTCTACGGTTTCACCTGGATAATAGTTCGAAGATTAAAGTTTCATAGCACCATCATTTCTTATTTGAAGATTTGTATTTTGAATTGATTTACTGATTGTGATTTTGTTGTACACATTTTGTAAAGAAACTGTTGCTGTTTAGTTTTATTTGGGGTTAAACAAGGGGAGGTAATTGTTAGTTAATTGTGGGACGGGGGTCTTGATAGGGGTGGAGGGTGGTTAGTTTCCCATTTGTCCTGTGAGTGTATGTCAATTGTTGAATAAAAGAGTGTGATTGTATTCTGGCACTTTGTGTTAGTTTATTTTGTTTGAGTTTTTATTCCTTTCACTCGCTTTATGGGCTGACGTCACGGAACCCGCTCGGGTGACGTGACACCCTGGTTGTTCCGAATAAGCTGAAGCTATCTGTTTGAAATTAAAACATAATTTAACTCAAAAAGAACAAACAGAAACACAGTCTCAACAGTTTTTGGGTAAATAAAAAAAAAGCATTTTTTTAATCCTTCTCACAGAGAGACTCAAAATCTGGACACTCCCACACAACACTGACCTTGACCTTTCGTTTGTGCTCGGGAGGTTATACACATTTTATCTTCGAATTTATAGAGTGATTTATGTAAATTGTAAAAAAAAAAATAATTAATCATCATCATCATCAAAAGCAGCAGCAGCACAAATTTTGGATACACAATCTTGGGAAGACCTTGCATTTAATTATAGAAAGCAGCAAAGTTATATTAACCAAGTTTTAAAGCAAATCCTGGAACCCCCTAAATAATGAAAATTGCAGTCCCTAAACAATGAATTGTTTACGTAAATAATGCTTTATTTAGGAAATTCTGCTAAATAATTCACTATTTAGTTAAGCAAATCATTATTAAAAAACATTTCTAAATCATAAATTATATAACACAATCTGCTAATTAATGCATTATATAGGTATTTATTTTTTTTTATTTAACAACAATACCTTATTTACCAATATCATAATTTTTTACGTAAACAATGTATTGTTTGATATTTAGCTTAGTACATTCACTATTGTAAATAATAAGTCATTTACAGAAAAAATATATTATTTAGAGAAATCTTACATTGTTTGTAAACAAATTATTATTTAGAAAATATGCTCCTAATTAAAGATTATTTAGCTGAAAGTAATTGTTTTAATCACTGATACACATCGCAAATAAAATAGTTTTCAAAGGGAATTCCATAGATTCATTTATTTAATTTAAGATCTGTACACATAGTGATTTTAGACCAACAACAACATTAAAAAGAAACAAAAAATTAATTAATTAAAAAGATGTAAAATTAACATTGAAACAATTTTACCAGCTTGAACTCCTAATAAAAATTACAACATTCTTGACATCAAACATTTTCTTTCTTACATGTGAAGGTTCTACCAAAGTATATGTCAAGGTTAGCGAAATGGCAAACTCGATTTACCCACATTCATCCCATATGCACACGACAAAAATCACCTTGATCGCAACCCACCACCATCCATGCACAATCTGCCAAAACACCTCTATAACTTTCAATATACGCAAAATAAAATTAAAAAAAACAAAAAACACACACACACCCACACACAAACAACAACAACAACAATATATATATATATATATATATATATATATATATATATATATATATATATATATATATATATATATATATATATATATATATATATATATATATATATATATATATATATATATATATATATATTTATCCCACACCTTGTCATTTGTCAGTCTCTTACTTGATTTCAGCACACACTACCATTCTAGTTGTCAATGTCGGTCTTCATCAATGTTGTCTACACATAGCCCATTTGCTCTCTCTCTCTCTCTCTCTCTCTCTCTCTCTCTCTCTCTCTCTCTCACACACACACACACATACCCTCTCGCTCACACACACACGCACATACAAATATTACAAATTAAAGTATAACATAATGCACATTCCATAGATAAAACACATCAAATGGTAACTTTCGCAATCCTCTCGATCGTGAAAAACTTCTGTTTTATTATTTATTTCATAGTTCTTCCACCACCTCTACAACCTCTATACCCTCCACCCCATCCCCCTATCACACGCATGCGAGAGCGCGCACGCACACATTGCACAAACGTACACGCCTTTTTTTAGATGACGGTTTTTTATGTGCTAGAATGACCACACACAGGTGCCAGCAGATTGAGTCTGCACAAATACATCTATATGGACCCTCCTTCCCCCCTCCCCCCCCCCCGCCCTTCCCCTGTCTTCCCCATGGGGGTGCCTTGGGTTTATGTATAAATAGAAACCCCACTTTCTGGAAATTTAGTGCTTTAAATTCCCACTGTTGCTGTCTTTCTCCCTTGTTCTTTCTCATTCCTACTCTGTTCTAACAATCTACTACACTGCCTTCTTTTTCGCTAGACCAGTCACCTACCTTTTTCTTGAAACCTCTTCAGGGACAAAACTCCTCATTTGTGTGTGAGGTCTGTTGGATCAGCTTGGGAATGTTGGACGCTTTCTGCCAAATGGTCACTAGGGCTCCTATGATATTAATATTTAGCAAGGCCGGCATTTTATATGTATGTGTTTTGTTGATATTTTATTATGATGTTTGTATTCTATTTGTTTTTGTAAACGAGAGTTCAATAAATTAGAGTATAGCCTCAGCGTCCCCTGAGTGGGATGCCTTTATTTTAAAGTGGCCGGCTGGTGGAGTGCCTTCAGTGTTGCCACTGGGATTGTTTCAGAAGATCTTTTACGTGGATCAGGGGTGAATCATCTCTTTCAGCCAAGTTGTGGTCTTGATTTTGTGGTCCTGATTCGGCTCTTTGCAGTCCGCTGGATCACGTAAGCAATGAATAACTTACTAATCTATATGGACGGACCCATATCAACACACACACACACACACACCCACACACACACACCCACACACACCCACACACACAAACACACATATATATATATATATATATATATATATATATATATATATATATATATATATATATATATATATATATATATATATATATATATATATATATACACACACATATCCACACATCCACTATTCCCACTCCCTCCTCGGGTAAAAAAGCAAAAACCAAACCCCATGCCCCCGCGGAGTTGGTGAATTTTCTAACTTCAATCGTGACTAACTCAAGCAACATGATGCAAAAACGGAAAAAAATATTTTTTTAAATTAAAAAAATTGAAGAAAACAAATAAAATTAATAAACGATCTTTAAACAATGTGCACCTTAACCTGATTTTTCAAATTCACCTTAAGTCGTGGACAAAATGTGTTAATGTTTGGATTTTTCAATTTAATTCAGTGTGGTGTAGTGTAGTGTAGCCTAGTGTAGTTTGGTCAAAGGGCGTATTATAGAAAGAGGGGGAACTTGGTCCAGAACCGCGAGACGGAAGATACGAGTTACGCTCCCTTGTCGACATGCTAAAAATGGCTCGTGGCAGAAAGACAAAAGGCGACCGAGTAAAACACGGCGGTGACTTTTGCACAGCCATCAATTGCCGTAATGCCAGATACAAGAAAAGTTGTGATGGCAAGTTCTTTTTTAAGTTTCCAAGAGACAAAGAAAGGTAAATTGCAATCGAAAAACTTCTTTTGTGTGTGTTTATATAGGCCTAAATCAAGACCGCTGCAGTGTTGTTAAAACAATCGGGGAGAGGCTTCAGTGATTCATGTTATATCTATTCTATGTGCTAAAACAAAAACTGTTTGCTTGCTGACAGTTTACGTTCAAAAGGTCGCTCACTGTTTACGTTGTTTCTAGGTTGTTTGACTATTATATTTGTGCTTACATTTCAAAAGTAGATGTTGTCAGATTGGCAGTTTGGCTTCGTCAAACTGCTTATGCTAACAAGTTAAATTAGACTAAGTCTGTTTTCTCCTCGTGATCAAATACAGTGCAAGATAACCCCTTACCTAGGCACAAAAATGGTCCTTGATCTGTTGTAATCTCTTTTCGTTTGAGTGTAAACGGGGAAAAAAATGTAATGTAGAAACTCAGTCCTTGTTCTGATCTGTGAATTTCTGCGCATTAGATCTATATTGCATGGAATGTTGTAGTCTAGGTTCTGATTGTTCTGTCTGATTAATTATTATTATTTTCCATGAAGTGACTGATGTTATTAAGCCAGTGATGTGGGAGGTGAGAGGGTTGGGGGGTAGGGGGACACCTGATATAAATTAAATTCACAATATAAGTGAAACATTTTGTTCTTGTGCTTTATTGTGATTAATTGATTGAATGACAGAGCTCTCTCTTCCCCCAACCCCTCTCTCTCTCTCTCTCTCTCTCTCTCTCTCTCTCTCTCTCTCTCTCTCTCTCTCTCTCTCTCTCTCACGATTACGGATTTACACAGTTTCGGATAAATGAAACAGTCTGTCATGCATATTTTAATTTTAGAATATCTGTCGTTGATTAAAAAATAATAAATTCCAGGGCAGCAAACGAACCTATGACATACACACATAAGCAGCATAAAAGCACCTAATAAATGTCAATAAGTAAACATAAACCAAAAAAAAGAAAAAAAAAGACAGCAGTAGCGGAATGTTAATAATAATGATGGTTAAAAGTTTGGTTTTTGCAAACGTTGCCATAAAAATGTTCTTTTTGCAATGGCATAGGCTCAATAAGTTACCACTCACAGATCATTCATACCATGCCGTACGCCTTGGCTGATTTATCCACTGGCTACAGTGTTTCGTCATTACCACGCTAGGTCAGTGATTTCACGTTTGTACAAAACATGCTTATTAAAACAGTTTGCGGTGTTGACAAACATCCGGATTTTGTTTCCGACTTACGCGTACAGTCCCCCTAAAAAGAACAATAACAACCAGTGGTCTTAAATATGGCAAACTCAGCGCGAAGCTTCAGTGGTCAAAGCAACAGCAAAACAATTGAAGCATTTCACATTGCAGGCAAGGTTGACAGCTTGAGGTGCTGAAAAAAATAGCATGATCCTGATTGCACACTTGTTGCCTAAACACCCAATCAGACCTACAGATTAAATCATACAAGTTGTTCCATGCGATTTAATCTCAGGACCGATCGCACGAAGCCACCTGTCACGGGTTCATTCATGCCCGGTAGATCTTTGGTAGGGGGGCTTACTAGTAACCGAAAGGTCCCTGGTTCGAATCCTGGTTTGGCCAACGTGTGACCCCCCGTTACCATCAACTGGTTCGCTGGTGGCAGAATAATGGGAGGCACGGTGGCCTAATGGCTTGCGGATCTGACGGTCCTGGGTTCGAGCCCAGGCTGGGGCATTGTGTTGTGTCCTTGGGAAAGACACTTTACTCCCGTTTCCTACTCCTTCGGATGAGAGTATAAACCGAGGTCTACTCTGTGTCGCATACATTCCATCATAACGGACTTTAAAGATCCTGACGCTCATGTCCTAGAGGGGCGAGTGACGGTGACAAGAACACACCCAGCATGCACCTAGGTCCTTCTCCCCCATCCCTGGCTGCCCAGGATTGTGCTCAGTTATCTGGAGAGTTATTACGATGCGTCCAAAGGCTGCAAGTTGGCGCCTCGGGAGGTTTGAGTTAGATCCTGTATCGGCCAGCGCCTTGAGTCTTGTCAAGTACAGCGAGATATGTGCGCTATAAAAATCCTCAATAATAATAATAATAATAATAATAATAATAATAATAATAATGTGACCAGCAGTCGCCTATTCGCTCAGGTGTGATTGTCATCTACAGCACAAGTATATCAACTAACAAGTTAGTATCTCGTGTTGCCCCCAGTCGACGTGCGGTGGTCCCGTTGCCATTGGTTTTAGCCACAAGCTGAGACGGGGGTATCCCAAACCTAAAAATAGAATAGAGAATTCTGGGAAATCTGATAACTAGCTACGGTTGCAGTCGTGGTCGCCATTTGTCGCGAAGATGTGCTGGCTGAAATTAAACGAAAGTTGGGAGAGGAACTGCATATTTCTGGTAGTGAACAAAGGCTTTGCTCAATTATCGAAGGAGAACACGATGGATTTATAGAAACATGCACACATGTATGTGAGCTCAGTGCAGGCGATCGTGAGTCTCAGTGAACGATTGATCGCCATTGTCATCGATTCAGCTGCTCAGATCGCTTCGATGTGATGGTTCATTTATCGATTGAATCACACTGTATAATGCACATGCAAGTTCTGTCAAAGATATGATGATTTGAGCATATGTTCGATTCCGTACCGATTGGAAGGTGGGGTGGAAAAATTCAATCAAGGTGATGATCAAACCTATTTTGCAATGGTGGTTAGGCCTACTTTATTGTGTATGGTCACGGGTACTTACCTTTTGTAGTTTGTGTGCTTTTTGTTCTGTCGGCCTTGAGTGTTTGCGTCGCCTTGGCTCGTTGTACTTTGTTGTGGTCTCGCTCTCTTTTGATTTTTGAAAGCAAATATAAATTGCATTGCTATTCAGCAGCATGCGAGGTCACATTAGACGAATTCAGATCTAACCAATCTTCTTGTGACGCCATTTTGCGTGTGTCTCGTGTGCAATGCACGAATCGCGAAGAGTCCTGCCGACGTCATTTCAGAAAAGGATTTCCCTACCCATAATTCCCCTGGGTTTTGAAGTTTCTAAAAAAATATTTTAGGCCGACGACGCTCTATGGAGCACAAAGAATATAAAGGGAAGCAACCGGTTGTACGCGCACGTCGACAGAGACAAAGAAGGGAGATACTAACTTGTTAGTTGATATACTTGTGCCAACGGCGACTGAACACGACGACGTGATAATCAAACAAGAGCCTCCAAATGGCAGCAAGTTTTCCTCTCAAGAGTTACACTAACAGCAAGAGCTTCAGGGTTCCGTTCTGTCCACTTCCAATGCTACCGGCAGAAAAACACCCTACGCGATCGGAAAAGCCACCCTAGCATAAACACACACACACACACACACACACACACACACACCTACACACCTACACACCTACACACACACACAAACTCAGCTACAATTACTTGCTACCGCCTAGTGCACTAATATAACGCACGAGAAAAACGAGGATAACGCAATTCCTAAATCCAACTGGTTACAGCCCGCTTCTGGAGAAAATAAACCTTCTATACGAATGGAAAACAAAACATTACATTACAATACAGGGTGTTCCAAAAGTCTTGGGCACATTTGAAGTCACCATATCACAATTACTATGAATGGTAGTAAGATAAAAGTTGTGCCATTTTAAAGCTAATTACAATAAGTTTTTTGTAAAGCTGTTGATTTTTTAATTTCTTTTCAGACCCATTAATGGCGTTCACTCAACCAGAAAATGCTGGGACGCGTTTGGCAAGAATTTGACTATCGCCTTGATGTGTGTCGTGTGACCAATGGTGCTCACATTGAACATCTTTAAACATTCCATGTAAAAATTGAGATTACAAGCTTTCTGAATTTACCAGATGCGTTTTTATATCCTTAATAGTTTCGGAAATATTCAATGTCACAATGTGCCCAAGACTTTTGGAACACCCTGTACATCATTATTGCTTTAGGTCCAGCGGACTCTTCCGAGCCAAATCAGGACCGGACAACCCCTGATCCGCATAAAAGATCTGCTGAAACAACCCCAGTAGTAAAACTGAAAGCTCTCCACCAGCCAGTCTTTTTACAATAAAGACATCCCAAACAGGGGACGCTGAGGCTGTACTCTAATTTATCGAACCCCCGTTTACAAAAACAAAATAGAATACAAACATCATTATATATTATCAACAAAACACATACATATAAAATGCCTACATTGCTAAATAATAACATCATAGGAAGCCCTAGCGACCACCTAGCAGAAAGCATCCAATATAGTCCAAGATATAAGGCCCAAAATAGTAGTGAATCGTGCAAACTCGTGCTACAAGTGTGAAAAATGGATTAATGTGTTCTTTGTATGTCCAAAATGACTTTTTGACGCAGGGACATTATTATTTTTGTTTACAAATTTGATATTAGATGAATGAAACGGAGTTCGTTTAGCAGACGATTATGGAAGTGCACTGATCCGGAGTAAATGTTATTTTCAAACAAAATGTAAAAATAAAATATTTAAAAGCTCTAGGTACTTGCTGTTACCATCTGTATGATTTTACAGGTGTTTGATTCGTCGAACAAAATCGTATTTTTTTGTATTTGTTGGTTTCTATCTTGCACGTGACTGAACGCTCGAAGCAAATCCAAAATGGCGTCGTCCGTGTTATTGTTGTCAAGGCATACGATAGCTTGCAGTTTTGAGATTTCACTAACCACATCTCAACCAGTTCTGAGTTTTTTCATATGCTGACCAAACATCAAAGGTATGTACCATTTATGATTCTCCCATTTGAATTGGTTTGATTCGAGCAGTAGATAATAATAATAAATACGTTGATGAAGGCGTACGATGTATGCCAGTATTTTCATTTCAGGCTATTGCCTAGCTATTGTCTTTCCGTATTCGCCCACAATCATGTTGATTTATACTGGCGCTTTCAAAAAGGTTCCGCGCACGCTTCACGTCAGGCGATTCTCTCAATAACAATCCAGGTTACCAGGTTGGGGGAAGGGGAAGGTGTAGTGAGGATGAATGACTAATCATGGCTGCGGCAGACCCTTGACACGAAAGTGTCAATTACAGTGTTGAGATGATGTGTAAAACTTTTAGGCGGCGTACACGTAACAATGTAGGCTATTTTATTTGTTGCAATCATCTACATTAGTATCATTCGGTTCTGAAAAGAACTTTGTTTTGTTTCCTTAGTGTGATTTGTTTGTGTGCCGAAACCTTGCAAGTGGGTTGGTTTGACTGTCAACACATCCCATATAAACCACTATAATTAATGTTTAAGTCATTACATGACATAATAATTTTTTAACTGAAGCTACATACTGTGTTTGTTTGTCTGATTTTAGACAAGCAAGATGTCCGACTACAGCCTGTAGCTGAAAGGATTTGAAATGGATCCACTACCATCTTCAAGCTCAACCTCTCCACCTACGACAGACTGGAGACTGTGTGCATTGTGCCAGACCAACACAAGAGAGAGTCTACAGTGTCCTGCAAACAACAGTAAGGCCTTGACTACAGGATCCAGCTATAAAACTGTAGCTGACAACTTGCAGAAATTTGCAGAACTTAGATGCCCTCTGCCAGTGCTCACTGAGTTGTCAAGATTAGACGAAGGCTCGGGAATAGAAAAAACATTTATTGACAATGCAGCCAAATTTCACCGCTCATGCCGATACAAGTTCAACACTACTCAATTGAAGAGGAAGGCCACTTCATCACAGTCAATCGCAACATCTATGTCAGATTCTGCAGACTTTGTTCATGAAAATGACCCAGAGCCGACACCTTCAAAGAAGCAAAGGAGACAAACTACATCAGGTGAAAAGCAATCTGAACACATTTGCTTTTTGTGTGATAAGATATCACCTCTTTCTAATCTTAGACAAGCTTCTACATTTAAGCTTGATGCTAAACTTCGCCAATGTGCGTCTGATCTACAACACAGTTCCCTTGTGGCAAAACTTAGTGGTGGTGATGTCATTTCAAAAGAAGCAAAATATCATCCGAGTTGCCTTCTGACACTATACAGAAAAGCACATCAGAAGCAAGACCAAAACAATCATGAATCCCACAAAGACCGGAACACACAAATGTTGCATGGCCTTGCATTTGCAGAGGTGGCCGAGTTTATTGAAGAGAAGCGACTCACCGATGACGGAACTGGCCGTGCAGATCGGATGACAGTTTTTAAGCTTGCAGATTTGTCTAATTTGTATCGTGAACGTTTGTTGCTGATGGGGCTGAATGCTGACATAGTTCACAGCACACGATTGAAGACACGTTTACTTAATCGTTTCCCGGACATGAAGGCCTTTCAGGAAGGTAGAGACGTTCTTCTTGGGTTTGATAACCAGTTGAGTAGTGCACTGAAGACTGCATACACTGAAGATTTTGATGATGAAGCTGTGCACCTAGCCCGAGCTGCACAGATTGTGCGGAGGGATATTTTCAATACAAAGGATAATTGGACTTTCAATGGATCGTTTGATAAAAGCTGCCAGTTTGAGAGTGTTCCAGAATCTCTGCAGGCACTCATGAAGATGATTCTACAGGGTCCAAGTGTAAAAGATGCCAGTTCTGTGAAAAATAAAGCAGCTCTGTCCCTTGCACAGCTCCTCAAATTCAATTTTGTGAAAAGTGCAAAAGGAGACAGCACATCAACACGCCATTTAAAGGAGAGAGAAACGCCTCTTCCACTTTACCTTGGTATGTTGGTCCATGCACAGACCCGTAAACGTGATTTAGTTGACAATTTGTTTGGCTTGGGATTGAGTGTCAGTTATTCTCGGGTCCTTGAAATTTCTGCGGAGATGGCTCAGAGGGCATGCAAGCAGTATGAAGATGAAAACGTGGTCTGTCCCTTTAAGCTAAAAAAGGATCTCTTCACGTCAGGGGCAATTGACAACATTGATCATAATCCCAGCTCAAGCACATCACGAGACTCTTTCCATGGCACTTCAATTTCACTTTTTCAGCATCCTAAGAGAAATGCAGAAGGAACTGAGCGACGGTGTGCTAGTCCACTGGAAGGAACTGTCCATAAATCTGTCCCAGAGCTGCCGGTATTCTACCGGAAAGTACCACCTGTATGCATGAAAATGCCGGTGGAACCCCCTGCACCTCAGCATCAAGGTCCAGTCCAACCTGAAAGCAATTTCTTCAATCCTGCCTTTCGAGCTGAACAGTCCTGGCTTGATCACGTGCGAAGTGCAGGTATATTATCGTTACACTTTATTTGTCATCTTCTTGCTGTTATTTTTATCAATACTTTTATGTAAGCGCACAGAGCTGGCAACAATTGTGCCCACACCACCCCCATTGCCCTACCCCTACCCTTTCCTTCGCCGAACAGCGAAAAAGACACTGAGAATTAAGAATAAGATGATGACATTTTTATGTTTGCATTCAAGGTAATCTGAATAATTATGAATATCAATTATATTGCAATACTATATTACATGTATTCAGGTACGGTGAAAGTGCCAGAATAAATCCTTTTTTTTATATTGTTCTGCTGCAGCCCAATATTTTGTCAATGTAACTTAGTATTGTATTTTTATATTTTCAGGATCAAAAGACCTGACTGAAGCCCAACTTTCTTGGGGTGCCTACCATGCTTCACAACAGTCGCCTGCTGCAGACGTGACACCAGGAGAGTCTTGCTTGCTGCCACTCTTCAAGGACCTGTCAAAGACTCCCGCTATGATCAAGCATGGTATGGATATGATCAAGAAGGCAGTGGAGCATCTCAATCATGGGCAGACTCCTGTCATCGCTATGGATCAACCTCTCTATGCTCTTGGCAAGCAGATACAGTGGAAGTGGCCAGCCAGTTACGGTGAGAAACACTTTGTGCTGATGCTCGGGGGTCTACACACAGAAATGGCTTTTCTGAAAGCCCTTGGGCATTTGCTTTCCAGCAGTGGCTGGACTGAGACTTTAGTTGAAGCCAACATTGCATCATCTGGTACAGCCGACTCTTTTCTGACTGCAAGCCACATTACAAAAACACGCTATGCTCATCAAGTGACTGCCTGTGTTCTTTATGACTTGATGAAGAAGGCATATGAACAATCTGTAGCTGAAAAACAACAAAATGAAGAATCTTCATTTGAAAACTGGTGCGATGCCAAAGCCGAAGAGTCTCCAATGTTCAAATTCTGGTCGCTGGTGCTAGAATTGCAGATGACACTTCACGTTTTTTTGACTTCTCTTCGTTGCGGGAACTTTAACGTGTACGTTCAGAGCCTCAAGAAAATTGTGCCTTGGTTTTTTTGCATTTGATCAGTGCAATTACGCAAGATGGTTGTCAGTGCACATCCATGACATGGAAAGACTAAAAGAGCTGTGTCCTGCTGTCTTCGAGCAGTTTGACCAGGGAAACTTTGTTCTCCAGAAGAGTT
Organism: Oncomelania hupensis; assembly: GCA_036898135.1. Taxonomy (NCBI): domain Eukaryota; kingdom Metazoa; phylum Mollusca; class Gastropoda; order Littorinimorpha; family Pomatiopsidae; genus Oncomelania; species Oncomelania hupensis. The sequence continues at coordinate 87,673,306 of CM072514.1, read as the reverse complement.
GTCGACCCTTCTGTAAACTGGCTTTGGATCAAGCACATGAACAAAACAATGCAGTCATCAAGGGTGATGGAGGAGCTATAGGTTTGACAGAGAACCCTGCTGCTTTGCGTCGTTGGATGATAGGTGGGCCAGAAGTGTCACGCGCCATTCAAGAGTTTGAAGAAGCATTTGCGGCCGACAAGCCCAATAGTCCCAGCAGTAGTACAAAGCACCATGAACAAAACAAATCATTTCAAGAGAGATTCAAAAGTGACATAGATAATATGCTGAACACTATCGAACGCTATGGCAATCCGTTCATGGACAACAGCAAAGACCTCTTGGTGATGCACAGCAAGGACATTGTCGACCCAACTGTTGTCACATCACTTAAATCCATGCACTCCATAGGACTTGACCAGTACCAAAACTTTGAAAGTAAACGACTTCATACGCGCCAGACAAAGATTTTTCATCCCCTGAAAAAAAAAAAAACTGGCAACAATGTCTAGTCCAAAGAATAGAACAATTAGCAGGAGTTCTCAGCAAACATTACTTTTGAAGAGAAACTGCAGCCTATTCAGCAAGCTTTTCATCGCATGTTTGACACGAGGCGGCAATCTGCGTGAATTCTTCATGCATGAGAACTATCCCTTCCCTCCTTCTCTATCGGATGGTGGACTCCTACGTCAGACACAAAAGTCTGCTCTTCTTGAATGCTTACAGCCGCACTTCACCGCACATGAGACTGGGGCCATTCCACCTGTGAACATGGTCATTATTGATGGAGCTGCAGCGGTTAACATGGTCCCACCCAGCAATGCAAGAAGCTTTGGGGATTATGCGACAACAGTCTTCATCCCCTTTCTTTTAAGTCAGCTTCAGCATGCTTCACACCGCCTGGATGTAGTGTGGGACATGTACACCGCAGACAGTTTGAAAGCCCAGACATGGAACAAAAGAGGAAAAGGAATCAGGCGCAGGGTGACAGCTGGTACCATCATTCCAGCCAACTGGACCAGTTTTCTTATATGTATCGACAACAAGAAGGAGCTGTTTGGTTTTTTGGCAGACAACATTGCACAACTAGAAACTGACAAGGTGATTGTGACCACAAAGGGACAATTTGTACTATGCAATCAAGCCATGCCTGCTGGTCTCGAGGCACTCCAACCTTGTAACCACGAAGAAGCCGATACGCGAATGATTCTGCATCTCGCCAAAGCATCAAAAGACCACAAGACATTTCTTATCAGAACTGTGGATACAGATGTGGTGGTCCTGTCTGTAGCTGCAGTTGTCAACCATGAAGTTGAAGAGCTGTGGTTGGCCTTCGGCACTGGCTCACACTTCAGGGTTCTACCAGCTCATGAAATCGCTGCATCATTGGGTCCATCCAAAGCAAAGTCTTTACCAATGTTCCATGGCTTGACAGGCTGTGATACCGTCTCAGGCTTCAATAATATTGGCAAGAAGAAGGCATGGCATGTTTGGGACGTTTACGAAGAGGTCACAGCCTGCTTTTTGAGATTGTCATCTGCACCTTCTTATATCAGCGACCTCGACATGGCAATCATTGAGAGATTTGTGGTTCTGATGTATGACAAAACCAACAATGAACTTGATGTGAACAGTGCCAGGGTCAACCTCTTCACGAAAAGATCTCGCCAATTTGACAACATTCCACCAACAAGTGCAGCACTTCTGCAGCATGCCAAGCGAACTGTGTACCAGGCGGGACACATCTGGGGACAAGCGTTTGTGACAACACCACAGCTTCCAAATCCATGTGACTGGGGATGGCAGTACTGTAAAGGCCAGTGGCAGCCTTTCTGGACTCATCTACCTCAAGCTGCTGATGCATGCAGGGAGCTGATGAAGTGTTCTTGTGTAAAAGGATGCAAGAAGAGATGCACGTGTGTCCGTGAAGGGCTCAAGTGCATGGCTTTGTGTTCTTGCAGTGGTGACTGTGTTCAGAATGGAATGGGTGGTGCTCACTGACTCTACATGTACAGGTAATGATCTTGCAGTGGTGACTGTGTTCACAATGGAATGGGTGGTGCTCACTGACACTCTTTTTTGCACCCGTAACGAACTGTCATTGTTTCAAGCCTTATTGTTACTCCTAACGGAGAAATTCAGTCAATCAATGGATTTAAACCATTACTGATGATTTCAATGACAGACTTATATAGAAAGCCGATTTTAGGTGATATCATTTGCTTGTTAAAATAAGACCATTTTGTAATACTGAATTTCAAACTGATGTAATGCATACTGAATTTCAAACTGATGTGTAAAAGGGCCAGATCACTTACATTTGGGAGGGGGGGGGGTGGTCCAAAATTAATGTTGGAGAGATTGCTGGCCGGTGCAAATTCGAAGACGCGTAGCGGTTGAATGATGTAGGGGGGGTCTGGGGGCGTCCCCCCCCCCCCAGAATTTTTGAGAAGAATGGTGCGAATTTGTACAATCTTGTGTCATTTTTAATCTGTTTTTTTTTTCACTTTCATAAACACTGAAATAACCACCTGAAGCAGAGATTTGACCTGTCTTGGGTATGCCTTTATTTTGTTTTTTCATCAAGGCGGTCACAGTTGATACTTCAGTGTATCAAAGTTTTATGTTGTATAAATGGCAGACGCCTATACATGTAATGTGTATTGAATGGTGTGAAATGTCAGATGGCTGGTTAATCGACTTAAATGAATCAGCTTGAATTGGCGCCTCACGGCCTTGTTTCCCGTTTACGCACTGCACTGTGCAGGGTGATATTTTTTATGGGTTGAAAAGGGGGGGGGGGGGGGTCCATGGACCCCCTGACCCCCCTCTGGATCCGGGCCTGACTGTCTGTTGCATTTGTTTACTATGTCTCAAAGGATTTGTGGAATTATCACAAATGTTTGTCATAGTTAAATGAGTTATGTGTATTTTAATGGTATAAAACGCGTGTTTCGGCAGCCATTTTGGATTATGTAATCATGTTTGTTCGAAGTTTTACAACAAAATGTTCCTTCATGACATCTAAGATTGTTCAGAACATCAAGACAAACCCGTCCTGTTATGATTTTGTCCAGATTGTGTGCTTTTTTGGGGTCCTAATCAAATGAGAAGATTATGTTGGTAGCCAGTTTGGATTACGTCACCTAATTTTGTTCGAAGTGTAAACTCACAATGTCCCTGCGTCTAGAATTATTCGGGACATCAAAACAAACATTCCTGCCAAATTTCATACTTGTTACATGCAAATGCACAATTCTATACCTTACATCTTGGACTAATATTCCCAAGCTGATCCAATATTCCCAAGCTGATCCAACAGACCTCATACACAAATCAGGAGCCTTGTCCCGGAAGAGTTTTCAAGAAAAAAGGTAGGTGACTGGTCTAGCGAAGAAGAAGATAGTATAGCAGATTGATAGAACAGAGCAGGAATGAGAAAGAGCAAATGAGAAAGACAGCGACAGTGGGAATTTAAAGCACTAAATTTCCAAAAAATGGGGATACTATTTATACTGAAACCCCGGCACCCCAACGGGGGTGAACAAAACAAAATATTAGTAATCAACACCTGTGAGGTGTTCTTTTTCTTTTTTATCTTTTTTCTTTTTCACCTCACAGGGAGCTGATGTCTACCGAAAAATCAACAATGACATCCGAAAAGGCATGCGCACAGCAAAGGAGAACTGGATAGAAGATCAATGCCAGGAAATAGAGAACAGTCTGAACAAGAACAACAGCAAGAAGGCCTACCAGACTGTGAAGCGGCTGACAAGTGTCAAACAGCCCAAAGTCTCCACGATCCAAAGCAAGTCTGGCATATGCCTTACAGAAGAACAAGAAGTCTTGGACAGGTGGACAGAGTACTGCTCTGACCTTTACAACCATACACCAAATGGAGACCCATCAGTTCTATCATGTCCCGAGAACAGAGAAGAAGAAGAAATCCTCCCGATTCTCCGGGAAGAAGTTGAGGCAGCGGTGGAAGCGCTAAAGAAAGGGAAGTCAGCGGGAGTGGACAACATACCCGCGGAACTGCTACAAGCAGGAAGAGAAGCGATGATTGATGCCCTCACCATTATCTGTAACAAGATCTGGCAGAGTGGGGAGTGGCCTATGCCATGGACCCAGTCGCTTGTCATCACTCTTCCCAAAAAAGGTAACCTTCAGGAGCGTGAAAATTACCGGACCATCAGCCTCATCAGCCATCCCAGCAAGGTCCTCCTGAAAATAATACTCAACAGGTTGAAACCCCAAGCTGAACAAATTATAGCTGAAGATCAAGCAGGATTCAGGGCAGGGCGAAGTACCACTGAGCAGATTTTCAACATCAGAATAATCTGTGAAAAATACCTACAGCACCAACAACATCTGTATCATGTGTTCATAGACTTCAAGAAGGCGTTTGACCGAGTCTGGCATGCAGCTCTATGGGCAACAATGAAAGTGTACAACATTAGCCCTAAAATTATTGAAGTCATCAAAAGCCTGAATGACAAGGCTACCAGTGCAGTCCTCCACAACAGCGCCATCGGGAACTGGTTCAGAACAACAATCGGTGTGCGTCAAGGATGCCTACTCTCTCCAACACTCTTCAACATCTTCCTAGAGCGCATCATGTCAGATGCTCTTGCAGACCATGAAGGCACAGTCAGCAAAGGGGGTAGACCAATTTCCAATCTTCGTTTTGCAGATGACATTGATGGATTGGCTGGAGAGGAACAAGAACTTGAACAGCTGGTACAGAGGCTTGACACCACCTCCAGAGCCTATGGAATGGAAATAAGTGCAGAGAAGATCAAAATGATGACCAACAACACCAATGGCATCAATACGGACATCAAAGTCCAAGGCCAATCCCTTAACACAGTGCATAGCTTCAAATATTTAGGAGCCATTGTATCAGACAATGGGTCCCGACAGGAAGTCCTCTCCAGTATCGCACAAACAACTGCTGCCCTGACAAGGTTGAAGCCCATTTGGAAAGACAGGACCATCAGTCTACATTCCAAAGTAAGACTGCTGCGCTCCCTTGTCATCTCCATCTTCCTATATGCTTGCGAAGCATGGAGCCTCACAGCAGATCTACAATGAAGAATACAAAGCATGGAGATGAGGTGCTACAGAAGACTTCTGGGCATTTCCTATACCCAACACATCACCAACGACGAAGTCCGACAGACCATCACACAAGCCATTGGACAACACGATGACCTGCTCACAGTGGTGAAGAAACGGAAACTCCGATGGTATGGCCACGTCACCAGATCCTCAGGCCTTGCAAAGACTATTCTGCAAGGCACAGTGCAAGGAGGTAGAAGAAGAGGGAGACCGAAAAAGAGGTGGGAGGACAACATTCGAGAATGGACTGGTTTGACACTGAGCGAAGCCATCAGGGCTGCTGAGGACAGAGAAAGATGGAGTATGCTGGTTAAACGATCATCTGTGGTGCCCCTACGACCTTCGGGTTACGGGACAGGATAGGATAGGATAGGATAGGATAGTAATCAACACGGATTTCTGACTTGTGGCATTCACTTCTAGTCTAATATTATATCTTTATGAAAGCCAGAAGCTTTTTTTTCATCTAGTAGATACACCTGGTTTTGCATCTTTATGTAATATAAGAAATGTTTATTTATATTTTGATTTAAGGCGCCCACGACCCTAATTTTATCATTCTAATTAGGCCTATAACCTTAGCCGGTGAGATGCAGTTGTGGGTTTATGTACGTGTGCTGCGTTTGAGATGTACAACCTTTCTTGTATTTTTACAATGTGGTTCACATTTATTTTTAGGCATGCATGTGCATTTGTGTGAATTTGTGTATGTGATCGTGCACCCGTGTGTGGGTGTGTGTGCGTGTGTGTATGTGTATGTGTGTGGGTGTGTGTGTGTGTGCGTATGTGTGTGCGTTCAGAACCATATAATCAGGTTTATGCGCTTAATACACCGAAGTGCGAGCGGGTTTTTAAAAAAGTGGGTTTAAAACTTTAAACCCATTTATTTTAAACCGGATTTTTTACAGCAGTTATAAAAATCGTGTAAATACCGGTTCTCGACCTCCGACCTTACTTGTGGGTTTGTGTCAAATACGTGTGTTTACATTTTCACACACCGCGGTGTGTGAATCCATGGGTCAACCAGTCGAATACACACATTGGAGAGAGAGGGAATTTCTATATGGCCGCTTCGTATGACCTTCCGCGCAAAGATGAAGTCCCTACACAATTCTACCAAAGGAAGCTTTTTTTGTTAGCCCAGGGTTGAATATTGTTTAACATTAACATTATCTCTGCCTACTAATGTAATACTAATTGTAATTCATACCTCCAATTCACAAATATTAATATATAACTCGCGGAGTAAGGCTCTGTTGATCGAGCCTGCGTGCAGTCATTAAACATGGGCTGTAAGTAGTCTGCATTATTATAAATTTGTTTTAAGATGTTGAAATGTTTTTATTTATCAACAGAATTGCTCAAATTATCATTGGTTTTGCTTTTTACATCCATATAGATAATTACGGCTTTCATGTCTAGTTCATGATCTAGTTATACGACACTAAAGCTCCTCCCACTTACCGCAAACAGTCATCGGCTTGGCACTTTGTGGGTATTGCAAACGTCACCGGCATATGTGAAAAGGCGTGGCTAACGAAACAAACTGCGGGGAGTGCGAGGGTGAGGGACGAAGAGAGGCGAGAGGGGGGACAGAGGAGGCTTTTCTTGAACTATTCTATCCTATCCGATCCTATCCTATCCCGTAACTCGGAGGTCGTAGGGGTACCACAGATTTTCATCTTTCCCTATCCTCAGCAACCCTGATTGTTTCACTCAGTGTCAAACCAGTCCTTTCTGGAATGTTGTCCTCCCACCTCTTTCTTGGTCTCCATCTTTTTCTATCTCCTTGCACTGTGCCTTGCAGGATTGTCTTTGCAAGACCTGATGATCTGGTGACGTGGCCATACTATCAGAGTTTCCGTTTGTTTACCACTGTGAGCAGGTCATCGTATTGTCCAATGGCTTGTGTGATGGTCTGTCGGACTTCGTTGTTGGTGATGTGCTGGGTATAGGAAATGCCCAGAAGTCTTCTATAGCAACTCACCTCCATGCTTTGTATTCTTCGTTGGAGATCTGCTGTGAGGGTCCATGTTTTGCAAGCATATAGGAAGATGGAGATGACAAGGGAGCGCAGCAGCCTTACCTTGGAATGTTGACTGATGGTACTGTCTTTCCAAATTGGCTTCAACATCGCCAGGGCAGCAGTTTTTTGTGCGATCCTGGAGAGGACTTCCTGTCGGGACCCATTGTCTGATACAATGGCTCCTAAATATTTGAAGCTATGCACTGTGTTAAGGGATTGACCTTGGACTTTGATGTCCGTGTTGATGCCATGGGTGTTGTTGGTCATCATTTTGGTCTTCTCTGCACTTATTTCCATTCCATAGGCTCTGGAGGTGATGTCAAGCCTCTGTACCAGCTGTTTAAGTTCTTGTTCCTCTCCAGCCAATCCATCAATGTCATCCGCAAAACGAAGATTGGAGATTGCTCGTCCCCCTATGCTGACTGTGCCTTCGTGATCTGCAAGGGCATCTGACATGATGCACTCTAGGTAGATGTTGAAGAGTGTTGGAGAGAGTAGGCATCCCTGACGCATACCGATTGTTGTTCTGAACCAGTTTCTGATGGCGTTGTTATGGAGGACTGCACTGGTAGCCTAGTCATACAGGCTTTTGATGACTTCAATAATAACATCAACTTATGTTAATCTGATGAATAAAAATTGATGCAACAACAACAACAACAAAGACTTTAATAATTTTAGGGCTGATGTTGTACACTCTCATGGTTGCCCACAGAGCTGCATGCCAGACTCGGTCAAACACCTTCTTGAAGTCTATGAACACATGATATAGATGTTTTTGGTGCTGTAGGTATTTCTCGCAGATTATTTTGAGGTTGAAAATCTGTTCACTGGTACTTCACCCTGCCCTGAATCCTGCTTGCTCTTCAGCTATGATTTGTTCAGCTTGGGGTTTCGACCTGTTGAGTATTATTTTCAGGAGGACCTTGCTGAGATGGCTGATGAGGCTGATGGTGCGGTAATTTTCACATTCCTGAAGCTTACCTTTTCGGGGAAGAGTGATGACAAGCGACTGGGTCCATGGTGTATGCCACTCCCCATTCAACCAGATCTTGTTACAGATAATGGTGAGGGCGTCAATCATCGCTTCTCCTCCTGCTTGAAGCAGTTCTGCGGTTATGTTGTCCACTCTCGCTGACTTCCCCTTCTTCAGTGATTGCACTGCTGCCTCAACTTTTTCTCGGAGAATTGAGAGAATTTCTTTTTCCTCTCTGTTCTCTGGTCATGCTAGAACTGATGGGTCTCCGTTTGGTGTGTGGTTGTAAAGGTCAGAGCAGTACTCTGTCCATCTGTCCAAGACTGCTTGGTCTTCTGTAAGGCATATGCCAGACTTGCTTTGGATCATGGAGACCTTGGGCTGTTTGACACTTGTCAGCCGCTTCACAGGTGTGACGACACGAGTTTTCAGCACGTACTAGAGTTAGTTACATATCGTGCAGAGTTGCACATCTCTAGTGATTTAGTGTACATAGTCGATTCGTCAGTTTCTTTTACTGCGTATGAAAGATTAGTACGTGTGGGTTTCACGTGTTTAACGCAAAGAGCATAATGCATAATGGGTAAACTGGGTTACTGAGCTCGACTCGATGCTGTCCTGAGTGCTGTTATGTGATTTAGTTGGCAGAGTCAATTGGGAAGCTTTTGCAAGCAGTCAGTCTTTTTGGACAGAAGTAACTTTGTGACTGTGTGTCAGGTGAGAGTATGTTCTTCTGTAAGGGTATATTGTTCGTTGTGTTTCGAACCACCCAAGGTCTTGCACCCTCGTCGGGACAAGAATGTCTAAAAGCCTGTAGTGGGAGGACTGTAAACGCCATTATTGGGAAGTAATAAGGTTGTGTGGCCCTCGTTTGGGCACCTGCCAAAGCTCAAGTACTTTGTCAGTATTGAGATGCTCCAGTGCATAGCTAAGCATTAGCCGGAAACGAACTTGATACTCTCAAACTAACAACCAGTGTGTACTGTACTCTGGTGTGTTGTAAAGTGTTGTGTCATGCAGTGTACGTGTATTTGTGTGCCACAAGCTGAGGACTAAAAGGTGAGTGTGAATCCTGTAATTCTTTTCCTTAGTGGCTGTTGCATTCCGAGTCTGCGTACGTGAATGGATGATGGAGATTGAGGGGGAAAGGGATATATTTTGATAAATAGTAGTTTATTAATTTTATATGATTTTCATATGATTTTCTTGGTTGAAGATGTGTATGAATAATGTCGTTGCTGTTGTTGTCAAGTGGGTTACAAAGGGTGGCAAAGAAGTATGCATATTAAAGAGAGAGGGGGGTGATGAATGTGAAGGAAGGGAGACAATGTACTGTGTTGGAGATGGGTGATGAAGGTGATGAATATGAGGGAAGCGTGTTTGTATTATAGCGTGATAGAGTTAATTGTGAATGAAGGGAGATAATGCACTATAACGTAGAGAGGAGTGATGAAGATGGAAGTGTGGATGAGTCGAATCGCTATTGTGTGACTGGAAGTGCAATTGTAATAATTATGTATATTTATATAAACAACTATGTTTCATGGAAGAGATAAATTCTAGAATTAAGAAGTGCATTGTGTTATTGAGATGCAAACAGGTCAAGATGGCGGACGGCAGAAGGCGTATCCTGTTATGAAGTGTTTAAGTTTTTGTGGACGAACTAGTGAGACCCTTTATTTGTTCCACAGTGTAACAAGATGACCAGTTTACCCTGCCCTATTTACGATTTTGCTTGTTTAGTCAGGAAAATATTAGAAGGTTACTGTAGTCTATAGCAGACGATTAAGGTATAACTGATGTGTTCACACACACTGCGAGCTGATGCTAGCCGTGTAGTGACATCATCGCAGCGAGCTGTAGGTCGGGAGGGTTAACCAATAGAACTCGGGCAGAGTGGTTAGAGCCAGTTCTGACTGGGTAGGCAAATGCTTTGTATTGAGTCAGTCCTATGGTAAACGCCGAAATGTACACAGCTACACCGAGAGCAGAGAAATATATCTCCACTGATAGAACAAGGAAGCAGTGCTTGTGAATTTTAGAATTCAATCAAGTAGCCACGGGCCTGACTTTGTCAAACAGGTAAATGAACATACTTCTGTTTCATCATGATGTATTTATATTATTGTTGAAATTATGTTTGTGGAATTTGCTATGCACAGATTTGAATTGTTAATCCGACTTTGCCTTACCACGAGGAGAAGCCGAACACGTGTTAAGCACGACCGGTTTTGACGCCATGTTGTATACCTGACGGAACCACTGTTGTTTAACCTATATGTATGCTTGCAGACCAGTGGCTGTACCAGTGAATGTTAATAATATTATTAATTCTTTATGGGTATAGTTAGCCACGATTTATATTTATGTATGTATAGGAAATTAGAGTGGAGATTCCAGAGGACCACCAACTTAGCAGAATGTTCGTCGCTTATGTATAGAGATGTGGAGCTATCACTGAGGGCTACTTTGGCTTTTAGTGAGACGCTCTGCACAGACCTATTATTCAGGGTTGTGCAGAATTTCGTCTCATATGTTACAGACGAGCAGGCAAGATATATCGTGGGCCCAACCAGACAACCTTCCAAACGAAGTAGTAGCTGAATGTTGGCTGCGGAGGCATCTACAGCATCACGCGTATAGAGCACACCTGTCAAACACACTCCAAAACTACACAGCGTGAGCCAGAAGCTACCACAACGCAGGGCTTCAAACACACCACCCTTCAGTTAAGTGCCCAGGAAACAGTGCACTAAAACTATAGCAAAAGGACCACAGTAGTCCACTCTTCATGAACGTTAGTAGCCAGTGCCCTATGAAGAAATAATATTAATAGCTGCCTAGACTATCAGCGAGCGAACCATTCGCATTGATACTTGAACTTTTAAGTTAGATTCGTACTTCAAAGATCGTGTATAGAGTAGAAGAAATAAATGTGTCATTTTGACTGTTATCAAGTGGCTGGACTACATATGATTCATAGCTGTGTGAAAGCTAGTGTGACAGTGATCTCTTACCATTTTTCTATCTATCTCTGTACCCCAGCCTTAACAAAGACCGAGCTAAACAAATAAATGTATTAAAGTAAGTCACAGGGTGACTCACTAGCGGTTCCCATAGAATAGACGAGAGGGTTACAGCATTCCATTGTGCAGAGCCCAGCAACAAATAAAACCCCACGTTACACTTTAATTGGCGAGCCTAGTCAGGATCTGTGTATAATAGGAATTGGGTATAACCGGTTCTAGGTACAATAGAAAAAGATAACAGTATTAGTAGAAGTAGAATAACTTAGACTAGCTGTAAGTGTAGGACAAGGACCCAGTTTTGGTGCACTATTCTTTATTTAAAAACTTTTTTGCTTCAATTCTTTTTGTGCCTGTATGTTGCATTGTTCTTTTGCAGGTTTTTCTTAAGTAACTGTTGTATGCCATTTGACTCTTGTTTTATTCTATTATTGATTACGAATTTTATGGTCTTTGCATTGTTGTTATTGAATTGCAATATTGTTAGTGTTTTTATATTCCACGTGAATCAGAGGTTGGTAATAGACACGTCTGACAATGTCGGACCCAGTAGCTTTGAGATTGCGCTTCAAGGAATTAGGAGAAGCTTTACACTTAGCTGGAGGAGATCTACTTGCGTATATCAATGAAGAAGTAGAGAAGCAGGAAGCTAAGGCAGAGATGGCAGCAGAGAGAGAACAGAAGAAACTCGAAGCGGCAGAGAGAGCAGCAGAGAGAGAACAGAAGAAAGCAGAATTAGAGGCAGAGAGAGAGAGGCAAAGAAATTAGAGGCAGAGAGAGAGGCGAAGAAATTAGAAGCATACCAGAAGAAACTAGAGCTAGAGGCAGAGAGAGAACAGAAGAAGATTGCAGCAGAGAGAGAAGCAGAAGTTAGGAGATGGGAGTATGAGAGGGTAGAAGAGGAAAAAGACAGACAGCATGAGTTAGAATTGAGAAGACTAGGATCAGGTGCCTCAAGTTTTTCCTCAACCCCTCCCCACTCAGATCAACTAGCGGTAGCATCCAACCCCGTACTAGGGATGTCATTTCCACTGGGGACATTCAATGAAAGGGAAGAAGGTCTAGATCTCTATCTGACAAGGTTTGAGCGTCTAGCAACTGAGTATAAACTAGATCACACCCATTGGTCTTTTAAGCTTAGTCAAGGGCTTAGAGGAAAGGTATATGACATCTACAGTAAGCTACCGACTGACAGAGTGACTGACTATCACAAAATAAAAGTCGCACTCCTAACGGGATTCGAACTAACAGGAGAATGCTAGCAGCAAAAATTCCGCACCAATCGGAATGTGAAAGGAGAGAGCTATGCGCAGTTCGAGGATCGGTTGTCCACAACGCTGGATAAGTGGATTAGCCAGTCAGCCACGGCTAAGACGTATGATGGACTGACAGAACTGTTAGTATGGGAACAGCTACGGGAAACCATGACCCCCGAGCTGAGAACATTCTCAGTAGAGCAGGGCGCGGAAAGACTGGAAGATCTGGTCAAGGTCGCAGATAGGTACGTGGCCGCCCACGGAGAGGCCAAGAGCTTCAGGCGAGACCTAAAGCCTAACGGGAAAGAGGCACAGAAACGAAGCCCTCACCGGGAAGAGCGCACCGCTAATAAGCCGAATCACCCCAGACCTGGGCAAAATAAAGGACCCAACACGGAATTCGGGAAAAGAGGTCCCGCAGAACAGAAACGGTATTGCTCGTTCTGCAACAGAAATAATCACTCCACCGCGGAATGTTTCAAGTTGGCTGCACAACGTAGGGAAGAGCGCGAAAGCCGGCCAGCGCATAGAGTTCTAACTCAAAGCAGCGGTAACAAGCCACACACCATCGGAGATCACCCATCGGTGACAGACACGGTCAAGGTCAACGGTAAAGAAGCGAACTGTGTATGACACAGGTCTATCATACGATGCGATAGTTAGCGAATCTCTTGTATCGTGCGCGGACTTGACGGACAAGACAGTCGAACTACAAGGAGCAGACTTGACGAAACCGACAACTACTTGCCCAATAGCTTGGATAGAAGTAGAGAGTAGGTACGTTACAGGACGAATCCAAGCAGCTGTTTTACAGAAACCCCTGTATGATCTAGTGCTAGGTTGTAGGTATGTGTTCTTAGGCACGCCCCCTAAAACTGTAGAGATAGCTGCAGTGCAAACCAGGGCCCAAGCTAAAACCCAACCACCCCAGCCCGAGTTAGCTCCGAATCCAGGACTCGAAGAGATCAAAACATCCCAGAAAGAGGACACCTCGATAGCCAAGTGCTTCCAGAAGCTACCAAAGGCGCACACACCCCGCACAAAGGAGACTTCTACATGGAAGACGGAGTTCTACATCGACAAGGAGATGGAGATCACACCCAACTAGTACTACCAGCAACCCTTCGAGCCCAAGTACTAGAATTAGGCCACAGCATGCCACTCAGCGGACACATGGGAATTGGAGCCACAGTGCAGAGAATCAGCGCACACTACTATTGGCCAGGAATCACGAAGGATGTCAAGCGCTACGTGAAATCTTGTCACCAATGTCAACGATATTCCCCGCGACATCACACCGTACCAGTTACCTTAGTACCATCAGTAGTAGTCGGCGTGCCATTCCAGCAAGTCTCAGTAGACATAGTAGGACCACTGCCCATGACCAAGAAGTGGAACAGATTTCTACTCACACTCGTCGACGCCTGTACGATGTGGTGCGAAGCAGTCCCGTTGCCAGCGATCGACACCAGGAAGATTGCAGATGCACTCATCGCCATCTTCACCAGAGTCGGATTCCCGGAAAGCATTAGAACGGACAACGGATCTCAGTTTACCGGCCGCCTGATGCAAGACGTGTTGGAGTTGATACAAGTTCATCACATTTGCACACCACCGTACCACCCAGCCAGCAACGGACAAGTAGAAAGACTGAATGGAACCCTTCTCACCATCCTCAGGAAAGTCGCCGACGACAACCCAGAAGTGTGGGACACCTACGTGAATGCGGCACTGTTCGCATATAGAGAAACGCCCCATGCAGCCACAGGTTACATCCCGTCAACATTGCTATTCGGCAGACCTCTAGCAGGACCGCTAGAAGCCCTACGCAGAAGTTGGACGGAAGCCAAGATAGACGACACACCCAGAGGTGCCACCAAGTACGTCGCAGTCCTGCAGGAAACCCTCAAAGCAACGTGGAAAAAAGCTGGTGAAGCACTGAAGAAGGCAAGAGCTCGTCAGGCGAAGTACTACAACCGCCACGCGAAGGACAGAGAACTGCAAGTCGGCGATCAAGTGCTACTATTACTTCCAAGTGGGACCAACAAGCTGGACATCGCTTGGAGAGGACCGTACCGGGTGACTGCAAAGAAATCCAAGACAGTCTACCAAATAGAGGTAAACGGGAGAGCTCGATACCACCACATCAATCTCCTAAAGAAATACACGGACCGACCAGCGAACCCCAGCACTCACAACTTGCTAGCCATCGCCATCGCGGAGGAAGGAGACAGCATGGAGACAAATGCCGTAGAGTATCCCCTGCATTACAAAGAGACCCACAAGGATGTGATACTCAACGGAGACTTAGCCGCCAAACAGCAACAGCAAGTACTACAGGTCATTCGACAACATCAGACTGTGCTCACAGACCGACCAGGAAGGACAAACCTCGTCGAAGTAACCCTAACGGTGACCGACCCAACACCCGTCCGCCAGAAGCTCTACCCGATGCCACTGTCACAGCAGCGAGCCATCAAGGAAGAGATAGACACTTTACTAGCAGCCGGAATCATATCAGCGTCTACTTCACCCTACAGCGCAGGCACGGTATGGTTGCGAATGCCCGACGGAGAGCATCGACTGTGCATCGACTTCAGACTTCTGAATGCCGTAACGCAGTTTCAGCCAGAACCACTCCCGGACCAGACCGACCTATTTGCCAAGCTACAGCGAGCGAAGTACTCTCACGCATCGACCTCAGCAAATGGTACTATCAGATAACAGTACCACCACAAGTCCGAAAGTACCTAGCGTTTAGCACCATGGAAGGACACTTCGAGTTCAACGTACTTCCCTTCGGACTACACAACGCACCCTGCATCTTTAGCGTCATGATGCGGAAACTCCTGGCATCCCTGAGCAACGAGCACCTACACTCGTTTATGGACGACATCCTCATCGCAACAGCTACGTGGGAGGAACATGTCACTCTCCTACAACGACTACTCGCCCACCTCAGAGACACTGGATTGACGGCACGACCCACCAAGTGTCAGATTGGATTCACTGAATTAGAATTTCTGGGACACACCATCAGTCAAGGAAGCCTGCGACCTGTAGAAAAGACCGTGAAACGTCTGCTCGACGCTCCTAGGCCCGAGACCAAAAAGGAAGTGCAGTCATTTCTGGGGCTCTGCGGCTTCTACCAGAAGTTCATCCCCAACTACAACAGCATTGCAGTGCCACTAACTAATGGAACCCGGAAAACCGCCCCGGACAAAGTCGTTTGGACAGCTGAATGCGAGTCAGCATTCGAAACCCTGAAGGATACAATGACATCGGCGCCAGTACTCCACCTACCAGATATGACGCAACCCTTCGTTCTACGCACCGACGCCAGTGACTTAGGACTCGGAGCAGTACTGCTACAGCGCGACCCCAAGAACACGGAGACGCTATTCCCTGTCGCCTACGCCAGCAGAAAACTGAGACCCGCCGAGACCCACTACGTCACGTCGGAGAAAGAATGCCTTGGACTGGTCTGGGCCATACAGACGTATCTACTCTACCTGTATGGGACCCACTTCACAGTTCAGGTGGACCACCAACCACTATCGTTCCTGGCAGCCTCCAAATCCTTGAACTCACGCCTGATGCGATGGGCACTCACCCTTCAGGCATACTCTTTCCAAATCAAGTACATCCCCGGCAAAGAGAACCACGGAACCGACTACCTCAGTCGTCATCTCGTGGAGGACACATCAGCTGTCGCCCACCAAACCCAACTAAGGGCCACAGCACCAGACTTCGTCCCCGTCCAGTAGAACCCCTGTCACTAGTGTCCATAGCTACCTGGCATAGCATTGCAGCTCAGGTAGAGCAACTTAACTAGTTTGTAAATAGGACCCTAGTACATTGCAGTGTTAAACTAGGCTCTGTAGTAGAAAAAGGTCGAATCCAGTAGTCATCGCCTTTTTCCAGTTGAGGGAGCCTGTAACAAGAGCCGAGATTTAAACACAGCACATTTTAAGTTTTAGCCCTGTTTAGTCAGTTGTAACACTAAGGTTAATGTTACGCTGAAGCAGACGACAGAAGTTAATTATGTATGCCACACTCTGCTATACGGACGATAGAGCAGTATAGTGACATCATCCAGCTTACGTTAGAGCTCATCGAATTTACAGCCAATCGGGACAGAGAGATTGATTAGGTATACCGGTCCTACCTGGTTCAGGCAGACAGCTTAGGAGAGTAATTCTGCATTCAAACTGCCTAGAGTACACAGCTACGCTCTAGCAGAAATATCTCCATAGACCAGGAAAGCAGGACTTGTTGAAAACTCGATTCAACTAAGTTAGCCACGGCCTGACATTGTCAAAAAGGTAAATGAACATACTTTTGTTTCTTGATATTATTGTTGAATTATGTTTGTGAAATTTGCCATAATTAGAATTAAATTGTCAGTCCAACGTTGCGTGACCACGTGGCGAACACTACCGGCCGACGCCATGTTGTATACCTTACGGGCCCACTGTTGTTTAACTTATATGTATGCTTGCAGACCAGTGGCTGTATCAGAGAATGTGTACAATATTAATTCTCTATGTGTATAGTTAGCCATGATTTGTATTTATCTATGTATAGGAAATTAGAGTGGAGATTCCATTGGACCATGGAATTAGCAGAATGTTCGTCGCTTATATATAGAGATGTGGAGCTAATCACTGAGGGCTTCTTCGGCCTTCAGTGAGACACTCTGCACACACCTAGAATACAGGGTTGTGCAGAATTTCGTCTCATATGTTACAGACGAGCAGGCATCGTATCGTGAGCCCAAACAGGCGAAAGACAAGAAAAAGTCTTCACTAAAAGTTGGCCTACAGTGGCTGATCAATCAATGAGCGAAGAGAGCCCACCAGTCTAGAAACAAGGAGAAGAATCCACAACAGCACAGCGTATAAAGGAAGCAACCACAACACAGCTCTTCGGACACTGAGCTAAGTACACAGTACGCAGTGCACCAAACCTGTAACAAAGGACCACAGTAGTCCACTCTTCCAGAACTCTGACACTTAGGGCAGAAAGGCCAATGATGTTACAGTAGCTGCATATAACTTATCAAGAAGCGAACCAGTCAAAGAAACATTTGAACTTTTAAGTTAGTATCATACTTAGCAGATCATGTATAGAGTAGAGGAAATAAATGTGTGATATTTACTGTTATCAAGTGGCTGGACTACCTATGCTTCATAGCCGTGTAAGAGCTAGTGTGACAGTGATCTTTTACCATTTTTCTTTCTATCTCTGTACCCCAGCCTAAACACAGACCGAGCTAAACAAAAAAATGTATTAAGAAGAGCCACAGGGAGATTTACTAGCGATCCCCATCGACTTAAGACGAGTGGGTAATAGCATTCCATTGTGCAGAGCCCAGCAACAATTAACCCACCGTCACAGGTCCTGATTTGGCTCGGAAGAGTCCGCTGGACCTAAAGCAATAATTATGTAATGTAACCGTCACAGTTAACAGGTCATTCCCATCCAGATATCGCTATAATTGTTGATGTTATATTAAAGTCACCAGTTGTTGGATTGTTATAATTTTAGTTTTAGTTGGTAGATTGTTATGATTTTACTATATTTTAGTTTTATTGTCTAATGTCATGCACGTAGAGTGTACAGACGTAAAATTAAAATACTGAACCAAGCAGAACTGGACTGACAGTTTAGGCCCCATGGAATGAAAGTTTAGACACCACGGAATGAAATTTAGACATCACGGAATACCACGGAATGAAAGTTCAGACACCGCGGAATAAAGTTTAGACACCATGGTATGAAAGACTCCTTGCCTCGTGGCCTCGTGGCGCAGTGGATAAGTCGCCGGTTTCCTATGTCGAAGGTCGCGGGTTCGATTCCCGCAAGGGGCGAACGTATGTGACTTAGGTACGAGACTATTGAGGTCACCGAGAGTTTTCTCCGGGCATTCCGGTTTCCTCCCTCCCTTCAATAACGGTACTGGACGCAGTCAATATAAAAATTTCAAAAATAAAAATTCGAGTTCCTTCCGTCTTCTAATAGCGATCTTTACACCACCTGTTTGAGTGATGTATGTGTATTTGGTGTGTATGAGGGTAAATGAGACAGGTGAGCGTGTATGTTGGTATAGATCGCCGCGCTTTGAGCCTTGGGGAAAGGCGCGTACATAGCATCCTGTTTTATTGTATTATTATTATTGCATGATTAAGTTTAGGCACCCTGAGCGTTAGACACATAACAGAGAGATGCACAAGTGAATGGCAATTTCATAGTGCAGATAGACGGAAGGGGACTCTCGAGCGCAATATAATTACTTATTTTGGATTCACATGCGTTTGATCATGAGTGACAGAAAGACACACTCACGCACGCACTCACCCAAACAGAGAGAGAGAGAGAGAGAGAGAGAGAGAGAGAGAGAGGGCCTCGTGAAGGTCGATGGACACAATAACCTGTGTGTGTGTGTTACTCATTTATTGTCTATTATCCACCTAAGTGATTTAGACATTGGAAATAAATTAATAACAAAACGAGCATATTACTGAACACATGTAAATAATTAACTATATCAAAAAATCAACTCATTAACAAGAACAGGTTAAAAAAAATTAAATAACTCTCTCCTTCTCTCTCTCTCTCTCTCTCTCTCTCTCTCTCTCTCTCTCTCTCTCTCTCTCTCCCCCCCATACCTCTATGATTTAGTTTACACATACTATAGTCACTGGGAAAAAACACATTCTACATAAATCTTCCAACAGATAAATAAATAAAACATTTTGCCAGCTTTAAACAAACTGAAAAATTTAAATCACTTAGAATCTTAATGTTTGTCATTTCCACTGGTAGCAAAAAGTCAAAATCGGTGCATTTAAACAGTATATGAACCAGTGAAAAGGCACAATTACATGAGCAAAACATATTTTTACAAAATTTAGTTCGTAATGAATTTAAAAGAATTCTATATGCTAATGTTATAACAGGTCTAGAAAAACCAACATGCAAGGAATATTGGGGTGAATAATTGTATTTTTAAAAAAATACTTTTTCTATTCTATTGATTGCTTCTTTGGTAGATAAAGATATATGAACAATAACTGAATTCAAATTCAGAGCACCATTCTTTGCCTCTCGATCTGCCCAGTCATTAAATATAAAACCACAATGTGATGGTATCCAACAGAAATTAACTTCTGTTCCATTTATAATCAAACAATGAACAACATGTTTGATTTCAAAAATTATTTCTTGCCGTTCCTTGTTATTTGTAGTATTCAAAGCCTGTAAAACAGACTGTGAATCCACGCAAATTACTATACTATAGAAAACAGTAGGCAAACTAGCAAGTTTATTTAAAGCCATTAAGATAGCTATTAATTCTGCTGTAAAAATTGAAAATCCTTTTCCTAAATGAAATGACTCACATATTTTCAAATCAGGAATGACAAAAGCAGACCCCGCGTTTTCTGATTCTAGTACAGAACCATCAGTGAAAATTTTTAAACTATTATTATATTTTTCATTTAACTTTATGCGAGCATCTATGACTACCATATCCTTATCTGAATGTTTTGATACAGAACTATAATCATAATCAAAATTCGCCTTTTTTAACTCCCAAGGTGGGATAGGAGGCGTTATTACACGTGTAGCAACTGTTTCATGAGTAATTTGACATTCCTCAAGAAGATCTCGTGTAAACGTTGCTATGGTAATAAGGCTTCTAATGTGTCTAGCTCTTTTAGGAAACTCAATATCAGATCTAATACAAAGTTCCTGGTTAGTAAAATTATCTACAGCTTTTGATCTTATTATATATTTAGTGCACGCTAATTTCCTATATTGATCTAATGGTAGTACACCTGCTGTTTTATAAGCATCTATTGTTCGAGTGACCTGTATTATTGTATTATTATTATTGCAATGCAAGGATTAAGTTTAGGCACCCTGTTTAATATCGGTGTTTCACCCGTCCCCTATACGCTTATGTGTCCGGGGACGTTAATCTATAAAACTAAACTAAACACAATAACCTGTTGCCGGGCAAAGACCTAGTGGCACCAAGGTTCTTCCGAAGTTTAACAGATCACAAAGTCAAGTAAAAGGTAAAAAGGTAAAGGTAGTCCCATAGCCTTGTGGCCGTAGGGGAGCGTGATGTTGGAGATCACACTTATCTTGGGCCAGCGTAATGAGGGTGATGCCCATCTCTCTCCCTCGCTGCTTTACCTTCCCCACCCTCAAGAGAGTAGGTACCCAATCACAGTTGAGGCAAATGGGGGCGTTGTTATTTGTCGCTTCACGTTGCGGTCACCCATCCAAGTACTAACCGCACTGGACGGTGCTTAACTTGCGACACAGTAGCGAGTGCTCCAACCATTGCGCTTTCCGACACCCCGACACATCCGACATCCGACAAAGTCAAGTCCAACTGTAAACTGCAATGCCCCAAGGACACACAATCCAGAGTAACAGGTCCTTTTAAAATTAACAATCACTATTGTTCTACAAGGATAAAACGCTATAACAAAAATAACCTTCTTTAATATAAATCGATCCATTCGTTGGCTTATTGATAACAACAATGTTGATTTTAATGATAGCTCCGCAGCAAAAGCGCCTCGGGCGGCTTGATTAATTTCCTGTATCAGCCAGCGCCTTGAGCAGCTCTAGAGCTAAAAAAAATGCGCGATATAAGAACGATTTATTTACAAAGTTCAAAATAAATTGTCGCTGGTTTAATTGTGTGGACAATGTTGCCCTAGTTACGATCTTGTAAATGACGTAGTCTGAGGTGTTTTGTGGCTGCAGACGTTAAAGGTCTTTGCACTGGTTATGACCTCGCGGAGAATGTGAACTCTTTGTCGTGTGTACGACCTCGTTATTGACATAATGTCTTGGACCTGAGTTCAAAATCTCGAAAAGAAATGCGAGGTGACGTAAGGAGAAAAAAGAAGAAGAATGGAAGAAGAGGGTGGTAAAGAAGAAGACGAAGAGGAAGAAGAAGAAGAACAACAACAACAACAATAATAACAACGACAACAACAACAATGACAACAACTGCTACTACAATAATAGCAACAACAAATGTAATAAAATAATTTAGAATAATATCGTGATACCCCTTTTGGGAAAGGATGCGGGCATGGCATTCTGGATAATAATGTACACATTTATAATTGTGTTGGGAAAGTGAGTTATAATCTGGTAGAGTAAAAAAAAAAGGAATAACAAAACAACTGAAAATACTCATCGACGATGTTAGTCTAGCATGTATTATATAATGCAAGACTTAAGTTTTGACACCTAGCACAGATATTTTAGCCACGTAACTGAGTGGTCGTAAACGCGTTATCACCAATAAATAATAAGTATATTCTAAAGTGCCGGTCGTCAGAAGTGAGACTCAAAAGCAAAATAAATAATTTGTTTTTGGTTCACACGCATCTGATTATGAGTGAGCAAGAAAGCGATATCCACACACACATTACATGACATGGTTAATGGTTTAGGTCCAGCGGAAACTACACACACATACACACGCACACACATGAATGAACATTGATGTTTAACGTCTACACCCACCATTGGCGATATGGCAGACAGGGGTAACCATCCCAGGATAGAGAGGGTAGGGACCTAAATCAACACTGAACCGCCAGAGCAATCATACTGCAAATACTGACAGTGAAATTGGCCACATTTTTTCTTGTCCAGCACGGAAGAGGAACCTGGGTCAACAGGTGTGCCAGGCGAAAGGCTCTCCCACTGAGCCTACGGCTGTGGGACAAATCCATGCTTTGGTTTCCTCACGTGAAAGCTACTTTAAAATGACCCATTTTGACACGTCCCCGTGAAAGATCCCCTTTAAAATGACCCATTGTGACCACCTCCCTGCCACAGATCCCTTTAAAATGACCCATTGTGACCACCTCCCCGCAACAGATCCTTTTAAAATGACCCATTGTGACCACCTCCCTGCCACAGATCCCTTTAAAATGACCCATTTTGACCCGTCCCCGTAAAAGATCCCTTTAAAATGACCCATTGTGACCACCTCCCCGCCACAGCTCCCTTTAAAATGTCCCATTGTGACCACCTCCCCGCCACAGCTCCCTTTAAAATGACCTATTGTGACCACCTCCCCGCCACAGATCCCTTTAAAATGACCCATTGTGACCACCTCCCTGCCACAGATCCCATTAAAATGCACAGTGAGTTTTGCCTCACTGAAAAACGTTCATTAACAAAACAACAACAAAAATCTCATTCCAAAGTAAAGTTGTTGTTTTTTTTTAATCAATAAATAGTTCTTGTGGTTATTAATAGGTGCGGCCGCTCTACCGCTCTAGCACTAACAATGTCTACTAGACGGACTTTTACCGTATTGATGTGCCGCTCTACCGCTCTAGCACTAACAATGTCTACTAGACGGACTCTTCCGTATTGATTGATGTGCCGCTCTAAATCTAACCTCTTAGGGGACTAACTTTGATGTGCGCAACTTAAGCCTACTTTTACCACTATTTGGAGAAATGCTAATAGAACAATGTTTTTACGTTTTTTTACCTTTTAGATTGTTTTAATTATTGATTCACAATTCAGATCATAACAAAAAGACTACACTTTGGCTTTTGAGCAACTAGCCCACTGTCGTCTAAAAACAAAAACGTCAAATATTAGGAGATATCTTTTTGCCACAAATTTAAACATTCACTTTAAACTATTTTGTTAACCAATTAGACTTTACAATTTTTTCACATCATAACATATGATTATTCCAAAAAATTGATATTAATTCTCAAACAAACACCTCTTAGGACACAAGCACTTCACCACAACCTCACTAATAGTTCAAAATACGACCAACAATGACCTTTTTTTGCCCTAAAAAAAATAACCTCAAGATTCAATTCTTCACCATAATCACGATCAAAGATAACCTCATTTTGTCCTTGTAAACCTCCAACCTGGCAAATGCTTAATTCCTTGGTTTACACCTCAACAAAAAAATAATCGAGTATAAGTTGATTAAGAACCAGAACAAACAAACACCAATTTTTATCAAATTATAATGCCAACAAACAAACAAAAAAATTTGATTATATTAACAGACATAATGCAGCTTTTTGTCATAAAGTGTCCAATATAATCACTCAATTAAACAATATATTATCATCTATAATCCCCGTCTTATCGTCAATGGATAATGGACGTTAATTTCATTCATTTTTAAACTATCATTAGGTGAGATAGAGAGAGAAGATTAGAGAGACTGAGATACAAAGATAGAACAGATATTAAATTAAACAGACATTTTAGCTTTAAAATCTTTAACAAAAAAATTATAACATAAAAAAAAAAATAAATAAATTAATACTCAATTAAAACAATAAATACAAAAAAAAAAAAGAAAATAAACAAAAAACAAAAAAAAAAAAAACATAACAACAAACATACAAAAAAATAAATTATTAAAAATAATACAAAAAATCAATACAAATAGACATAAAAACTCAAACCCAAAAAAACACAAACCAAAACATATAAAAATCATGTATTAGTATAAAAAATATGTTTTTATTGTCATCGTCAGATTAGTCTGAAAAAAAGAACAATCAAATTTACAAATTGTTGATACCTAGACATAATTAAAATAGATAATTATTAAACATCCAAATAAAAAACCAACATAATACAAGCATGCATTCTTTAAAAATTAATATGTGCAAGAACCAAAGAATTAAATCTTAAAATGTTTTATAAAAAACCCATAATAGGTGTAAACTATTATTTTTATCTTTTTTGCTCATTAATCTCTCTCCTTTTCTTGTTAATTCTGTTATTTTCTGTTCTTATGCTATTTAACTTATATTTATGATGTTGTGAGATAGAGGAGAAAGAGAGTGAAATAAGAGACGTTTGTTTAGTTTGGAACATCTCCGTTTACACTTTTCAAAAAGCATTATTGCACATTTACAAACACAACTATTCGTGACAGCATAGAAGAAATGGTTGGTACGTGGTAGGTCAAATTAAATAATTGTTGGTACTTATAATGTTTACCTTTTATGTTCCTCTTTCCTTTTTTTTCCCCTTCTCTCAAATAGAAAAAGCAGAGAGAGAGATTCACAGAATGCAAGTGTGTTACGTTGAACAACGCGCATGATGAGTGCGTGTGAATATCGCAAGATATTATGTTGACGCGCGCGCGATAGATCTGTTCGTTTTATTTTTGCAAAGCATCCAGTAATAGAGTGTAGTTATCTTTGATTTGATTTTGCGTTGTTATTAGTAGAGGCTTTGTGTAACGTTGGTGTTTTTAGTTGGTCGATATTATTTGAGAATTTTCGAGAATTGGATGTTTACTATCAATCGAAGCGTATGGATTGTTCTGTTGTTTACCATGGAAGCTTCCATTCCAAATGAGGTTGTATGACGTGAGTCACGGGAGGATGAAATTAATTTTGATTGGTTGTGGTGTTTCATGTAGGATATTCTCGTTTGTTCCCGAGTATGTAGAGACCATATAAGCGCCGCACTGTTAAAAAAAGTGTGTGTTGTTGTTGCTGATAGTGAGTTGGAAAGTGAAATTTGAGAGTGGAAAAGCGATTGAGCGATTGTATGCAGTTGTTGATGTGTGCTGAATAAAAGTGGAAAACTTCATACATCGACTCTATGACTTGTATGTTGATTAAACGGGTTGCGTGAATAAACGAATCTGAGCTACACTCATCAGTACTTCAGCATTGGGGCTGAATCCACTACTGATAGAAAACACCAACATCAAACGGAGTGTAACAAAGTGACAGAGGTAGTTTTTCCTGGATATAGTAACAAATGGGAGATTTTAGAACAATGACTGTGACGTCATTTGTTTCTTGTTAGGCTACGTCAGGTTTGTTCATCTTTCATGCGAATGTTTAGAACTATAGAGAGGGTTAAAATACCGAAATTCTGCTGGTGAAAATAGGTCTAGTCTAGGCCAACGATTACAGTTAAACCTAACACTAGCCATAACTCTAAACCTAATCCTCATCCAAATTCTTACTAACTGTAATCCTAATGCTAAATATCAAAATTTGTCTTAAAATTTTAGTCCGTATCTTTTCGTAATAATACAATTATGAATGCGCAAAACGATGCGCGAATCGACGTACATGCTCCTAATATGACCCCCAGAATTTCGGATTTTCCCTGTTGAAAAGGGTGTGCAACTTTCCGATCAGTTCCGGAATATTGACGGTAAACTCTACATTTGGCCACGCTTAATTATATCAACCTACGTTTGATAAACAGGTCTAATTATCAGTAAACTAACATATACATAACGCAAATCAATCAATCAATTCATAATCAATCAGTCAAATCATTGGCCACAGCGACAACACTAGCGTGTCTGCACGCAACCAACTACAAACAAATCAACGCATTCCTAGTAATGAATATCGATTGGACTGCAAATCCATGTTCTTTCTAAACGCCATATTCAGACTCTCTTTCTCTCTCTCTCTCTCTCTCTCTCTCTCTCTCTCTCTCTCTCTCTCTCTCTCTCTCTCTCTCTCTCTCTCTCTCTCTCTCTCTTGTGCTCCCTGTCACCGCCACGACTCTCTCCGGGCAGACGCCACAAACTGACAACTTCCACACGCAGACAACCCAGAAAGAATGACGATTACCCGCAGACGGAAGTGATGAAAAACACAACGAATATATATACAACTTTCAAGCTATTTATTCATTCATACCACACACTCATACACATACAACATTTACACATGAAACGAGAAAAATGGTGATGGAACAATCAATGGGTCGATGAACAATGAAATGGAATGTCAGATGAACGAGGGTTGCTAATCAACCACGTCTAAGTATCGACTGTGCACTGCAAATGTCCGAACACAGGGGGGGGGGGGGGGGGGGGTCGAGTATCAAGAGGGGGACAACAAGGAAAAAGCCGACCTGATAGTAGGGCGTCCCCGTTGATGTCTCCGTGTAAGTATCTGCCCCTCCTCGTGGCTGTCACCGGACTGTCGCTAAGGAATCCAGGCGTAGTGGTGTCGCCACTCCCTCCCGCCGCTGACGATGATGATGATGATGATGATGCTGTAGTTGCGGCAGCCCTGCCACCGTCGACGCCTCCCAGCCTGACTCCTCCAGTCGGCTAACACTGTGACGTCGAGGCCAGGTTCCGTACACAGACGTCACAACCACCGCGGGAAAGGTGGGGTTGTGGAACAATGAAGATGTACACAAACGCGGACGTGGACGAACGGGTGGTGATGATGATGCTGGGTCCACACGACCAAATGTCGTCGTCGTTGTCGCGCGACGCTGGTCAACGTTGATCCGCGTTACCCAGTGACGAACTGATGAATACGACGAACTTTCGAACCTGCAACATGCTTGTCGTATTGTTAATGTCATGTCCACCCGATTCTGTCCCCCTCCCTCCTCACACTCTCCCCCCCTACTACACTAACTAATTCCTGTATCTTGAGGAAGCGCCACTGCTGTCCACTTCACTTCCCTTGACTACTATTACTGTCACTTGTAATCAAACACATAATTCAAAAACTAAATGACATTATGAATGCATGAAATGAACAATGCTGCAAATGAATACATGTAATCATCAACACATTATCCATCTTGAGCAACCGCAACCTCGACAACAGCAACCACTTCCATCCTACCTTCATCACACTTCACCCTCATTCTCCCTCCTTCAGTCGCACTCTTCCTTTCGTCTGCCTCTCCCCAGTGCAATCCACCTTCCCCCAGCCTCACACACAGCTATCGTTCAACACCCCAACAGCCGGCCATCGGTCATTAGCACAGTAAAGGAAGATAACACCATCACACTTACCCACACGGCTCGAATGTAATAGTACCTGTAGCTAGCCCTTTCGCCTGCTTGACTACACAGTACTCCAAGTAAGGTATTCCAGTGCGTAGTAATTCCCGTTAGTGGACAAAACCTCTACACTAACTTACCACAACACAAAACTTAGTTATTTGCTCTACTCTTCCTTGAGCTTGCTACCACCACTGTAACATTTCCCACTAGGTTTTCTTTCAGAACCAGTTATTATTTACGTTAACAACTGTCCCACCCTTACTTCCAGAACAAAATACCCAGAGAAACAAGACCGCACGTCTTCTCTGTTACTCTGCAAAACGAGTTCTGACTACAGTGAACAAATTCCCAAAACTGGCTGGCCGAGCTCTGCTGTTCTAAATCACGCTTTCCACGCATAACATAACATACGACAGCGCACAGTTACTACCCCAACTCATTAACTCTCCACCCACACTTTCTACCCGGTTTCATCACAGGCTGCCCTGTGACACTCCCTCTCTTTCTCGCTCTCTCTCTTGCTCGCTCTCTCTCTCATTTTCTCTCTCTCTCTCTCTCGCTCTCCCCCTCTCTTGCTCTCTCTCTTGCTCTCTCTCTCGCTCTGCCTCTCTCCCTCCTCCTCCTCATCCTCCTCCTGATCCCATCCTCCCCTACCTCCCACGTTTTTCTGTTTCCACACTTATCATTATCATTATCACCCTCTTCCTCCTCCTCCTAATCATCATCATCATAATCATTATCATCACCACCACCACAAACAACAACAACAAAACCATCTTTCAAACCAAAATTTCAAAATCACAACAAATGTTAGTTTGGGTTTGGGCGCGCCACAGGCTGCGACTACCCTTTCTCCAGGGAAGGCGGCCCAGAATTTCCCTATGAAAAAGGGACAATAAAGTAAATAAAAAAATAAAATAAAATCTTGCAGGTTTCGCACCGATGTTGACGACTTGATTGAATGATTGTCCGAACACTGCCTAGGGACGAGGGCAGGGCGACCACCGTAAACATCGGCTGTCCTTAGCTATGCTGTCCGCATGGACTGCAGCATACTGAGCTATTCAGTGCTGCAGCGGCACAACACCACTCAGCCCCATCAGGGACTGGAACGACCTCTCCGCTGAAGAAGCCAACGCTCCTGACCCCTCGGACAGCAACCTGCTGTCACGTGGCATTTAAACCACACAGCCACTCCGTCTCAACTCTCATCCGCCCCCCCATCCCCAACCCCCACCTTTCCTTCTTTCAATGTCAATGACGTCTGTTAGGTGACGTCAGTTTTTAAATGTCCCTTGCTGCTGCAGCCACTTATGGGCCTTGCACAGCATAAGACTGTGGCCTCGGCATGCTGTGGCTGTCCATCAGCTCCACATATTAGTTGTGCATACAGCAAGTGGCTTCATATTATTTATTCTAGAGTGTGCGGTGTTTTTATTTTGATTTGGTTTGTTTCTTTGTTGTTTTTTCACCACACCATGCAAAACACGGCCTCTCCCTAGTAACAACCTACAGCAGCAGATGAATCAATGTATTGATTGTGGCTGCTCAACTCAAAAAGAAGAAGAAGATGAAAAAACAGGAAGAAGCCATTAGATAGATGGGTGAGTGTTAGTTACAAAAACACTCCCCCCCCCTCTCATGCACCTCCACCTCTCCCCACAGGAAGCATTAGATCCCATTCCCTTTCGTTCGCCCAAGACTGCTCAGTAGTCTGGAGCGTCCGACGATGCACATAAGGCAACAAGTTGGCACCCTGGGTTTGGGCAGCTTGAGTTATATCCTTTATTGGCCAGCGCCCTAGGCAGCTTGAGTCATGGCCTATATTGGCCAGCGCCTTAGGCAGCTTGAGTCATATCGTATATTGACCAGCGCCTAATCATACGTTACGGACTGTTATCAGTTTAGCATATCGTCTTGCTTTGAGTTTTTTGTTTGTTTTGTTTTTTGTTTTTTTTGGTAAGCATAATTTTTATTTTGGTAAGCATAATTTTTATTTTGGTAAGCATAATTTGTAATGGTCAACACTCACTGTGAATGTTAAACGGATCTGTGGCAGGGGAGTGGCCAATATCCATCCCTTTACAGTATCTATCACTTGATGAAACACTCACTGTGAATGTTAAAACGGATCTGGGGCAGGGGAGTGGCCAAAATCCATCCCTTTACAGTATATATCACTTGATGAAACCAAATCAGTTGGGATGTCTGCGTGCATATATGTACAGTGCCTCTCTGTGTGTGAGGGTGTGTGTGAGTGTGGGTGTGTGTGGGTGTGTGTGGGGCTGTATTCATGGCGTTTTGGGTTTATAAACCTTGCACACTTAGTATACAATGGGTTCACAAAAAAAAATGGGGTACCAATTTGTAAACCCATTTTGTTTTCCATTGAAATGCGCTGAAGTGCTCTTTAAGTGCATGCAAGTGCAGTTGTAGTGCATGGAAGTGCAGTTGTAGTGCATGTGCACTTAAAGTTCACTTCGCGAAGTGCAGTTGTAGTGCATGTGCACTTAAAGTTCACTTGGCCAAGTGTAGTTGTAGTTCATGTGCACTACAACTACACCAGGTCAAGTGTAGTTGTAGTGCACATGCATTACAAGTACACTTGACCTGGTGTAGTTGTAGTGCATCTTCCAGACGGGTAGGATAAGGAACTTTCCTCGACGATTAGGGTAAGGCAGTGCCTCGACGATTAGGGTAAGGCAGTGCCTCGACGATTAGGGTAAGGCAGTGTCTCGAAAAGGGTTAGGGTCAGGGCTAGTTGCAGCGCTGCAACTAGCCCTGACCCTAACCCTTTTCGAGGCACTGCCTTACCCTAATCGTCGAGGCACTGCCTTACCCTAATCGTCGAGGCACTGCCTTACCCTAATCGTCGAGGAAAGTTCCTTATCCTAGCTGTGTTTTTGAACAAACTTGACCTACTTCGTCTCTAAGAGGCGAGGAAAATTGCTAAAAGTAGCCGTTTTTCGAAGAAAGTTGACCTAATTCGCCGCCTAAGAGGCGCGAAGTACGTCAAAGGACCCCATTTTGACATGAATACAAGTATGTGTGTGTGTGGGTGTGTGAGTGTGATATTATTATGATTATAAATATATATATTTATGACAATAAATGTACGAATGAGCTCAAATGTGTTCTGGTTTTATATGTTATTTATTTAATCACACTATGATTGGTACTTTGGAACACAAAATAATCTCTGTTGCACTTCTTCATTAAAACACACACAGTATCGAATTCTAAAACATACTACGATATTGTCAGCAGAATATGTGCAAATAACCTTTATAAAACTATTATATCAATAATGTCCCTTCCCTCTACTTAGCTCCTCCCCCGAACATATCTTGCTCCTCCCTTCCCCCACCCCTTAAACATCTTCCGATGTGGCAGTCGCCTATATAAGCCTAGAATCTAGAAGCAGCCATCTATCATAGTGTATGAGTCTCCTCTCTGAAAATCCTTAACGGGAAGAGAGGGGACTATAAACTGAATTGTACACATTTTGTTGTTGCAGCCATCTTGCTAGTAACCGAAAGGTCGCTGGTTCGAATCCCGGATTGGTCAACGTGTGATCATATTATTTTCCCCTTTCCCAACAACTGGCCCGCTGGTGTCAGAATAAATCGGTCCAGTAGTCACCTATATGCGAAAGTGTCGTGTGACTATAACCTACAAACAACAGCAGCCATCTTAAGTCCCCTATATGCTTCTAGTGGCCGGTGACGTTAATCTACCTGCCTGCCTGCCTGCAGCCATCTTAGAGGTGATCAAGCTAGTTCTATCTACACTTGCAGAATTCTACCACAAAACTACCTGCAACTGATCCTCTGTACGGTTTGTGTGCATCGTCATCACAGTTTACTGGTACGTTGTTTTCTCTTTCTTTTTCTTTTTTCTAATTTTTTTTTCTTTTAGTATTTCCTTTTATTATTATTATTAATAATATTTTTTTAGTTTTATTGTTACAAACCAGACATTTTTATTTGTCCGCAACGAAACACTAAAACACACGTATTACAATTTCATATGACATAATAAGCGAATCGTTCAATACATGGCAGGAATTTTACAAATTCGTGGCATCGATTTTTCACTACTTAACAAAATGTCAAACTGTAACTGCTGCTACTGTTATAAATTACTATTGATATCACACACTTGATAGGGGTGTCTTGGACTGATCTTCAGAAATATTGATGGTTTTATGAAATAATATTCATCAGGGTAACCCCGGTTGTATTGATGAATCAATAAATAATTATATTTATATCATTTAAAATTTGTTAACATCGATGAAATTAGACAGAATTTTGTTTTAAACTTCAGTTGGCAGACCGAGTCCGCAAAAAATGTTTTAATATATTTTTCATTTTCTTTTTCTTTTCTTATGGGTTGTAGCTCCTCAGTCCTTCTTCAATGCTTTTTTTTACAACTGCAATGTACTTTCTCAGTGTGTGTTTCATTTTTCACAAATAAGCTGTGTGGTAAATGAAAAGACAAATAAGATTAAACAAAGACAAACACTGACGAACAAATATGCTTTCAAGAGAAAAGAATAAATGGACAAACTTGTACATTTATTATTTTCAATAAATTTAATCTTTGTCTTGCTTTATTGATTCAATATTCTATATGATATCTCCAACTTAATTTTGGTGTAAAATAGACACACAAAAATTTTATAATTTGTTTATAAGCAAGCCTTTTGTTGTCATGTTTTAATTCTGGTAAACATTTTGGATTTTCTCCGTTGTTAAATAACACTAAACTAGTTTTTCCCCCGGATAATTCCAGACCATTATCTGTCATATATGTAGATAAATTATTTAGTTCAGTTTGATATATTTTTTTCAACATAAATAGTACTTCTTTTATTTGTATGCTTTCTTAAAAAACATTCATCCACATTGCTATGTCGTCAGCATATTGCACCACATGGGTATTTCTCGATAAAACCTTAGGTAGGTCATGTATTAATAAAGTAAATAAAAGAGGTGCAATTTTAGAACCTTGTGGAATACCAGTATTAACATTTTGAAATGAAGAATATGTTTTACCAATTCGTGTACATATAGATCTATCATGTAATAAACTTTTTATATGTCCACTAAGCCCTACTGATTTTAGTTTATACAGTAATCTAGAATGCCACACAGTATTGTATGCTTTCTTTACGTCAAAAAATGTAGCAAGCAAACTTTTTCTTTTGGAAAACTGCTTTTTAATATGACTAGAAATTTTAACAAGATGATCAGCAGTGCTTCGGCCATTGCGAAATCCTGCTTGATTAACAGGAATTACATTATTTTTATCACAATAAAATAAAAGTCTCTAATTAATTATTTTTTCCATAAGTTTACCCACAAGACCGCACCAAGGCAGTCGCTAGGTATCCGGAGTGACAAGATGTGTGGTGTAAAATTTCGGACCAGCTTTTATGACCGCATTTTGGAACAAATACGCAGAGAATTTGGAGCTGACATCGTTTGAAGTCATAAGAATGTGTTGCTATGAGTGTTGCTAAGAGAGTTTGTGATTCGCTGGCACCCTCCGTTTGAGTTTGAAATAGACATAAAAGATATGAAAGGCGTTTTTGTTTGTTTAGGTTTTTTGTTTGTTTCGTTTGGTGTGGTTTTATTGGAGGGGAGGGGAAGGGGAAGTGGCGGTGTCAGTCGGTGTAACGGAAGTGGGTGAATGTTAGATCTTGTATAGTGTGTAATTGAGGCCTACGAGTTTACAAAGACGAAAGAAGAGACTTCAAAGCCTGTGGTCCCACCTGCAAATCCCTGGTTGTTCCGAATAAGCTGAAGCTATCTGTTTGAAATTAAAACATAATTTAACTCCAAAGAACAAACAGAAACACAGTCTCAACAGTTTTTGGGTAAATAAATACAAAAAGAAAGCGTTTTTTTAATCCTTCTCACAGAGAGACTCAAAATCTGGACACTCCCACACAACACTGACCTTGACCTTTCGTTTGTGCTCGGGAGGTTATACACATTTTATCTTCGAATTTATAGAGTGATTTATGTAAATTGTAAAAAAAAATTAAATTAATCATCATCATCAGCAGCAGCAGCAGCAGCACAAATTTTGGATACACAATCTTGGGAAGACCTTGCATTTAATTATAGAAAGCAGCAAAGTTATATTAACCAAGTTTTAAAGCAAATCCTGGAACCCCCTAAATAATGAAAATTGCAGTCCCTAAACAATGAATTGTTTACGTAAATAATGCTTTATTTAGGAAATTCTGCTAAATAATTCACTATTTAGTTAAGCAAATCATTATTTAAAAACATTTCTAAATCATACATTATATAACACAATCTGCTAATTAATGCATTATATAGGTAATTATTTTTTTTTATTTAACAACAATACCTTATTTACCAATATCATGATTTTTTACGTAAACAATGTATTGTTTGATATTTAGCTTAGTACATTCACTATTGTAAATAATAAGTCATTTACAGAAAAAATATATTATTTAGAGAAATCTTACATTGTTTGTAAACAAATTATTATGTAGAAAATATGCTCCTAATTAAAGATTATTTAGCTGAAAGTAATTTTTTTAATCACTGATACACATCGCAAATAAAATAGTTTTCAAAGGGAATTCCATAGATTCATTTATTTAATTTAATATCTGTACACATAGTGATTTTAGACCAACAACAACATTAAAAAGAAACAAAAAATTAATTAATTAAAAAGATGTAAAATTAACATTGAAACAATTTTACCAGCTTGAACTCCTGATAAAAATTACAACATTCTTGACATCAAACATTTTCTTTCTTACATGTGAAGGTTCTACCAAAGTATATGTCAAGGTTAGCGAAATGGCAAACTCGATTTACCCACATT
Source organism: Oncomelania hupensis (assembly GCA_036898135.1). NCBI lineage: Eukaryota > Metazoa > Mollusca > Gastropoda > Littorinimorpha > Pomatiopsidae > Oncomelania > Oncomelania hupensis. Next base: position 87,639,207 of record CM072514.1, on the reverse strand, counting down.
CATCCCATATGCACACGACAAAAATCACCTTGATCGCAACCCACCACCATCCATGCACAATCTGCCAAAACACCTCTATACCTTTCAATATCCGCAAAATAAAATTTAAAAAAACACACACACACACACACAAACAACAACAACAACAAATATATATATATATATATATATATATATATATATATATATATATATATATATATATATATATATATATATATATATATATATATATATATATATATATATATATATATATATATATATATATATAAACATCCCACACCTTGTCATTTGTCAGTCTCTTACTTGATTTCAGCACACTGTTACACTCGAATCGATGGTGGTGTTTTTCTTTATCAGTATCTGATTCAGCCCCAATGCTGAATTCCTGATAAGGTGTAAGTCAGATTCGTTTATCCACGCAGCCTGCTCACTCAGCAACAAGACACGGAGTCGACGTATGAATTTTTCAACTTTTATTCAGCACACATCAACAACTGCATACAATCGCCTTTTCACCCTCAACTTTTTACTTTCCAACTCACTATCAATAACTATCCACAACAACACACAGAGCATCGAATATATAATTTTTTCTCTAGTCCAGAACAAGGTGGAACGATCTCGTTTGACGCAATTTACCAATCGCTTTAAACTTCGTCATCACTGTCTTACGTCATACATATTTCTTCTCCTTCCGGGAACGTACTCAACTTTCTACATTTATCGGGAAATTTCCATAGACAGTAAATAAGCAGATCTAGAGAATTCTCCAACAATATCGACCAACAAAATTATCAACGTTATACAAAGCTTCTTCTAACAACAATGCGAACTCAAATCAAAGGTAAATAAACTCCATCATTGAATACTTTGCAAATCGAAACGATTAGATCTATCGTGCGCGCTTCAGACATACTATCGTTCGCGTTTCAACGTAACACACACACTACCATTCTAGTTGTCAATGTCGGTCTTCATCAATGTTGTCTACACATAGCCCATTTGCTCTCTCTCTCTCTCTCTCTCTCTCTCTCACACACATACCCTCTCGCTCACACACACACGCACATACAAATATTACAAATTAAAGTATAACATAATGCACATTCCATAGATAAAACACATCAAATGGTAACTTTCGCAATCCTCTCGATCGTGAAAAACTTCTGTTTTATTATTTATTTTATAGTTCTTCCACCACCTCTACAACCTCTATACCCTCCACCCCATCCCCCTATCACACGCATGCGAGAGCGCGCACGCACACATTGCACAAACGTACACGCCTTTTTTTAGATGACGGGTTTTTTAATGTGCTAGAATGACCACATACAGATGCCAGCAGATTGAGTCTGCACAAATACATCTATATGGACCCTCCTTCCCCCCTCCCCCCCTCCCTTCTCCTGTCTTCCCCATGGGGGTGCCTTGGGTTTATGTATAAATAGAAACCCCACTTTCTGGAAATTTATGGCTTTAAATTCCCACTGTTGCTGTCTTTCTCCATTGTTCTTTCTCATTCCTACTCTGTTCTAACAACCTACATGTACTACACTGTCTTCTTTTTCGCTAGACCAGTCACCTACCTTTTTCTTGAAACCTCTTCAGGGACAAAACTCCTCATTTGTGTGTGAGGTCTGTTGGATCAGTTTAGTTTAGTGTGGTATACGCCAGCTATCCTCCCCACCTGACTACTATCATGATGCGCCTTTGCTCCGGGGTCTGTCCTCACCCTTTTTTCCCCGCCCAGTGTGTCTGTGGCGGGACGATCGATTACGAACATTGTATCTTTCTGTGTCCTGCTCTGGAAGCTGATTTTTCCCCTGTTAGGACAGCCTGTCTTGCCCTGCAGCTGGGAAATCTACCTGATCTCATAACCTATTCCCTGTCCCACGATCTTAGACTATTGCTGCGGACAGCTGTGTGCGCTTACCAATCTTGTGTGGCCGCACACCTCTAGGACTTCTGGTCCCGACTTTGACCCATCCAAGCTATATGACGCATAGCTTGTGATTACGCTACACCTATTCGCCGCATGACTTGACATCTTTCCCCGTGTAATGTCCCCGGGACCCCCGTGCTTCGAACCTGGTTTGACGGCCGTCAGGGGCCCGGTGGCCTCCTAGCGATACCCTTTTTTAGGATATCTCGGGCGTGGCACCTGGTGCCTCTCCCTTGAGGTTCGCTATGACCCTTTGACTGACACACTTACTAAGACATCTCATGATACGTAGACACCTTCAGTCGACCCCCTGGGCCTGGGTGCTACCGCTAAGGACTGACGTTATAGATATGATGGCCGCAGTCGACTCCAGTCCTGTGCCTCTATCTAACACTTACACCTAAACCTTATCTTAACGACATCACTCCCACTCATTAATGGCCACCCTATATGACCTAGGGCCCGTGTTCCAGTAACTATGGACTGACCTTCCCTTTTAGCCACCCGGTTCCCTGCGCCTCGGACCTGGTTCGATGGTAGCCCTGGGCTTCCGTGGTGCACTGGCTGACTAGCGATTGTAGGCACCTGGTGCCTAATCCTACGCCTAGCCCTCATTTATGGACTGACTACCTACTAAGACTTAACCCCGTTACGTATGCACCTCAGTCGACCCCTAGGGTCCTGGGTGATACCTCCAAGGTCTGACATTTGTGACTGGTTGACCTTCAGTTGACCTTAGTCCTGGGTCCCAGCTTCATTCCTATCGTATATGTATTATACAAAATTTATTGACGCCCTAGATGACTTATGGGAAGTGATAATGTACCCAACGACATATTGACCTGACTTGACGGATCCAGGGATGACACTTACGAACCATCCCACCATAGGCGTATGACCCTTCTTAACCGACAGGTTAACGGAGCACGCAGATAGAACTGCCATGTATATTGACTTTCCTGTCTCTACTGACTTAGCACTGTCCCATTTTAATCAACAGCGTCTGATTTCTAAGACGTTCTCTCCTGACTCAGGACTCTCCATGTACAAAGATCCACTTACGTGACACTTTGACTTGTCACTATGGATGTAACATAACCTGTTACTCTTTATATATACATTATTTTTTAATCTTTTTTATATGTTGTTTCGTCCTTTTAAACGTGGTCCTGTTAGGATTTTTATCCCTTGATAGGAGGCTTTTTAATACAAATTTTTAATCTCCTTAACCCATTCTGTTCCCTATTTTTTATAATTTGTCTTCTTAATCACATAGTCCCCTATACGCTGATGTGTTGGGGACTATAATCTACCAAACCAAACCAAACCAACCAAAGACGGACATTATTAACGATCCCACAACCAAACGGAAGAAGTCTGCACCGAAGACTACAGCATCTGATCGTTTGTCAGCTTCCCACTAAACAGCTTTGAAAGCGCAACACTTATTGTAAGTATCGATACAATGCAGACGTTAATTTATTTTTCTCAATATTTACTTATTTATTTATTTAATCGTTCTTATATAGCGCCATTCCAGCTTTAAGAGCTGCTCATGGCGCTGGCTGATACAGGGTCTAACTCAAGCCGCTCACTTGCAATCTTTGGCGCATGTCGCCCAGACGACTTAGCACAATCCGGGGTGACCGTACCGGGGATGGAGAAAATAATTCTTGCGCTTGATGAGTGTATTTGTATAGCCGGCACTTGTAATTCCACCGGATTTTATTGTTGGACATATTGCAATAAGAATTGTGTACAATTATCGCTCTGAATATTTGATAGCCTAAAGAAACAAGAGCGAGTTGAGGAGGCTCATCGGCGTTTATTAGCGACTGACAGAACGTCTGCTCCGAATTCCATTTGTCACTACAGCTCTCACGTTTCCAAATTGTTAAATTGCTTGTTGCATCATGCGAGCATGACCTTGGTTCTTGATAGTGGGGCATAGGAGGGTATAGTCGGTAACGTGTCTGAACTTGATGTTTGCCTACTCGGCTAGGTTGTTGATGTAACCAATGAAGAGAGTCGGCCTCAGCACTGATCCTTGTGGGACCCCAGAGAATTGGACGTGAATCTGGCTTGTGGTTATTAAGTCTGCTGTGTGCTATAAGAGCTATAAAATCTGGAGATCATCTCCCCTGTCTTTGATGCCGATGATGCTGCAGTTCTGATAGAAGGCGCTGTTGTGATATCTTGTCAAAAGCTTTCGAGAAATCAAGGAAAATCATTTCCATTATGTTTTGTTTTAAAGATAGTGTGTTTATTATGACTGGCTAGTCCCTTAAAACATCATTTAATTACTTACCTACCTTACTTACAGAATTATTGATTTAATTAAATAATTACAATAATGATGTGATTTAAAGCACTTCTTTGACGTGTTGCTAAATAGTGGTTTTTCCTTGCCCGTTGCAGTGACAGAAAATGAAGACTGCTTATGTATTTCTGGTGATCCTCGTGGCAGCCCTGGTCAGTGGTGCTTCAGGTAGGCCAGATTAAGTGAAACTAGCAAATAGATTTAATAATAATAATAATAATAATAATAATAATAATAATAATAATAATAATAATAATAATAATAATAATAATAATGGTATTTATATAGAGCTTTTTCGGAATGACATCAGTTAAAAAAGCTCAGTTCTCACACATTTATACTTAACGTTAACATCGAAATACATACGAAAAGAACTAAAACGAAAATGAGACACTAATAAATTATGCATTGACATGATACAAACATGAAAAAGAATATTCACAAGTAAACTATGACAGATGAGGGAAGGAGGGGGAGGAGAGCAGCTAAGGAGTGAGGGGGGCGGAGGGCGTGCGTGTGACAGCGGTGGTCTGAATCACAAAAGAACAGACATTTTTAAGGAAGAGATGAATTTTCAATTTGGACTGGAAATGATTTTGTTCGGAGAGCTGCGAAGAGAGAGAGAGAGGAAGAGAGTTCCAATTTTGAAGGACCAAGCGCTGAGAAGGATCGACAGCCTGCAGATGAAAGTTTGTAGCGGGATATTTATAGCATGAGGATGTCAGAGGAAGAATGAAGAGTTCTAGATGGCTTGTAGAAGTGAATGTTCTGGGTGAGGTAGAAAGATGCTAATCCATGGACGCATTTGTAACAGAAAGTATATATTTTGTAGGTAATCCTCTGAGATACAGGAAGCCTGTGGAGGGAATGCAGGAGGGGTGTAATATTATCAGTTTGTTTTTTTCATTTGAGAACCAGACGAGCAGCTGAGTTCTGAACACGTTGGAGCAGATGAACAGAAGAGGAAGGGAGTCCAGCCAGAAGATAGTTACAGTAGTCTAAGCGTGACAGGACAAGAGAGGAAATGAGTTTGGCTGTAGCGTCAGTGGTCAGATGTTTGCAGACAAGGCGTGTTCTACGGAGCTGAAAGTTGCATGTTTGACAGGTTTTGCAGATAAATTCTGACATGGTGAGGTTGTTGTCAAGAATGACGCCAGGATTTTTTTCCTTTTTTTTTCATCCGGGGATGATAAATAACCCAGTCAGGGCCTAGAAGCGTTACTTGGCCAGTCTAATGCACCCAAAGTTTGCCAAGTACCCCACACGGATCTCAAAATATTTTATATATAGTATTTCTGCAAATGACTTTAGCTTGAGTTCTTATGAAAGGCATTTTAAGCAGGCATGCAGACTAAGGTAAATAAATAAGATAAGATAAGACAAGTTAAGATAAGAATATTTATTCACCAAGTAAAAGCGTTACAATGATTTTGGTGTGGCATGGCGACAATGAAATACATCATTTCTTGCACAGTCACACATGCATTCATCGTGTCATACGCTTCCTTGGCATACAACATGTATACAGCACTAAAGGATAGGTAAACACAGTGTTAAACATACATCAGTCATATAAAGTTATGGAGTCAAACACACCCTACAAGTAAAACAAAATACAGCAGTAAAACAATTTAACAGCATTAAATAAAATGATGAGAATGATTAAGAATGTTAAGCTTCACATCAAAATCTACACACACCACAACACAACACACACCACACACACACACACGCACGCACCCACACACACACACACAACATAGCATATTCCTATTTCACAAAGGTACAAATCAAGCAATGCTTGTGAGTTTTCAGTTTATACAGATCATTCCATGGTTGGTGATGTACTGAGGACAGCGTCTGGGAAGAAGCTGTTTCTGAATCGAAAAGTTCTGGCTCTTAAAGCACGGAACCGACGGCCAGAGGGCAGAAGCTCGAAGAGACTGTTGGCTGGGTGTGATGGATCGCAGATTGTCTTTTCCGTTTTCCGTTTCATTCGCGTTGTGAAAATGGAGGCGACAGATGGAAAGTCGCAACCAGCTATTTTGGAGGCAGTCTTAACAATGTGCTCGAGCTGTTTCTTTTCTATCGCCGTTGTGCTGCCGTACCAGACAGTGATAGAGAAGCACAAAATGCTCTCTATCACCGCGCGATAGAACTGTGCCATAATTTTACTAGACATACCGAACTTTCGCAGCTGTCTCAGAAAGTGGAGACGCTGTTGGCACTTTTTTTTTTACAATAGACGTGGTGTTATTATTCCAAATCAGGTCGCTCGAGATGACGGAACCGAGAAATTTTAACGAGTCGACCTGCTCAACGGTTTTCCCATTGATGACAAGGGGCAATACCGGGACCTTTATTCGGCGAAAGTCGATCACGAACTCCTTTGTCTTCGAGACGTTCAGTTCCAGGTCGTTGTCCGAGCACCAGCCAACCATTCTCCAAACCTCGTCCCGATACGCAGTCTCGTCCGTATCAGAGATCAGACCTTCGAGGGTAGTGTCATCGGAAAATTTCAACATTTTCAAAAACGGGGTTGCGAATACACAGTCATTTGTGAACAGAGTGAAGAGTAGTGGAGAGAGAACGCATCCTTGTGGAGCGCCAGTGTTCAGTGTTACAGAGGCAGAGAATGAGTTGTTGAGTCTGACGACCTGAGAACGGTCTAGAAGAAAGTCAAGAATCCAGTGACAGATAGAGGGGTGAACATTGAGTTGGGAGAGTTTGTCAAAAGGCTTGTGAGGGATGATCGTGTTGAAAGCACTGGAGTAGTCAATAAACAAAACTCTGGCATAGGTACATGGGGTCTCCAAATGCTGCAAGATGAAGTGCAGGCCAAGAGCGACTGCATCATCAACTGACCTGTTCGCTTGGTAGGCAAACTGGAGTGGGTCAAGCAAGTGACTCGTGGAGGCCTTCAGGTAGCGAAGAACAAGCTGCTCCAAAACCTTCCAGACAACAGACGTCAGCGCCCCGGGGCGGTAGTCGTTCAGCTGGGTGACCTTGGATTTCTTAAGAACAGGGACGATCACGGACGACTTGAAGCACCGCGGCACCGACATCTGCTGTAGGGAGCTGTTGAAGATGTCGGTGAAGACAGGAGCGAGCTGATCAGCACAGGACCTCAAGGCAGCCGTAGACACGTGGTCGGGACCAGAAGCTTTCCTGGGATTCTGCCTCTGGAAGAGACGCTTCACCTCCGCCTCCTGAACGCTGAAGGGCGGCGTCACAGCCGCCGCGTCTTCAGGAAGCAGAGGACGGTAGCCAGGATAGGGTTTCTTCTGGTCAAACCTGCTGTAAAACAGGTTTAACCTATCCGGTAGCTCCGGGTCTGGGTCGTCGTGGGTTGATGCCCTCTGCTTGTAGCCAATGGCCCGCTGCAGGCCCCGCCACACCTCTCGTGTGTTGTTGGAGGAGAACTGGTCCTCGATCTTCTTCCTGTAGGTCGCCTTCGCTCTGCAGATCTCGCGACGTAGCGGAGCCTTGGCTTTCCTGTACTGCTCCCGGTCGCCGATCTTGAAGGCCTCGTTCTTACATCAAGTTTCACCTTGACTGAGCGGCTGAACCACGGCTTGCTGTTGCCAAAGATCCGGACGGTCTTGGTAGGAACACAGGCCTCCTCACAGAAGCCTATGTACGACGTCACTGCATCTGCGTACTCGTCCAGGCTACTGCTGGTCTCTCTGAAAACACTCCAGTCCGTCATCTCTAGACACCCATTCAGCGCCTCCGTCGACAACGTCGACTCCCTGGTCCACATCCTGATCCTCTTGGTGACAGGCTTCGCAGCCTTCAGTCTCTGGCGATAGGTCGGAGTGAGCAGAACAATAGCATGGTCTGACTCCCCCAAGGGAGCCCTTGTAGTAGCGCGATAGGCAGACTTCAGCGTAGTGTAGCAGTGATCAAGAGTGTTCTCTCCTCTAGTGGGGCAGTGCACATGCTGATAGTACCGAGGCAAAGTCTTACGCAGGTTCGTTTGGTTGAAGTCGCCGATTATGATGATAGAACTATCAGGAAAGGCAGACTCGGCAGCAACAACATGCCTAGTCAGTTCACTGATTGCAGCAGTAGCGTTGGCGCCGGATGGTATTCACACTTTTCTGCTATCCTATGCACCAACGGGAATCCCCTCAATGAAACATACTTCCGGTTTTATTCTCCGCGTGTTTTAGTGAGTTATTTCCAAATATTCAAGAATAATAACATGTGTCACTGGCCACCTGTATCGTACCCTCACATATTTTTTTTTTGCTGCAGTTTATTATCCCTTTCTATCGCCAGTGGCGCGCCTAAACCCTACCTACCTAACATTATTTGTGAATTTTTGAAAAATATTCGGAAAAACATAACGCCCAGATGCTGGCTCGAACCCACACCTGTCAGGCGCCATTGGTTTCTGGCTTGTGGACAAGGCAAGTTAGTCCCGCCTTAGCCCACTTGGCCACAACGCTCGCCTAACATAGTCAGTTACTTCGTGTTTTGTGAAGGTTGCGACGGCGAAGCTATGGAAAACTACAAGAGTCTTCAGGTCCTGTTTCACTTTCTGTCGATGATCGACGCACCTCCGAAGTCGCCACAAATACAGACCTCTACGATTGTTTTTTGCATCTTTTCACTGAGCATGTACTTCCTCCACCGTTTTTATACTTATCCCACTCGTTTTCTGGCACTAACAATCGTCGTTTTCGGCAATTTGCGATATTTAAAAGTCACGCATCAAGCTTTGATAAAAGCAAAACAAGCTAGACCAGAACTTGGTTTCATGCTAACCTCGTTTTAATTTATAATGGCGATACCCACGAGTTTTTATGAGAGGTGCCGGAAAGTTGTGAATATACACAGCGATGAGAATGCAGGAGGAAAATTCACGAGGGGAGTAGAATGGTCTACAGTTGACAGTCAGATGTTCGAGGAAGGGAGAGCACGACTGAGAGAATACTTTTGTGTCCGTGCACCAGCGGTTGTTTACCATGAAACAAACACCACCACCATCCTCCTTCTCTGACTGCACAGGCACACGCTGCCGTGAACTGACAAAACCGAGCAAGTCCACAAAACCTACTTTCGAGAAAATCGACGTTTTGTGTTGCGCTATATTACGCGATCGTTTCTGGAAGTTTAAGGGCATATTATAATGCAATTCCTCGATTTAAGAGTGCATACCTTGAATGTTAAAGAAATGTTTGATAGATTTGATGTTTTAAGACTATTTGTGGACTTGCTTCGTTTTGTCAGATTATTCTTGAGATAGATCTTTGTTGAGAACATGACAAAACCAAGCAAGTCACCCGCTTGGCCACCAGGACGGAGGTGTTAAGTATGCTACTGATGGACAATTTAGCAAGATCCGCACGAGAAACAACATCGTCATAGGAACCTGGAATGTCAGGACCCTAACTGCGGAAGGAAAATTAGAACTGGCCCACGAGTTGGACCACTATCGATGGAACGTTCTAGGCATTAGCGAACTGCGCTGGAAAGGCCTAGGTGAAACAACGACAGACAAAGACCACAAGCTTTATTTCAGCGGTAGAGATGACAGGCACGAACACGGCGTTGGATTCTTGGTCCACAAAAACATTCTAGCCACTGTCATGGGTTGCCGCCCTGTAGACTCATTACCATCCGCCTGAGAGCAGCCCCTTTCAACATCACCATCATCCAGACCTATGCCCCAACATCAGACTATGACGACAGCGAAGTGGAGGATTTTTATGAAAATCTACAGGCGGTCCTTGACCAAGTGCCGAAGAAGGACATAGTCATAGTGCAAGGCGACTGGAATTCCAAGGTTGGCCACAATGAAACAACGACCGACAAAGACCACAAGCTCTATTTCAGCGGTAGAGATGACAGGCACGAACACGGCGTTGGATTCTTGGTCCACAAGAACATTCTAGCCACTGTCATGGGTTGCCGCCCAGTCTCCAGTAGACTCATTACCATCCGCCTGAGAGCAGCCCCTTTCAACATCACCATCATCCAGGCCTATGCCCCAACATCAGACTATGACGACAGCGAAGTGGAGGATTTTTATGAAAGTCTACAGGCGGTCCTTGACCAAGTGCCAAAGAAGGACATAGTCATAGTGCAAGGCGACTGGAATTCCAAGGTTGGCCAAGATGCGCACCACAACTGGGGAGACACATGTGGATCCCACTGCAACAACGAGACAAATGACAGGGGTCTGAGACTCTTGGAGTTTGCCAGATACAACAATCTGGTACTAGCAAACACGCTCAGTCTCCACAAAAACTCCAGACGATGGACATGGCACAGTCCCAGGGGGGAGCATCACAACCAAATAGACTACATCATGGTCAAGAAACGCTTCAGATCAAGCATCAACATTGGCAGGACACGCACATTTCCAGGAGCAGACATCGGAAGTGACCACGATCTCTTGATGATGTCTTTCCGGCTCCACTTGAAGAGAGTAAATACTGCACTAGACTGAAGTTCGACCTGGACAAACTGCAAGACCCGGAGGTGGCAGAACTATTGAAGGGAAATTTGCACCACTGCTCATTTTGGGGGCTGGTGAAGTAGATGTCAACACCATGACCACCACCTTCAACTCAGCTGTGACAGATGCCGCCACTGAGATCCTTGGCAAGCACCGACCAAAGAAGAAGCCGTGGATCACACCTGAACTTTTGGATATGTGTGATAAACGAAGAGAGATTAAAAAAAGAAAGAAAAAGAACACCTCACAGGGAGCTGATGTCTACCGAAAAATCAACAATGACATCCGAAAAGGCATGCGTACAGCAAAGGAGAACTGGATAGAAGATCAATGCCCGGAAATAGAGAACAGTCTGAACAAAAACAACAGCAAGAAGGCCTACCAGACTGTAAAGCGGCTGACAAGTTTCAAACAGCCCAAAGTCTCCACGATCCAAACCAGATCGACTACATCATAGTCAAGAAACGCTTCAGATCAAGCATCAACATTGGCAGGACACGCACTTTTCCAGGAGCAGACATCGGAAGTGACCATGATCTCGTGATGATGTCTTTCCGGTTCCACTTGAAGAGAGTAAATACAGCAAAGTGCACTAGACTGAAGTTCGACGTGGACAAACTGCAAGACCCAGAGGTGGCAGAACTATTTCAGGCCACAAATGGAGGGGAATGTGCACCACTGCTCATTTTGGAAGCTGATGAAGTAGATGTCAACACCATGACCACCACCTTCAACTCAGCTGTGACAGATGCCGCCACTGAGATCCTTGGCAAGCACCGACCAAAGAAGAAGCCGTGGATCACACCTGAACTTTTGGATCTGTGTGATAAACGAAGAGAGATTTAAAAAAAGAAAGAAAAAGAACACCTCACAGGGAGCTGATGTCTACCGAAAAATCAACAATGACATCCGAAAAGGCATGCGCACAGCAAAGGAGAAATGGATAGAAGATCAGTGCCAGGAAATAGAGAACAGTCTGAACAAGAACAACAGCAAGAAGGCCTACCAGACTGTGAAGCGGCTGACAAGTGTTAAACAGCCCAAAGTCTCCACGATCCAAAGCAAGTCTGGCATATGCTCTGACCTTTACAACCATACACCAAATGGAGACCCATCAGTTCTAGCATGTCCCGAGAACAGAGATGAAGAAGAAATCCTCCCAATTCTCCGGGAAGAAGGAGGCAGCAGTGCAATCGCTAAAGAAAGGGAAGTCAGCGGGAGTGGACAACATACCCGCGGAACTGCTACAAGCAGGAGGAGAAGCGATGATTGATGCCCTCACCATTATCTGTAACAAGATCTGGCAGAGTGGAGAGTGGCCTATACCATGGGCCCAGTCGCTTGTCATCACTCTTCCCAAAAAAGGTAACCTTCAGGAGTGTGAAAATTACCGCACCGTCAGCCTCATCATCCATCCCAGCAAGGTCCTCCTGAAAATATTACTCAACAGGTTGAAACCCCAAGCTGAACAAATCATAGCTGAAGAACAAGCAGGATTCAGGGCAGGGCGAAGTACCACTGAACAGATTTTCAACCTCAGAATAATCTGTGAGAAATACCTACAGCACCAACAACATCTATATGTTCATAGACTTCAAGAAAACGTTTGACCGAGTCTGGCATGCAGCTCTATGGGCAACAATGAAAGCGTACAACATCAGACCTAAAATTATTGAAGTCATCAAAAACCTGTATGACAAGGCTACCAGTGCAGTCCTCCACAACAGCGCCATCGGGAACTGGTTCAGAACAACAATCGGTGTGCGTCAAGGATGCCTACTCTCTCCAACACCCTTCAACATCTTCCTAGAGCGCATCATGTCAGATGCTCTTGCAGATCACGAAGGCACAGTCAGCATAGGGGGTAGAGCAATCTCCAATCTTCGTTTTGCGGATGACATTGATGGATTGGATGGAGAGGAACAAGAACTTGAACAGCTGGTACAGAGGCTTGACACCACCTCCAAAGCTTGTGGAATTGAAATAAGTGCAGAGAAGACCGAAATGATGACCAACAACACCAATGGCATCAACACGGACATCAAAGTCCAAGGCCAATCACTCAACACAGTGCATAGCTTCAAATATTTAGGAGCCATTGTATCAGATAATGGGTCCCGACAGGAAGTCCTCTCCAGGATCGCACAAACAACTGCTGCCCTGACAAGGTTGAAGCCATTTGGAAAGACGGGACCATCATTCTACATTCCAAAGTAAGACTGCTGCGCTCCCTTGTCATCTCCATCTTCCTACATGCTTGCGAAGCGTGGACCCTCACAGCAGATCTACAACGAAGAATACAAAGCATGGAGATGAGGTGCTACAGAAGACTTCTGGGCATTTCCTATACCCAACACATCACCAACGACGAAGTCCGACAGACCATCACACAAGCCATTTGACCACTCGATGACCTGCTCACAGTGGTGAAGAAACGGAAACTCCGATGGTATGGCCACGTCACAAGATCATCAGGCCTTGCAAAGACTATTCTGCAAGGCACAGTGCAAGAAGGTAGAAGAAGAGGGAGACCGAAAAAGAGGTGGGAGGACAACATTCGAGAATGGACTGGTTTGACACTGAGCGAAGCCATCAGGGCTGCTGAGGACAGAGAGAGAGATGGAGTATGCTGGTTAAACGATCATCTGTGGTGCCCCTACGACCTCCGGGTTACGGGACAGGATAGGAGAGGATAGGATAGGATAGGATAGGATAGGATAGGATAGGATAGGATAGGATAGGATAGTTTGTTTGTTTATTTCCACACCTCTGTGGAAGTTGCCGCGTAGGCGGAAGATCTATAGGATCCTTCATGGTGGGCAGGAAAGTACATGAAGAAAACTCTTTTTCAAAAAGCCGAACACGTCCTTTGCTGACCGAAATTTCGTCATCATTTTCACAGGAAAATAATATTGCACAGCAGCAATAACATGGATTCTCACTGGTCCACATCATCTTAAGACGCTTTCTCATTGGTCGGGAGGACTTACTTTTCTTTGTCAGGTTATTGTAGAAAATGACGTCATCATGCCAACTCGAGCATCAGCCAGAGGATCCCCGAAGCAAAATCGCAGGGGACTTGCTTGGTTTTATCAGTTTATTCCCCCACTTAAAATTTTTTTAACAAGGACTTACTCTATGATATCTCCAAATCTAAACATAGTTCGGATTTGATTTTTACAGGTAAGATGCGTCATTCTCTTGCAAGTTTGATGGCGCAAAAAACTCATTTTCGACCTTAGGTGGACTTACTCGGTTTTGTCAAATCACGGCAGCACGGTTCGCTCTGTATATCGTGAAACCAGGGGGAGTAACCACTGCGTCAGGCTTGTCTTGTTTCAGCCATGTTTCAGTCGAACACACAACAGAAGAGTCCCTAAATTCCCGATTAAAAGTAAGCAGATTAAGTTCATCAGTCTTGTTGTTGAAGGATGGTACGTTGGCAAGAAAGACCGCAGGGAGAGAAGGGCGGTGGGCGCGTCGACGAAAGCGAACCAAGACACCACCGCGGCTACCCCGTTTTCGTGTCGTGCGCATGTGCTTTGCTTCGCCGGTACGCCATTTTGAACTGTTCGACTCGGAGGCAACAAAATCCTCCGACGTGTAGAGAAAACGTGGCATGTACTCACAGTTGAATGTGGCAAGAATGTTTAGTAGGTCCTTACGGCTATATACAACAACACTTTCAGTCCCTACACACAACACAGCCCACACAAACACTGCAACAATCAGCACCTCGGGTTGGCTGAACGGCGTAGTGGTGATGATGATGGTGATGACGACTATAGTAATGATGGTCTTTGTGGTCATGAGGATGAAGATGATCGTGGTCTTTATGTCGATGATGGTGATAGCCATGATGATGATGATGATGACGACGACGACGACGATGATGATGATGATGATGATGATGATGATGATGATGATTGTGACGGTGGGTCTATTGTTGCTGGGCTCTGCACAATGGAATGCTATTACCCACACGTCTTTAGTCGATGGGGATCGCTAGTAAATCGCCCGGTGACTCAACTTAATACATTTATAGGTTTAGCTCGGTCTGTGTTTAGGCTGGGATACAGAAATAGAAAGAAAAATGGTAAAAGATCACTGTCACACTAGTCAGTGTCTCACACGGCTATGCAACATAGGTAGTCCAGCCACTTGTTAACATTAAATATCACACATTTATTTCCTCTACTCTATACAAGATCTACTGATTACAATACTAACTTAAAAGTTCAAATGTCTCTTTGAATGGGTCGCTCCTTGATAATTCTATCAAGCTACTGTTTCTTCATCGGGCTATTGTAGCGTTCTGCCCAACGGGTCAGTCTTCTGGAAAGGTGGACTAGTGATGTCCTTTTGCTAACAGGCTGGGTGCACTGGTACCAATCCCACTTAACTTTTGAGTCGATGAGCTGTGTTGTGGTTGATTCTTTGATGAGCTGTGTTGTTGTGGATTCTTCTCCCTGTGGACAGACTGGTGGGCTCTCGTCGCGCAGTGCTTGAGATTCCAATACAGGCCGAATGTCATTGAATACTTTTACTTGTCTTGCTTCTGGTCGGGCCCACGATGCCTGCTCGTCTGTGCAAACTATGAGACGAAATTCTGCACAACCATGTATACTAGGTGTACATCCGTACCCAAAATATGAAGATTCTGTATTTGAAACCGGTCATGCATCTGTCCTAAATATCCACAAATAAAATATTATGCATAGCGCACAATCTTTCTTATTGGTTGATTTATTATATATTTCTTATATGTTGATTTATTATGTATTTCTTATCTGCACTTTTTATTTTCTCAAATTCTGACTTCACCGATGCTCGAACCACGTGTACCTGTATACAATGTGTATTCTGAAAATATGGGCCTGTGGCTAACATGGGAAATACATTGTGTGTGTGTGTGTTTGTTTGTCTGTCTCTCTTTCTCTCTCTCTCTCTTCATCTCTCTCTCACACACACACATCAACGAACACTACATACACACGCACACATACAAACCCACACATGAATATCAACCCACATGCGCAAACACATATCCGTATCCCCAGAGAATTGCCTAATATGCAATCTTACAAACCAGTGAACACACACAAAAACACACTCACACACACACACTCGCGCGCGATCACATACACAAATTCACACAAATGCACACGCATGCCTAAAAATAAATGTGAAACACATTGTAAAAATATAAGTAAGGCTGTACATCTCAAACGCAGCACACGTACATAAACCCACAACTACATCTCACCGGCTAAGGTTATAGGCCTAATTAGACTGATAAAATTAGGGTCTTGGGCCCCTAAAATAAAAAAAAACAAGTGAACATTTAATCTATTACATAAAGTTGCAAAACCACATGATGAAAATCACTAGATGAAGAAAAAAAGCTTATGGCTTTCATAAAGATATAGTATTAGACTAGAAGTGAGTGATGTTTCTATCTTGCCATCAATACATTGTTGGGCTGCAGCTGAGGGTAAAAAGTTATGTCATTACTATCACTAGTCATGCTCGTCAACCAGTTGTACCATTATGAGAGAAAATATTGCATCGCATTGTTTAAAAAGTGACTGTTGGCGAGAAATTAGTGGCCAGCGCCTTTAGAAGCTCTCAGAGCATGTAAGTGCGCTATAGTACAAAAATCCATTAGATTGGGAGATGTTTGGTTATACACCTCGGGTTGGCTGACCGGCGTAGTGGTGATGATGATGAGGACGATGACGATAGTGATGATGGCCATGAGGATAAAGATGATGGAGGTCTTTATGTCGATGATGGTAATAATCATGACGATGATGATTATGATGACGACGACGACGACGACGACGATGATGATGATGATGATGATGATGATGACGATGACGTTTTGTCAGGCCTCCAAAACTGCTGCCTTGGTGAGGAAGATTGCAATCTCAGAGGCTGGACCAGCTGTTATTATTCCCAATCTGGCCTGAAGTGGTGTTGTCCAGAGGGGCAAGCCTTAATCACGCCCTCCGAATTCAGATGCCAGTGCAACGACAGTGGCTAGTAAACTGTCCCTCTGCTGGACACTGGATAACCAATAGGGTACAAATTCCAACAATCCGTACCAAAATATGAAGATTCTGTATTTGAAACCGGTCATGCATCTGTAGGCCTACTAAATATCAACAAATAAAATATTATGCATAGCGCACAATCTTTATTGGTTGATTTATTATATATTTCTTATATGTTGATTTATTATATATTTCTTATATGTTGATTTATTATATGTTTCTTATATGTTGATTTATTATATATTTCTTATATGTTGATTTTTTAATATATTTCTTATATGATGATTTATTATATATTTCTTATATGCACTCCCCTCCCACCCACCCCCTCAAATTGTGACTTCACCTATGCTCGAACCACGTGTGCTTTATACAATGTGTATTCTGGACATATGGGCCTATGGCTAACATGGGAAATACATTGTGTGTGTGTTTGTGTGTGCTTGTTTGTCTGTCTCTCTTTCTCTCTCTCTCTTTCTCTCACACACACACACACATCAACGAACACTACATACACACGCACACATACAAACCCACACATGAATATCAACCCACATGCGCAAACACATATCCGTATCACCAGAGAATTGCTTAATATGCAATCTTACAAACCAGTGAACACACACAAAAACACACTCCCACACACACACCTACACACCCACACACACACCCACACCTACACACACCCACACACACACCCACACACCCACCCACACACACACCTACACACACACACACACGCACACACACACCTACGCACCCCTCCCCCCCCCCCCCCCACACACACACACAGACGCACGAGCGCCTGGCCAAAGTACATGTCCACAATAAAAACATTCATTATCACATCATTTAACAAAAGCAAATACAACTAAAAACATTACGCACCTATTAAACAGAAACATAAGATTGTAGACATTACTTAAAACAGTAAAGTACAATGAAAAGACACGAATCGCTCACTGCCCTCTCCTTTTTCAGCTGTCTGTCCACTAATGTTGAGTACATCATTCACTACCCTCTCCTTTTTCAGCTGTCTGTCCACTAATGTTGAGTACATCATTCACTGCACCCTCAGCCACAAGCTCTATGTCGGAGAGACCTACCGTGCTCTCAAGGAAAGGGTCTCTGAACATCTGACTGCGGTCCGCCATCCTACCGGCAATCCATTCCCGGTCGACGACCACTTCAATCTTCCTGTGCCATTCGCATTCTCATCGCCGAGTCTTCCGGTGTGTGCCAGAGTCGCACCTTATCGCGGATCGCGGTTTAGGGAAACCCGCCTCATAGCCCTTCAGCACTCAGGCACGAACATACGCAAATAAGGTTGTCATATTCCCTTTCCCCCCTCACCTTCAGTTTCTCCTGCATCCTACTCCCCTCTACCTTCTTCCCACTCCCCGTCCCCCGCTAGCCCACCGCCGTAGCTTAATTGGTAGAGTGTTCACCTGGCACACCGATGACCCAGGTTCGAATCCCGTGGTGGGCGATATAAAATGTGGCCATTTTCACTGTCCATTTTAGCAGTATGATTGCTTTGGTGGTTCAGTGTTGATTCAGGTCCCTACCCCTCTTTCCTTGGGATGGTTATCCCAGTCTGCCATATCGCCAATGGTGGGTGTAGACGTTAAATCTCAATGTTCATTCGTCCCCCGCCTGCAGTTTGAATACCTTCGTGCGCCTCAGCCATGCCTCATCTACGACGAAGCCTGCGGAAGAAGATGTTCTAATGAAAATGAACCTGTTTTAGTTTTATAGGTCGCTGCGATCGCTTGTCTCCCTTGTTCATATGGAGAGGCTAAGAATTTAGAATGCGAGTGCTCAAACGTACTCCTCCTTCTATCAATAGATTTTAGTAATTTAGGTGTTTTTTTTTTTTATGTTTCCTTGTTTGTTTGTTTATTTGTAATTTACGTCATTTTCAGCATTTTTCGTACATTTTAAATAACACATTCATCCAGACATCAGGTAAATATTTGATCATTTCATTAGTCATTCTGTCTATCCCAACTGACGTCTTTTTGTTAGGTAATGAATTAATAGCATCTTTAAATTCACGAAAAGATAGAGCAGAATTGATATAATTTGTATTATCAGAGTAGATATCTTTTAGTTCATCGTTTTCTCTATATGTTTCCTACACTTGGGATAACCCTTCCGATCTACTAATTTTATAAAACATATCTACAAGGATGGTAGCTTTTCCAGAATTGTTAGAAAATGGGTTATTGTCTACTTAATTCTATTTTTCATGTCTTTCAATTTTTTCCAGACTTTTACAACGTCGTTCATGCAATAACATGACCAATACCGACGTTTTGATTGTGCGATGACTTTATTACATTTTATCTTCGCATCTTTCATTATTTGATGATTTTCTGCAGTTTTATTACGTAAAATATTCTTTATTTTTTGTTTCTTATTAGATACTGCTTCGTCACAAATTTTAGTCCGACACACGTTACCAGAATGCTTGCAAGAGCGCTTTGTGCTACACTTTGGAATTGATTTATCTGCAGTAAAAGTAATTGCTTTCATGGTGTCTATATATCCTGAAACGGGAGAAGTGTCTTTTTTTATACCTATATTTGAAAATTGTCCCAATTAAAACTTTATCATTATATTTTGGAATAATGTCATCATGTATGTCTTCGATTTCAATGTTCTCATCTAATGTTATAATTGTAGGTAGATGATCACTTTCTTTGGAGTCTGTGTAGGTGCACCAGTGACAGTCTACTGCAAGATTAAGGGATATCAGTGACAAATCCATTGCTGTTGCTTTGTGAGTTATAACGTCGAGAATTCTCGTTAGGGATCCATCATTTACAAGATACATATTTGAATCAACGATATTATCAACCAGTCCATTACTTGCAGTTGTATAACACTTTTTCCCCCACAATGGCGAATGTGAATTAAAATCGCCTGCGATTAACCAGTTAACAGTCCCGCTATTCCCTTGTTTCAACCAATCTGTATTACTATCACAAGGTCCTCTTGAACTATACACAGATGCTATGTTCATCGTCAGACTATCATTGAACTTGACGCTGTCAGCACAAGATAAAAAAAATATATATATGTCTCCTGGAATTGGAGATACGTGTGTAATTGAGTTCTTGTACAAATATAGCTGTCTGGATCTTCTCAAAGTGGTTTACATCACTATACATTGGCGGATAATAATAATTATTCAGCTTTGATAGATGAAAAATATTTACATTCAGTGACGGCAACGTGATACCTATTTTCTGACAAATGTTGTATTATAAATGGTAGGTTCGTGGATATGGACCTGGAATTACACTAAAATATTTGTATGTTCATTTAAACTCATGTTGGAATTTATGTATTATGTTTACTTACTTCTCTATTACTTACTAAGTCTGTACCCCCATGGAGGGTGCCGTGGGCTTCTGTATTAATAGCATCCCCACTTTTTGGAAATTTAGTGCTTTAAATTTTTGTAACGCGTCCCTGTATTTGCGTTATCTTGTGAGAGTTAATCTAAACTACTTAATTTTCTACTTGTACGGGGATCGGGCATGACAAACCAAATTATAATATACAAGACATACAAAATAGAATCAGTCTCACTGCCGTTCAAAAAGGGTTTGCCATGCGCTCAAATAAATCACAATAAACTACAGCTTATCTTCATTTTATCCAATTTTAATAATCTAACTAATACATGTCAACCAAGAAACATAAAATTCGCATGCACATGGACTCTAATTAACAATACAGAAAATGTTCAAATAAATTCATTGCGTCTTACCTCATTTTCCTCTCTTTTCCACTCTCCTTTCCTCCTTTGGAAAACCACTAACTCTTACCTCAAAAATCAATCCTAACTCACTGACTAACTAACTTTCAAACTAACTTCTGCGTCTGAATAATAAAATCACCGCTCACTGACTAACTGACTTTCAAACTAACTTCTGCGTCTGAATAATAAAATCACCAATTAACCAACGGCTGAGCTAAAGCAACCAAGCCTTGCACTAAACATTCTGTCCTAAACACACTAACTCTGAGCATTATACACAGAAGAGAAGAAGGAACCTGTAGTCTCTCTATACACTAAACTAGAGAAAGAGAAGACCTTGCATAAAGAGAGCCAAGCCTCGTTCTATACATTCTATAGCTAAAGATTGTGCGCACTATAAGTTTGGCCCTGGTTTCTGATACATTATGAACTGACCACCCTAAGCACTACAACCTAGACAAGACGGAACCTCGTAGAACAGAGTTGTCCGGAGTCTGGCAGAAGCAGGAGATAAGAGAAAGATTCCTTTGTCCCTCCGGCTTTTATAGCACAACTTTGTTAAGACGCATCCCTCTACATAAGGTCATGCCTTCGTTACTACGTCACCGCCACGTGACTGACCCCACCCAAATCCCTGGATCTGACCTATCCTAAGCTCGGAACTGTCCGTGCTCTTACACACAAAGGATGCATGCACATGTGTATGCGTCATACTTTGACCATGCAAACTATAAACTTTCCCGGCCAGTAATTGCTGACCAGGCGAATGTGTATCGCACGTGCCAACGTACTACTAACACTTCTACATCTGACTCACTACTATATCCAAGCCGAGCTAAACAATCTTTAATCATCCCTTACCATTATCTTACTCCCCTGTACAACTTTCCCTCAAAGGTTATATTTTCACTGTCTCTGTCTTTCTCCTTTGTTTTTTCTTATTCCTATTCTGTTCAATCAATATACTATACTATCTTCTTCTTCACTAGATCAGTCATCTAACTTTTTTCTTGAAAACTCTTCCAAAACTCTTCATTTGTGTATTAGGTCTGTTGGGTCAGTTTGGAAATATTGGACGCTTTCTGCCAAATGGTCACTGGCTTCCAATGATATTATTATTTAGCAATGTAGACATTTTACATGAATGATGTTTGTATTCTATTTTGATTTTGTAAACGGGGGTTCGATAAATTAGAGTATAGCCCCATTGCCCAGCGTCCTCTGCGTGGGATGTCTTTATTGTAAAGTGACCGGCTTGACAAGCTTGTTTCCAGTTCTTCGATTTTTCTGGAATGTTGAATCACAAGTTCTTTGAGGTGGCAAATTTCTTCCAGGGTTTTTCTGCTGCAGCTACAACAGGGTTTACCTTGCACCTTTGCGAAGACTTCTCCAGTTGCTCGGGCATCATCCTCTCCAACCGATTCGGTTTTTTTTTTCTTCAATGGGAAGTCCATTGCCGGTGTTACACTCGATGTTGTTTTTTATCAGTTGATTCAGCCCCAATGCTGGTCCTGATAAGGTGTAACTCGGATTCGTTTATCCACGCAACCCGTTCAATCAGCCACAAGGCACAGAGTCGTCGTATGAAGTTTTCAAACTTTATTCAGAGTTCATCAACAACTGTATACAATCGCCTTTTCACTTTTTCTTTCACAACACAGTGTGTCCATTATATTTTTGTTCTCTCAACTCGAGATAACCTCAGGACGTTCAAGAATGACGCGTTACAACCAATCAGAATTAACTTCGTCATCACTGTTTTACGTCATACATAATTTCCTTTCTTTCCAAGAATGTTCTCAAATATCGCGAAGCTTCTATCGACAGTAAACAAGCAAATCTAGAGAATTCTCCAATAATATCGACTAACGAAAATTATCAACGTTATACAAAGCTTCTTCTAACAACAATGCAAACTCAAATCAAAGGTAAATACATTCTATTATTGAATACTTTGCAAAGCGAAACGATTAGATCTATCTGCGCGTTTCAGACATACTATCCTTCGCGTTTCAACGTAACAGCCGGTGTTTATTTGCTTGTTGTCATTTACTTGAGGAGAAGAAGCAACTTCCATCCTTTCTTTTTCCTTTCTCATCGCTGAAAACTCAGGTTCATCTGACAGTCGCCATGTTGGCATAGGAATCCAATATACCCCATTTTGTACAAAAAGACGTTCAATAAATTAAATGACTAATTTTCGCAAGCAGTTTCATTGTGATCGATTAACTTATTGGCTGATTGGTGAATGGATGGATAGATGGGTTGGTTGGTTAGTTGGTTGGTAGCCTATGTACCGCCAATGTAAATAGGTCATACAGTATTCCAATCTATTCATTAGTGCATGCATCCCGTATAATGCTACAAAACACTTCACAATAAAGACATAAAAATACATTTTGCAAACAACCAGATTTATACTGCAGGTCTGAAGGTCGGATAGCGCAGTGGTTGGAGCACTCGCTACTGTGTCGCAAGTTAAGCACCGTCCAGTGCGGTTAGCCCTTGGATGGGTGACCGCAAAACGTGAAGCGACAAATAACAACGCCCCCCCCAGTTGACTCAACTGTGACTGAGTACCTCCTCTCTTAAGGGTGGGGAAGGTAAAGCAGCGAGGGAGAGAGATGGGTATCACCCTCATTACGCTGGCCCAAGATCAGTGTGATCTCCAACATCACGCTCCCCTACGGCCACAAGGCTATGGGACTACCTTTATCTTTTTACCTACTAAAAACAGCGAAACTGCATAAGAAGGAAACGAACTAATACTATACCGTACCCAATTATTCAGTTCTACAATGTGGTTGAAACGTTTCTACCTATTGAAACTTGCTGATTACTTTATTTTATTTATTATTTATTTAATCGTTCTTATATAGCGCTTTTCCAGCTCAAGAGCTGCTCAAGGCGCTGGCCGATACAGGATCTAACTCAAGCCGCCCGAGACGCCCACCCGCAGCCTTTGGGCGCATGGTCTGACGCCCGGACAACTGAGCACAATCCTGGGCAGCCAGGGATGGGGGAGAAGGACCTAGGTGCATGCTGGGTGTGTTCTTGTCACCGGCACTCACCCGTCTAGGACATGAGCGTCAGGATCTTTAAAGTCCGTTATGATGGAATGTATGCGACACAGACTAGACCTCGGTTTATACTCTCATCCGAAAGAGTAGGAAAACAGGAGTAAAGTGTCTTTCCCAGGGACACAACACAATGGCCCGGCCAGGGCTCGAACCCGGGACCTTTGGTAGAGTACTGCTTTGGCGTGAAGCAAAACTGTATTGTGATCCTTACAGTGGTACAATTCAACTGTTGATCTCTGATTACATCTCATAGTGACGACAGCAGCCCATGATGGCCCGTCATCTGACACTTGATCTTATGGTTGTTTTTTTAATACATCTTTTGTCAGTTGTCCTCACTCACTCAAGGTCAAGCCAAAAGCCATGCTGAGCTGTTTTTGTCAATAGGAGATAAATAGCGTCCACATTCCTCTACTGTAAGGATACACTACGATTTGTTTCATGCAAATACATTATCATTTGCAGAAGTTAAATGCAATGTTGTATAGGGAGTTACTTTTCAACCACTCTGCAGAGCAACTTACTCTAACGCACAGGCGCTTGTATCAGGACACGCGAGCGCCTATGCCTGTGACGTATTAACCAAAGGGAGACGCGTCACAGGCATAGGCGCTCGCGTGTCCTGATACAAGCGCCTGTGCTCTAACGCTATACGTGCCTAACCACAGGCGCATTAACCAAGAAGAATGGACCCTGGGTAGTACATAAATATGTACTACTGCTACCCTTATGTTATGGAGGATCCATACATACTACTGCTATCCATGTGCTATCGTAGATCCACTAATTCTTTTAGGCTACTTCCATTTTTCATTCTCCGTTCTATTTGTTTCATGCACCTGCGATCTAACACCTGAAACATAACTAAACTATAGTTTAGGCCAAGACAAAGCTACAAAAAAAAAAAAAATAGAAACACCACAGATAAGGAACCTCTTTATACGGACAGACACAGGCTTACAACTCTTCCACTATAACAATAGGTCTAGTTATCCCAAAAAGAGTAGTATTGAGCGAAACACGGCAACAAAAATACTTAACACAACATTGAATTGTGCTTGGCTGATCGATACGGGTCTGTTCAACACCTGAAGAGCAATCAATGCTAGGTTTGCAATGATCGAGATTGTGTGAAGACCTCGCTCCACTAATAGATTACTAAGAATACAGCTTTCTTTCGGTTTCGGCGACTTTCAACATACATGTACTTAGTTTCAGTTGTTAAGCTAAGCGGTCGGTGTACGGTTCGTGTCTTAATTTTTCTTCGATTTGTGAACAATTTCTACAGGAATGGGTAAGTTAACGTTTATCATCTATATAGGCCTTATAGTACTACTACTACTACTACTACTACTACTACTACTACTACTACTACTACTACTACTATATTTGATATAGCATGATTTCATGCACTAAGCATCCACACACTCACACACTTGCACACGTGACTTTTGTACGAGACTTTTCAGGACACCGAAGGTTTTTTGGGGTACTCCGGTTTCCTCCATCCCTTCATTGATGGTATTGGAGGCAGTCAATCTAAAATTGTTAAAATAAAATGTATTTCTATTCCGACTTCTTTACTAGAGATCTTTTCAGAACGCCGCGCTTTGATATCGATTTTACGAATAAGTGTGTGCTAGTATCATGTATTATTATTATTATTATTATTATTATTATTATTATTATTATTATTATTATTATTATTATTATTATTATTATCATGGTAAAACATCGATTATAAACACGGAGCGAAAAAAACAAACAACCACGTGCATACTAACAGAAAGATGTACATTGACAAAATGTTAACATTATCCCATCCTATCCTATCCTATCCTATCCCGTAACTCGAAGGTCGTTGGGGCACCACAGATGATTGTTTAACCAGCGTACTCCATCTTTCTCTGTCTTCAGCAACCCTCATGGTTTCGCTCAGTGTCAACCCAGTCCATTCTCGAAAGTTGTTCTCCCACCTCTTTTTCTGTCTCCCTCTTTTTCTGCCTCCTTGCACCGTGCCTTGCAGCATGCTCTTTGCAAGGCCTGATGCTCCGGTGACGTGGCCATACCATCGGAGTTTCCGTTTCTTCACCACTGTGAGCATGTCATCGTGTTGTCCAATGGCTTGCGTGATGGTCTGTCGGACTTTTTTGTTAACATTAACCATAGGCCCGGGTATAACATGAGACAGCAATTCAAAACAGGTGAGACAAAACGGGTATTATGGTATTCTACAAGACAACATAGTTGTATATCACACAAGCTAAAAAAGAAATGTTGATTTGACAGTCATGAAAGCAAACCACAAACATCAGAATGATATTCAACTAATCCTTCGATGGAAATTTTTTTACAAAGCATGTTTTATCTTATTTTCTGTTTCGAGAAATTTCGAAGTTAGTTTCGGTTCTGCAGGAGAACCCAACTTAATATGAATCCACTGTACGTAGTCTTGAGTCTACCGTAAAAGAGATCGACTTTGACCACGCCCTCTCGACAGGTCCTCTTTAACATTCACAGTGAGTGTCACCCCTCTGAAAAAAGAAGCCTACAACAAAAAATAACTCTTTTGAAAGTATATTTATTTTTAAAAGGAATAAATTCCGTAGTTTGTGTGCCTATTAATACAGGGGCGTCGCACGGTCCAAAATATTGGGGGGGCAACCCTGTCGACGGGGAGGTGGGGGGGTGGGGGGGCTGACAAGCGGGACGCACCATGTAATATATCCTCGTACCTTCATCCAACTGAAAGACTGAGAGTAAAAACATTTAATTATTTATGTTCTTCTGTACTGAAAATACAAGATTCATTTCCAGAAACTACAAATACATGATTAGCGATATGTGATAATGATTAAAACCAGGAAACACGAACATTAATTACCTGCCGCAAGATCATCTAGGTTGAAATTGTGTCTTCTCTATAAATCACAACTCGTTTTGCATATTGCATACATATAACCAAACACTTCCACTACCAGTTTCAGAAAATCAGTCAATTGATCAATTTGTTTTACTAGGGCGTATATTACTCGCCGTTTCTCTAAAGCAAAATACTGTCTGTCTGAGTGCCTTTTGTCTTGGTGATCACACCCAGCTTGCAGTTGTCCAGGACGCTGAAAGTTCCAAACACTTCTCTGCGGTGCTGAGAAGATGCAAAAGTATTGGCAAGCCCAAATCCAAGGAATCCGTCCTTTGTTTGTGGACGTGGAGCAGCATCAAGAAATATTTTGTTGTGAAACACAGGCACATGCTAATAGATTATTGTAATATTATTTCGTACGTTAGCCCTTTACACTACGGTTTAAAAATATGGTGATTTTTTTAATTATTGATTCTTCCTGCCTTCCTCTATCGTTTGAAATCTTCTTCTTCTTCTTCTTCTTCTTCTTCTTCTTCTTCTTCTTCTTCTTCTTCTTCTTCTTCTTCTTCTTCTTCTTTTTCTTTTCTTCTCTCTCTCTCTTTCTTTTTTTTTTTGCCAAATTATTGGGGGGGGGGGGGGGCAGGTGCCCCCCCCCTTGCCCCCCCCGTGTGCGACGCCCCTGTAATAGCAACAACCGTTGGCTAGCCAGTCAACATGATGGAGCTAAACTATCGCAGCTATCAAAGCCGTTAAGAGACAGAACCTGCAAAAGTATTATTGTTGGTAAGGATTTTCGCTACAGCTTGATAAAATAGACCCTATACCACTCCAGACACCAAAGACACTTTCAGCTTAGTGGGTCACTCAGAAATAGGGTCAAAGGTCAGGTCGCTATGGCTTTTCTATGGAACCGCTAATCAGGGGACATCACTCCCTGCCGAAACTGAAATGGAACATTCAAAGTTTAGCTGTTGGTTTGAGGAAGGAATATCCGCTTTGTCATTACGTAATGTGACACCAATGCCAAGTTTAGGGTAAACCCCTTTTGACCCAAAACAAACGATGCCTTCGAATTGGGGCCTTGTAACTGAACTGTTACGGTGTGTTTCATAGACCACCATACCATTCATTGCTAGGTATTGCAAATTAGAAGAAAAAAAATGAGATGCTCTGTCGGGCAGCACCTTGAGCAGATCTTGAGCTGGAAAAGCGTTATATAAGAACGATTAAATAAATAAATACATAAATTAATTAATTAAGAAATAAATGAATAAATACAAGATTAGATATACCCCAGTGTCTGTTCTTAAAAACCTAAACACAAACGCACACATAAACACACATACACACGCACGCACACACCCACCCACTCACACCCACCCACCCACACACACACACACACATACATGTCATTTATTAAGTAATGAGACAGCCTTTGGAATAAAACTGTTTTTCGTTCTGAGAGTTCTGACCCTTGGTGTTCGGTAGCGCCTTCCAGAAGGCAGGAGCTGGAAGTGGTGCGCAAGAACATGAGTGCTATCCAACACCATGCAACTGGCTTTCCGCACAACACGCCTTTCATACAACACCTGCAGACTCTCTTGTTTCACGCCCACAATCTTCCCACAGATATTCACCACTCGATCTAGCACACTTTTGTTTTTTACACACAAACTTCCATACCAGCAGATAAAAGAAAAGGTAAGAACGGACTCAATAAAAGAAGAGTAAAAGGTCTGAAGGATGCGGCTATTGATGGGGAGATTTCGAAATTTTTGAAGGCAGTAAATTCTAGACTGACATTTTGCGTGGATGGCCTGGGTGTTTGCAGTGAATTTCAGTTTATCGTCAATGCTGGTTCCGAGGTATTTGTATTGAGTGACTCTCTCGACTGTAACACAGTTCCTTAGTTTTCTTGACATTTAAGTCCAGATAGTTTTGTTTACACCAGAAGCTGAACCTATCAACTGCAGAGAAATACACAGCATTTGAATTGGACAGGTCCTCAAGGGCAGAATCGTCCGAGTACTTTATGACCGGTGTGGCGTCAGTTCCTCTGCAGTCATTTGTGTAGAGCGTGAAAAGTATCGGAGAAAAAGCAGCACCCTGTGGAGTATAATATATACATTTTTTTTAGAGCCTAAAGACTCCTTCATTTTATAAACATTTTGCATTCAGCGATGGAATCACTGGGACAAAATAGAAACAGTTACTGTTCACCCTGATAGCACACGCCCAATGGGCCAACAGCGTCCCACAAGCGGCTGAAGAATCGGCCCACAAGCGGCCAATAGTAGGCATGCCGACTGCACCCGGCGGTATGAGGGCGTACCGCTGTTGGCACCAGAGCGGCTGTCAGGAGGCGCGATGGTTGTCCGATGGGCGGCATTTAGTCGGCCCGACCAGGGTTTCTGATGCAGAGCCGCACATTTGCCAATGAGCCGCTTAAATGCCTCTTAACCACCGCCTGGCTGCCGCTTGACCACCGCCTGCCTGCCTCTTGACTACCGCCTGTCTGCCTCTTGACTACCGCCTGTCAGCCTCTTGACCACCGCCTGTCAGCCTCTTGACTACCGCCTGTCTGCCTCTTGACTACCGCCTGTCTGCCTCTTGACCACCGCCTACCTGCCTCTTGACTACCGCCTGTCTGCCTCTTGACCACCGCCTACCTGCCTCTTGACTACCGCCTGTCAGCCTCTTGACCACCGCCTGTCAGCCTCTTGACTACCGCCTGTCTGCCTCTTGACTACCGCCTGTCTGCCTCTTGACCACCGCCAGCCTGCCTCTTGGCCACCGCCTGTCTGCCTCTTGACTACCGCCTGTCTGCCTCTTGACCACCGCCAGCCTGCCTCTTGACCACCACCTGGCTGCCTCTTGACCATCCTTGGATATCCTCTTCCACTTAATGCCATTACCCACATTAAATACATTTTAATGAATAATGTGGGTGGTAGCATTTAGTGGAAGAGGGCATCCTCCAAAGAGCGTTAAAAGTTCTATTAATAACATGCTATATATATGCTTTCAATTGGGTTCTTTTTTTCAACGCATCTGTTTAGAAACTGTGGAAGTCTGTTATTTGTGTTATAACGAATAACTGACAGGATTTCTATTTAATTAATGTGCACCAATCATTTTACCGCGTTAAAATGCATAAGTCCTAATTTTCAGCACAATCCGTTAAAAACTGAGAAAGTCTGTGATTCTCCATTATAACGGTTGGTGATAGGCTTTTTGTTTTTCTCATGTTTAGCAATAATTTTTTCAGCGTTGGAATACTTATGTGTACCCTATTTTCAGCTCAATCGGTTAAAAGCTGTGAAAATCCGCTTAATATCTGTGATAATAATTGACTGGTAAGGTTTT
The DNA here is from genome assembly GCA_036898135.1 of Oncomelania hupensis. Lineage (NCBI taxonomy): Eukaryota > Metazoa > Mollusca > Gastropoda > Littorinimorpha > Pomatiopsidae > Oncomelania > Oncomelania hupensis. The sequence goes on along the minus strand of CM072514.1, from coordinate 87,609,333 downwards.
TGAATTTCTTATGCTCACCAATTATTTTCCTGCGTTTATATGCATATATGTGAAGCAATTTCAGCTCAAGCAGTTAAAACTGAAGAAGTCCATTATTTTCCGTTAAACTTTTTGTTTTCCACGCGACTAGAAAGCTGCACAATGGACTAATGAACCCATGTCCCAAATTTTAGCTCACTACGTGTAAAAATGTGGCTTTCAATTCCTGTCAAACACACACACAAAGTCAGCCTTATGTAGTAGATCATACCTGTTTAAAATCAAACACATACACTGTAAATAAAATTTAAAAAAAACACGACATAATTTGTGAAGTGATCTATAAAACAGAACAAAACAGCTTTTGGATCTCGAACAAAATTTAATTATTATAGGCCACCAGCCCCTAGTTGGGGTCAGTAAACAGTACAAAACAGATGTACAATGACGTATAAGACCAATAACAAAAGAAGAGTATTGAAATAAAAAATACTGGACATCAAGACTCGTTAAAAACAAGTTAGGCGATGTTCTCAAGGCTTTCTATGAATTCCTGTCTGATCTGTAATTTGTTAAATAAAAAAACACCACGCTTACGAGTATCTGACAAAGAATCACTACGTAGATACTTAATGTACGATCGATGCTTTATATTCCAAAACTTATCTATGGAATTATTGTATAATGGACACAAGAATAAGATATGATCCTAATTTTCTTCTATTCTGGAAAGTTTGCACAATGTATCTTTATTATTATTATTATTATTATTATTATTATTATTATTATTATTACTATAATTGCCAAACGTTTTCCAAAAACCTGATGCACCGATGGGTAGAACAAGCCTTAGCTTAACCAAGCATTCGCAAAAAATTATGTGTTCAAAATACGTTTTACTTTCAAATGTGTTCTTAAATAGTTTATAATCTCTAAATATTTCTTCTCCCTAACAAAGCTTTTTCGAAAAAATCAGTTAACCTATCTTTTATACGAACCCATGACAAAACTGATCTCTATATGGCTATAACTGCGTTAATAACTTTTCCGCTCATTCCATGAGGCAATAAAACATCAAACAGTGGTTCTCACTGTAAAAAATATAAGGCTTTTATTTCCAGAAAGACAAACCATGTATTGAGCTTACTTCATTGTATTTTAAAAACATTTTTCAACAGAAACATTTAAAGTAAAAAATTTGATCAACAGTTGAGTAATAACAGCTTGAAACCTGCCTGTAACTCAGCTTTTTATCAGTTCATTTTACCAATCGCTTATTCAGCATGGAGGTATAACATTTGCTTAACAAGCTAGACAAAGATAAACCACGACAGTTATCTGTTGTATATACATCACTGTTTTTAAAAATCAGTACAATTATAGCCCTAGCCCACTCAGCTGGATAAATTCCGTTATTAAAAAGAATATTAAACAGTTTTGTCAGTTCCTGGAGATATTGAATGCAGGAGTCACAATTCATTCAGTGTTGCGCTGGAGTTTTGCATGTGGATGGCACTCAGGAGACGCTCTTTTCGTCCCCTGTCCCTGTCCCCAGCAGTCCTAAAATATTCCTGAGCGACTTGCTTAATGTCGTTGTCAGTCGCATCTTTTGTTGCTTTATTCTGCCGTACTGCCTCTGCAATTGAGTAGGATAATCACGATTAATGTACAATCCTTATTGATCAACATACTGCACCCTAGTAGTTATTTTTTCACTTTTCCGTTCCTCAACATCCAGCTGACTACGCAGGACGATCCACAATGTCTACTAAAAAAAAACTAAAAAAAAATCATTGAATATGTGTCAACACTCCAAAGATGGACCACGTTTACAGGAACATAAAATTGAGAGGTGCTGGAACAGTGTCAGAAATGTGTTATTAAAGAAAATAACTAGGAGGGTAAAGCCCATTAATTGACTAGCATGTGGTAATGAAAAACCATGAAATTAGTGTTATATTTGTCAAAAACAACAAAGACCTTGCAATGACCTTGACCCATGGCGTACTCTACTGTGACTTTGACCTTCACATGACCTTTGAGGTTCATGTATTATCAAATTATAAACCAATGTTGGTGTATATTCCACTGTACAACCACAAAATTTGACATTTTTCATAAGGCCTAAAATGATCTTGACCTTCAAGATCAACATAAAATCTTAACATATATAAAAGATCAATCTAAGATCTCTACATGCACGTTTGGACTTTTTTTATTTTTCATAGTTTGTGTCAAGGTCATTTCAAAGAACCCATGTAATCTGAATTTGGAAAGCCCTAGTGACCCTGATCTTGAAGTGAGGCTGACCAAACTTGCATGGTTGGTGTGTCTCATTAATATCTTTCATGCGTCAAAGAGTCATAAGTCCTTTATTAATAACTTGTGAAAAATGTGAATGTTTAATATATATGTGTTCAAAATACCTTTTACTTTCAAATGTGTTCTTAAATATACTACTCAAAATAATACAGGGGCCACTTGGACATATGGGTCTCTCTTTAAATCAGAAACATGAATTCAATTTATGAGTTCATCATATTTTATTGCAATCATTTCTGCATCAATAACAAAAAAAAGATTTTAGACATCAGTCGCTTAAAATTTGAGTAAATTCAATTTAACTGGACATACCCCTCATTTACAAAATCAAAACGTAAGAAACCAAAAATCTATAGAGTCAGTATCGGGTGTGGCCACCATTTGCATCAATGCAGTCTTGGCATCGTTGTCTCATGGACCGTATACGGTTATGGAGGATGTTTCCTGGGATGGCCAACCACTCTTGCTGGAGAACTTGGGCCAGAACTTCAAGGTTAGCTCCTGGAGGGAGGTTTGCCCGTGTCTGTCGACCCAAGACATCCCACAGATGTTCTAAGAGGTTCAAATCGGGTGATCGAGCCGGCCAATCCATCCTTATGACGTGCTGTTGCTGCAGGAAGTCATTGACGATACGTGCTCGGTGGGGTCTGGCATTATCGTCCTGTAGTATGGCACCTTCCCCAATGGCCCGCAGAGCTGGGGGAACCCTAGGTTGTAGGACGTCATCCCTGTAGCCAATACCGTTTAAGTTGCCATGAATTTGGAGCAGGGGTGTTCTGAAGTTTAATGCGAAGCCACCCCACATCATGACAGATCCACCACCAAAGCGGTCATGCTCACGCACCGTCACATCAGCAAAACGCTCCCGTGGACACCTCCAAACATTCACTCGACGGTCGTTGAGACAAGAAGAAACAAGACTCGTCTGTAAACAGCACCCTTGACCAATGTTGCCTAGTCCACACCAACTGACGCCGAGCCCAGGCCAAACGCGCTGCACGGTGAGCTGGGGTGAGCAAAGGCCGTACTGCTGGTCGTCTTGATCGCAGGTTTGCCTCGTGTAGACGGTTGCGAATTGTCTGGTCGCTGACGTTAACATTGCTGGCTATGTGAAGCTGTCTTCTGATGGTGTTTGCTGTAGCGACCTCATCCTCAGAGCTGACAGGGTGATGAAATGGTCTTGTCTTGCAGTGGTAACGCGGGGGCGTCCGGACCTTTTTGGTTCTTGGACGCTTCCAGTGTTGTTAAAGCGCTCCCGCAGCCTTTGGACAATGGAGTGGGACACTCCCAGCTGCCTGCCAACTTCTCTCACCCCCATCCCTTCCTGAAGCCATGCAATAGCTCTGCCTCTATCCGCATCAGTCAATCGTTGCCTTGGGGGCATGGTTAGAAAAGCAGCAAAAGCGCTGCCATTTATACCCAGAAAAAAGCGCCGATTGTTGAACTGAACTCAGAAAATGCAAGCCTTTCGCGTGCAAATCACTTTTTAATGTTGAAAATTTTGCTTTATTAGCTAGACAACAGTAAATTAGGGTCATTTTTTGGTAAAAATTGGGTTTGTTTTTCAACTCGGTGCAGAAAGTTCAAAACTCACACATGTGATTACTCGTCAGAATAAGATTGTCTTGAATGTTACTGTACAGGATAAGTTTTGAAATAAGCAATATAAGCGATATTATTGATAGCAGCAAAAAATAATTAAACTAAATGAAATATGAGAGTGGCCCTTCAATTATTTTGAGTAGTATAGTTTATAGTCTCTAAATATTTCTTCACACCTAACAGAGCCTTTCCATTCTGGACCATAGATGTATTTCAATTTCTGTTTGAGTAGTGAAACAAAAAAATGGTTACACCCTACACTTTGTTGCAACCAAGCATAATAATAAGGTGTCCTTTACACGAGTTACCCAGCAGATGTATTATTTATGAGATATTCAGTCTTATTCCATTCCCCTTTGTGTCTCAATGTATACTGATATCAGGCCAACTAGTCCTAACAATAACCCCATAATGCCAGATGTCAGGATGAGCAGCTATTTATAGTAGATCTGTGCTGGAGACTAAACTTCTTTTTCGAGGTGGGCGTCTAACCATCGTATGAAGGCAACTCTTGTGTTTCTGATGAGCTGATCTGAACTGATGTAGCCAATGTAATCAGATTTTAAGTAATAAATGGCAGGGTTCCCACAAACAAAATTCCATATGTAACCCTGTGTAAATATTAGAAGGCCAGGACAGTTCCCACTAACTGACTGACTGCAAACATTTATAAATTAGAGACAGAGAGAGGGAGGGAGAGCTAGTTGGAACTAGAACAGTAGAAGTAATTAAATGTATATTATAATAGTGAGTTATTCTCAAGGTAGGTCTTACTTTTGTTTAGCAGAAAGAAATTAGTCACTTGTATTTTGGAAGTCAGCAGAGAAGAAATTCTTACTTCGTTGCTTCATTTTTTCAGGAGTGATACTTATAGTTGTTTTTCCAGAATATTTAAAATAGTAGTGAAGTAAATAATATAATGTTAGATAACAAGATATGAATAATTATAGAGTTAAAGTAATTTAGAATGTATAAATTTGAGTAAGTTCATTTGTTGTAAATATGTTTAATGAAAATTAAAGAGACTTGTATTTTGGAAGTCAGCAGAGAAAGTAATTCTTACTTTGTTAATTCATTTTTTCAGGTCTTCTGTGTGTTCTCCTCAGTCCCATCCTCATCACATAGAAGAGTCCGAACCCACACTTGATTCTTTACAAACACCCCATCAAGTCTACACATACCTAATTGCTATAATTGTCCAAGACCATTATGTTCACTAACAATTGCGCACCAACTTAATGTTTTATGTGAATGTCAAAATCTGTCGTATACTTACTCATTACCACAGTCTTGAGACGTGTTGTAGAAAATGCAACCTTGCCCCCTGCGCCGGTCCAGCAGCACTGCTTTGCCAGGCTATTGGTCATCACAGCCTTCAGTATGTTGCGGGTGGTGTCTGATGTTTTATTCCCACCAACGTGTCTAATGTGATTCAACTGCAATCAAAACACATTTGTTAGCCTTGCCCCACTTTAAAAGTTATTTTTGGAAAAGGTAATAAATTACTCACTTGCTTTAAATTTAACATCTTTCCATAAAATATAAAAAAGTGAATGTCCAAAGCCCTGGACATCAATATCAGTACATTGAATAAACTTGACCCGGATCGTCCAGCTTGGCGAAGCAAGATCCCAAAGGATCCCTTATAAGACACACTGCAGACATCCAGAGAAGATGTGCTGCAGGCAAGGCTCAAGGGATCTCCACCTCCACTGCACTACCTACCCACATGTGTTGCACATGTGGGCGAGCCTTCCAGGCCCAGATCTGCCCCACTATCCATTTCCGAACCCAGTCATTTCCTCAATCTAATGACAAAGTCTTGGTCTTCTTAAAAAAATGTTGTTGTGATGATGATCGCGCAAAAGTGAAATTTTGAAGACAAATGAATAAGTGATGTCAATCTGGTAGTATTTGGAGACTATGTGCACATCAGTCTACATTCCAAGGTAAACCGTAAAAGGCCATCAGTCTACATTCCAAGGTAAGGCTGCTGCACTCCCATGTCATCTCCATTTTCCTATAAGCTTGCGAAACATGGACCCTCATAGCAGATCCACAACGAAGAATACAAAGCATGGAGATGAGGCGCTACAGAAGACTTCGGGGCATCTCCTATACCCAGAACATCACCAACAACGAAATCCGACAGACCACCACAAAGCCATTGACAACACGATGACCTGCTCACAGTGGTGAAGAAATGGAAACTCTGATGGTATGGCCCTGTCACCAGAGCATCAGACCTTGCAAAGATCATCCGGCAAGGCAAGGTGCAAGGAGACAGAAGAAGAGGAAGACAGAAAGAGAGGTTGGAGAACAACATTCGAGAATGGACTGGCTTGACAATGAACGAAGCCAGGAGGGATGCTGAGGACAGAGAACGACGAAGTACACGGGTTAAATTATCATCTGAGGTGCCCAAACTACCTTCGAGTTACGGGATGAAATAGGATAGGATAGTGCACAGATTTATCAATGCGAAAGCATCATTTAAATCGATCTTTAGCTGTAGTTCAGAAGTTTTCAAAAATGTTCTAAATAGTATTACTACTTACTACACTCGTTTCAACTTCTTTTTTAAGAAGTTCTGTCTCCAGTTCTTTAAGAGCTTCTTTTGAAGTCAATGGAAATTCTACATTGGCAGGCAGAATTAGCGCAGGCTGTGCTGCTGAACTTCCCGTAAGTTTATCCTCAATCCGCCGCACATACCCAGTGAGGTCTCTCACTTCCTGCCTGAGCGATTCAACAGCAGTGAAGATCCGAACAAAAGGATCTGAAACATGATAAAACATGCATCCATATGTAATAGATTAAAAATTTTATTGGCTTCGACTTTCAACTGAAAACATTCTTTGACAGTTTCAAGTAAGGGACTTTCTCAGTGGCTATGCCGACTTGCCACATTGACCTTTAACGGATCACGCAAACATTCCGATCCATATGACACAGGTTTCTCACAACCCTTACATTATAATGCATCTCTGAGAAGAAAATGTATGGGTCCTGGGTGATCCACCTCACCTGGAAAGGTATATTTACATGGGTCTTAGTGAAAATTTTGACTGAGAACAACATGTTTATACCTCTCCTGATAATGCAGATCACCCAAAACCCATAAATTCCATCACACTATGCATATACCCGTCGAATGGCTTACTCTAAGGTACCTGACCACACTCTGTATGGCAAAACCATGTAGCTGCACCGGCTTTGCCTCAATCCTCTCTGGATATAGTTTGAGTTCTAGGGCCGATGTTGTTTGATCACCTGATTACCACTCACTCCCCCCCCCCCCCCCCCTTCCTCCCGCTTCCTTAGTTAATGAACTAACTTGTGACTAATGTTTGGAGAAAAGTGTTGACAGGGCTTCCACATGCAATCATAAACATTTCTGCAGTTATATTGATAGGTCAGACGAACAAGATTGAATTTCACATAAATTTGAAATATTTCACTAGTTTGTAAAACGCTCATTGGCTGATCTGAGTGGACCAAACACTTAATTGTTTGGCACATGCAACAGGCTCCTAAATTGTACAACCCACAATTTATTTCTGTGATTGTTGGTCAACTACAGACGACAACAAAATAATAACAACAGCAACCATTATAGGAGACTGGCCCTTATATTTATGCGAGTAGTACTAGTATATAAGAAATTGGATTATTCCACACATTGTAAAAGATATTTTATTACATTTTTGTTGTTGTGACTTCCACTTTACATTTTGTGTCAATTAAATGTTATATTGTTTGCAAGAACTGCAAGGAGGCTCTAATCTGAAAGGCTTTCATCTTTGCTTCATTGACAACTCTCATTATATTTTACATGAAAGAAAGGTCTCAAACGTCACACGCCTTGGTTTTTGACAGGACTGTCTTCAGTGTATGACATCCCTGCCCAAACAGTAAACCCAACCAAAAAGTGTGGGAAAATTGTCACACAAAAATGTGTAAAAAGCCTCAGTGGCTCTGTGCTTTAAATTTGTTAATTAAAAACTAGTGCATGACGCATCCCATCTAGCAAGATATATATTCACAAGTTTTTCTAGAAATCGGCTTTACCAATCAGTCACAATCGCCAATATCACAAAGTGTGACACATAAAGTGTGACAAACAAACAAACCGACGAGTGACAATTTTTACGTGTATGGTAATAAAGAAAAACAAAGAACTAAAAAAATCAAAATGTCTTGCCTTGCTGAGGACTGCCACAAGGAGTCAAGGGTGGTTGCACTGCCAATCCGGCACTTCGTAGTCCACTGGACCCTATAAGCATTGATATCTTATTTTATCGCTGCCAATCCAGTTTGTCTGTTCCAAATACTGGAGGCAGAGGATAACAGAGAATGTCTTTCTTTGCTATAAACATGCAGTTTTACACAATTCAACAAAATTATGATTACTCTTTATTAGAAAAGGTTGGATTGAAAGCACACTGTCTCTTAACTATCCCTATCCTATCCTATCCTGTAACTAGGAGGTCGTTGGGGCACCACAGATGATCTTTTAACCAGCGTACTCCATCTTTCTCCTCCTACTTGAAGCAGTTCCGCGGGTATGTTGTCCACTCCCTCTGACTTCCCTTTCTTCAGCGATTGCACTGCTGCCTCAACTTCTTCTCGGAGAATTGAGAGGACTTCTTTTTCTTCTCTGTTCTGGGGATATTACATTACATTACATGGTTATTGCTTTAGGTCCAGCGGACTCTTCTGAGCCAAATCAGGGGACATGCTAGAACTGATGGGTCTCCGTTTGGTGTATGGTTGTAAAGGACAGAGCAGTACTCTGTCCATGTGTCCAAGACTTCTTGTTCTTCTATAAAGCATATGCCAGACTTGCTTTGGATCATGGAGACCTTGGGGTTTAACACTTGTCAGCCGCTTCACAGTCTGGTAGGCGCGGTTTTCTTGCTATTGTTCTTGTTCAGACTGTTCTGAATCAATGATCTTCTATCCAGTTCTCCTTGGCTGTGTGCATACCTTTTCAGATGTCATTATTGATTTTTCGGTAGGCATCAGCTCCCTGTGAGGTGTTCTTTTTCTTTTTCATCTCACTTCGTTTATCAAACAGATCCAAAAGTTCAAGTGTGATCCAGAAGAGGAGAAGCAATGCTTGACGCCCTCACCATTATCTGTAACAAGATCTGGCAGAATGGGGAGTGGCCTACACCATGGACCCAGTCGCTTGTCATCTCTCGTCAAAAAACGATAACCTTCAGTAGTGTGAAAATTACCACACCATCAGCCTCATCGCCATCCCAGCAAGGTCCTACTGAAAATAATACTCAACAGGTTGAAACCCCAAGCTGAATAAATCATAGCTGAAGAACAAGCAGGATTCAGGGCAGGGTGAAGTACCACTGAACTGAATGATCTGAGAGAAATACCTACAGCACCAACAACATCTATATCATGTGTTCGTAGACTTCAAGAAGGCATTTGACTGAGTCTGGCATGCAGCTCTGTGGGCAACTATGAGAGTGTACAACATCAGCCCTAAAATTATTGAAGTCATCAAAAGCCTGTATGACAAGGCTACTAGTGCAGTCCTCCATAACAGCGCTATCGGAAACTGGTTAAGAACAACCATCGGTGTGCATCAAGGATGCCTACTCTCTCCAACACTCTTCAACATCTTCCTAGAGCGCATCATTTTACATGCCCTTGCAGATCACGGGCACAGTCATCATAGGGGATAGAGCATTCTCCAACCTCCGTTTTGCAGATGAAATTGGTGGATTGGCTGGAGAAGAACAAGAACAGCTAGCACAGAGGATCGACACCACCTCAAGAGCTATGGGATGGAAATAAGTGCAGAGAAGACCAAAATGATGACCAACAACACCAATGGCATTAACCCGGACATCAAAGTCCAAGGCCAATTCCTCAACACAGTAGCTTCAAATATTTAGGAGCGAGCCATTGTATCAGACCATGTGTCCCGACAGGAAGTCCTCTCCAGGATCGCACAAACCACTGCTGCCCTGGCAAGGTTGAAACCCATTTGGGAAGACAGGACGATCAGTCTACATTCCAATGTAAGACTGCTAGTGCTGCGCTTTCTTCTCATCTCCATCTTCCTATACTTTTGCAAAGCATGGACCATCACAGCAGATCCACAACGAAGAATACAAAGCATGGATATGAGGTGCTACAGAAGACTTCTAGGCATTTCCTATAACCAGCACATCATGACTCAAGCCATTGGGCAACACGATGAGCTGCTCACAGTGGTGAAGAAACGGAAACTCCAATGGTATGGCCACATCACCAGATCATCAGGCCTTGCAAAGACCAGCATGCAAGGCACAGTGCAAGGAGGGAAGAAGAAGAGGGAGACAGAAAAAGAGGTGGGAGGACAACATTCGAGAATGGACTGGTTTTGACACTGGGCGAAGCCATCAGGGTTGCTGAGGACAGAGAGAGATGGAGTATATGCTGGTGAAACGATCATCTGTGGTGCCCCTACGACCTCCGAGTTACAGGATAGGATAGGATAGGTATGGAATCAGAGTAACTCTAGAACATAAGGGTGAGCGAATCAGTCTTTACCTGTTGAAATAATAAAACTTATTTTTTCCTACAATACTTATTGACAGTTCTGGTTCATGTTAGTGTCATTTGGATTTACATATGAACCGAAAAAGCCATGAGCTTAATCAATCAAATGGATGTCTTAACATAAATCATATTGTTACATGATAGGTGAAAATGGAAATAAAGGATTAAGAAAAAGAAAAAGCATACGAAAAAAGAATAAGCATCAAAATCATATGACAGAACATACCTCTGCAATGAATAGACTGTGCAGTAAACAGGGGTGGTACTGGTAGTGGCATTGCAGTTCTTTGGGTCCGGGTTGGAGTCTGAGACCGGTGATCTGCAGGGAGAACATTATATTAAACTCAATATGTAAATTGTTTAGCTCATATTATCGTCCCTGATAGTGACTACAGTTGTTGGCAATTCTTTCATCAGCGACAGTCACATGAAATATATAATCGGTACAAATTACAACTACTATTATTTTATTTAACTGACCACTGATTGTTACAGGTGAAATATAGATCCAGCCCCGATGCTTAAATCTGTGTAAATTGTATTAGAGTTTTTATACACGCAGCCCGTTTACTCATAAACAAGGCAGAGTCGTTGTATAATCTCAGCAACTTTAATCAGCAAAAGACAAACAGCACCAACTGCTTTCAAAAACTCTCACACACAGGCAAGTACTGTATATATAACACAGTACATTGTGGCCTATAAAACTTTAGAACAATCCAGAATGGTATAGGTCTAATCATTAGTCAATCAAAAAACATATCCTCATAGAAAATACACACTGTGTTACGTCATAGAATCATCTACATCATTCTGAGGCTGGCTGCTCGCCGCGAGATCAAATTGGAACTTTCATTCGGTGATAAACAATTCCAGAAATATAGATATTGCTACAACAATATTAATCAAAAGAAAACATTCTGCAAAGCTTTTCCTGCATCTACATAGAACCAGATGAAAGGTAAATAAATGCTATTGAATGCTTCACTATGCAAAACAAATATTCATAAATTATGTTTATATTCGTGACACTGAGGCAAATTTGCTAACAAAAAAAATTTATAATTTTTTTTTTTAAATTCAATAAAACCTTAAGAACAACTAGATAGACACTACTCTCTAACAAACATAATCAACAATATTTATCTATTTATATATGCTAGTACATGTAGTAGTAATAATTTTAACTGTCGATCAGACAGTTCTATAAACATATTGTGACAAACGGACGATGCACCCCTGACGCTGGCTGTGTCCAGTCATCACTCCCACGCTCGCCGGCTAAGCCGACTACGCCCCGCCCCTCGGGAAATCGCTCTAAAGCTCCCACCTCGCCGAGCCTCTGGGTCAGACGCTAGCCTTCAGCCTCCGAATACACAACTGACTGCCCGGACGCGAACTTGTTTTTTCCAACCTAGTTCCAGTCACTTTCCCGAAAAAGGCAATTACCGAAGTCGAACGAAGCTCTCCGAGTCGAGCGGAGCTATCCGATGTTTTACGAACGAATGCTGGCAGGACTACGTGAAACCACAGGCTGGGAATTCTCGTCTTTCGTAGGCCTCAATTACATACTATACTACGTACGTATTTAGGAGTTTACAAAGACAAAAGAAAAGACTTCAGAGCCTGTGGTGAAACATCCGTGCATAAAAATAGCCGCTGCTAGATCTAATTCTATTTCGATCTGCACAGCTTCAAGCTCAAGTCGAGATTTGCATTTTGAAGCAGTTAGTATTATTATTATTATGAATAATATACTGACATAATTAGTAATAAGGAGTAAAAGTAATACATAACACATAAAGCACACATACAACGATTTCACATCTATATCAACAATAAAACCATGACAAAACTTCAAAGCGCTATGGATACGTTGATGTCACTTCAGCACAACAAGGCAAAGCAAGTTTATAATGGTCTCAAAAAACATTGACATTTTTATTGCAAGCACCAAAGCAATTATTTATTTAACTAATATTATTCTTTTTAACTGATACAGTAAATTTGTTATATGTATCTCAATGATATGTATTTTAATGAGAAACACGTATTAAAAACATGTTGCGTGGCGGGCGGAAATTTCTATAAATCATCTGAAAACTTTGGTAAATCTATAAGAAAAAATAACCAGTAACACTATCTGAATATTTCGGGTTATACCCAACTTCAGCAAAAACAAACAAAACGTCACGGACCATATTTACACCATTGAGCACGCACAGCAGCACACTATTCTTTTTTTTCTTTTTTTTAAGTAGGAATAATAATAATAATAATAATAATAATAATAATAATAATAATAATAATAAACAAATAATAATAATAATAATAATAATAATAATAATAACACACAAACAAAACAAATAAATAAATTAAAGATTTAACTAAATAACTATGCTACTACTACTACTACTACTACTACTACTACTACTACTACTACTACTTGCGAAGTTGTGGTCTCGATTTTGTGGTCCTGATTCGGCTCTTTGCAGTCCGCTGGACTCTGTAAGCAATGAATAACTATTGAGCTTTTAATTTAACTCTGATCTCGAGTCCGCTGGACCCTGTAAGCAATGAATAACTAACTATTAATTTAACTCTGATCTCGAGTTATTAAAAAAAAATTCGCTTAGCCTACTCGTCCTTCTCCGGAAATTTCAAGATTCTAATATTATAAAGTATAGGCCTAAATATTATTAATTAGAATAGATATACTTTATACATTTATTTACGTATAAAACAAACAATACAAGTCTAATAATTATATTCAGCTAGTGAGCTTCTTCGCTGCGCGGAGACTGACTTATAATATGATAATGTAGATTAAGCCTATGTATACTGTATAACAGTGTCTACTTGGTTCTAGGCAGGAAATGGGCAATGCTATTATTAGCCTTTACTGCTGAGAACTAACAAAATGCAAATCAAGGAACGCAACTATTAAATATGGTCTATAATAATTGTGCTAATATTATGCTCATATTAGTATACCGTTGCGAAATGCTAAATCTGTGTAAATCGAACAGAATTAGAAGCAACAGCGATCATTTGTAATGTCAGCTAGTCGTAGCCATGCAAGCATCATTTCGTAACACATCGGAGAGCTTCGTTCGACTTCGGTGATTGCCTTTTTGGGCGAATGGCTGGAACTAAGTTGGAAAAAACAAGTTTGCTGCCCGGACACGTCCCATCACGCGGTGACCGCTGAGCCTCGGCAGTACTCTTGTGATTCGACCCGTTCTTAGTCAAGAACGGGCTCCTATACAGGCTCCTGTACCTGCCCCTATACCGGCTACAAGACGTACGACCCGCTGCGTGCGACCCTGACCATCCAGGGCGTCACTGAGAAGCGCACCCCACGAAGTTTCGCCATCAGCCAGCGACGTAGGCTAGATCGCACCCACTACATCGCCCCACTGGAATTGCATCACCAAGCCGATTACTCAAGACGGTGACCCAGTGCCCCGCATTGGCCACCCAGCTAACTTCTGGACCCTTTGTCTTGCCGCCATCCAGAAGCCTAAGACAACCGCCGCCCCTACGATAACCAAGCTAAGTGCCTATCCCGAGCACACCACAATTCCGAGACATTCTGGCTAAGCCACCCGAACAATCCAGATATCCTCCTGCTCAGTGATGAGACCAGTCCTCAATCGCCCTAGCATTCCCAAAGCCGCCCACCCAGAATATCTCCAAGATACTCCGAACTATTATTGATAATATTCAGTGACTCATCCTTTAGATTACTCAACTCAGCCGACCTACTTCCACTTAATAAAATTGACTAGTTATATACTGTAACCACTGGACTTCCCTTTGTTCGAATTATTTCCCAGTTTAGCCCATCTTCTTCTCGTCTGGCCTTTTGACTGTCTTTCATTCTCTAGTAACCCCCAGCCTTATTTCCTTGAATGTCACCGCAACGTTGGCCTATACAAGGGAGGCAACACAGTGCGGGGGAATAAGTGCTAACCCTCATCCCCCCAACCCCTTTATTTGTGACACATATCAATATATCCAATTCAACCCCTAAAGTTCAAGTATAAATTTTAACTTAAAAAACTATAAATCTTATAAGATCTTACAGGAAGAAGGAGTAGGTTCAATATCTTCATCAGTATTCTGCTCCTCATCATCCAAGAAGGCTGGCCTAAAACAAAATACAATATTAAATAAATGCATTAAATAGGACTTTAAGGCCATGCTGCATTGAAGACAGAAAATCTGTTGCAGATCTTAATTCTAAATTCAATCAATTCTGGAACAAAGGATGATAGTGTCATGCAATAGTGCTATGTAAGACAGACGAGTCTGACCCGTCTCATAATTCAATCAGCATGCGTAAACTGGCTTGAATAAAGTAGATTGTCAGTCCAAACTAAAAAAAAAAAAAAAGGTTACATGGATCGTGCTTAGAGCTTTTAAAATTGCTTGATGTCTATGTATTGTCAATCAAAAATGGTGTAAATATTGGTGCCAATATTGTGATGAATATATTCAGATGCGATTTTGAGCAGATGTTTTGCACAAGTTTTACGCACAAGTGCTGTAAAAATGTGTCATCAATTTTGAATACACAAAAAATATGCTTTAATGCAATCCTGATGTTGGCATTATATAACAATCATATTAACATGGTCTAACCAGGGTGAATTTGCCTTTTAATATTTATGGCGGGGAAGGAGGAACCAGGTGCTAAATGTTTAAAATTAGATAAATTTAGATGAATCATCATTCCATGCGATTCAGCTGAAGATCTCCATTAGTAATAGTTATCAATTCAAAGTCTCTGGGCTGAATGTTCTTCAAAACTGTAACCATCTTTTGGACATGATAAATAAATCAGCTTTTGTCAATTTTGTTTTGCAAAATGTTAATAATTTTTGTCGGTCAATATTGAGAATTTTATGGAATTACTTGTTTCTTATCGATCGATGCTTCTAGACCTTACGGGTAACAGCTGGTCGAATCTAAACATTACATGATGCAAGGCATTGAATAGTTCTGGTGACGAGTTTTATTTTGATTGGGTGTTATTGTGTCACTCGATCATGTTGGAACGTTCTAACGTTTTCTCGATTGTCTGCTTGTAAGGATGATCTTTGTAGTGATTTTCTAAAAGCGATCTTGTATGCAGTTATTGATGTTTGCTGAATAAAGTTGGAAAACCTTATACGATGACTCCTGTCTTGTTGCTGAGTGAACAAGTTGCGTGGATAAACGAATTTGACTTACAGATTCAAGCATCAGGGCTGAATCACCTATAGATAAAATACTGTGTAACTTATAATTGGTGTAGAACAAAATCAAATTAATCTCTCTATCCTTACCTATTATTTAAATTTAGTTGTTAGGGCGATTTTCTATCAATTTCGTAATACAAAGTGTTGAAAAGAAAACTTTGGGTACATGAATCAATAAGTAATGAATCATTTTACCGGGTTTTACGCCTTTTTGGTCGTCTTACAAAGTTACATCATCCTGTGTCTCATCACCAGATGTTTGCAGGTCAGACTCGTACTGAGACTTGTTCAAACGTTGCCGTACATAGTCCCAATCATCTGTTAAAAAAAAGTTAGTTATGCATTATTGCATAGAGGTTTTTAATCTTATATAGCATAATATGACTATACATATACATTTTGTACTAATGATAAAGATGTTTAACTTTCCCTCAATCACAGGTACATGATCAAGTCAGGGTGCATTGCTGCTTAGACATCTTTCTTGCGCAACACATAATAGAAGTTGCAGCACAGGTTTAATTTTTCACTAGACAAAGCATACTGGGCCAACAAGTTCTAGCACAAACCCCAAAATTTCAGGCGCTGGATAGGGCAGCTGCTACTGCTAGTGGAATGCCAATTATTTACTGGAAGTGGAACCAAACACATACACATTGCTCTCAAGTGGGATTTGTTTAACCCCAAAGGCACAAACAAACATGTACTGTTCTCCTAAACAAATGTGTCACACAGTGTGAGTGTGTGTGTCTATATGTTGCGGGAACCTCATAAACTTGCAAGGTACTGCCGCTGGACCTAAAGCAACAACCATGTAATGTAATGTAATGCAAGGTACTAAAACATTCCGTTATAAAAATGACAAACTAAACATAACTTCCAGCGAAAATATTCACTGAGATTGTTAGAAAGAGTACATAAATTTAAATACATAACTTCTCTCTCCTTAGGCACATGGATTAGATCAGATTGGATTGTACCCACACGGTTAAGGGTGCTGAACATTTCTCGTAATCCTATATACCTACATGTGTATGTGTTGTGAGTATAATGTTTGCTGCTTGCACTTTAAACGTTTCCTAAAAAGACAAAGAAACCAAGACTAAGTAATATGTTGCTGTTATGACAATGTAATTACCAAAGCGATGCATTAGGTCAACAACAACAAAAAGTCTGTTTACGGTAACATAGGAGAAAAAATTGTCGGTCAGTTGGTTTACTTTTTTTTCTTTTTCTAAACCCCTTTTCACATTGGGTGTGATTATTTTGGCTTATTTCTTCTTTTTTTCCAGATATCCCCAAAATACGTTTAGGGTCGGGCCAAAAATATAAGGTTGGTCGGGATACCGTAAACAGACATTAATTTTTTTGGTGTGGGCCTTATCTGAAGCAAAATTGAACTCACCATCGACAAAGAGTTCCCTGATAGGGTAAGCGTGCCATAAAGGATCCGGCTCTTGACGTTCTTTCACAGCTTTGTTTATTTTCTGGGAGTTTTTGTAGTTCGGCCACACTGCGCAACTATTGCCATTGCGCCAGTTGGTGGGGATAATTGCGACTTCGTTTTCATCGGTGAAGTTGACAATTGCATACATCTTCTAGTGTCTAGGCAAAAGAAGTGTGTTCAGAAGTTACCAGAGAAACCAAATCATAAGAGCTGGGTGCAGGAGACATAAAACACCATTGAATACACTATTACTAAACCTTGTCACTTGATTAATTAAATACCGAAAGAATCAAACTTAAACTAATGCATGACTGGATACAGAGTTTGGGTTAATCTGGCTATTGGCAGATTTAGCAGCCTATAATAAATCCAGACTCTCTTCTTGTAGATCACCTCCAATCTTTTCCTTAATTATTTCATATACACGTGTATATATTCAGTCCATGTATTGGCTAAGCTTGTACACTAATATTTTTAGCAAGAAGTGTCATGTTACTATTCTATTCCCTGCAGGCTCACAATGCACTGTCATATCATCAAAACTGTCAACATCAGAATCAACAATCTTTTTATTAGAAGTGTCATGTTACTATTCTATTCCCTGCAGGCTCACAATGCACTGTCATATCATCAAAACTGTCAACATCAGAATCAACAATCTTTTTATCCTCTACAACATTCTGTTCTTCATCCATATGAAGTGGGCGTGTCCTTTGTTGACAATGTCACAATGTGGGTTTTACAAGATTTTGCAACACATCATGAGAACTTTCACTAGTCTATGGATGTCTTTGCCTGACACAACATCTCGAACTGGCTTGATCGCACGCGGCGTTTTCGCATTTCAGAGCCCTGGGAAATGCTGATATCTTTCGAACTTCATCTACTTTGTGTAACAGACACATTTTCTGCTCGAAAATGGAATTGTGAGTCCAGATGCAGCGACAAAACATTCAGAAAGCAAACAGGAAGTAGCACGAGGTTTCGGGGAGCGGTTTGTATTTTGCCGTTTTCGCGGCAGTGGCTCGTTATTTTAGATTAGCAGCTCATATAGTTGGGATACCGATGTTGGGATTTTGAGGCCGAAGTTGGCTCCCCCTCCCACCTTTCCTATTATTTTAAATGGCAAATGTTTAATGTTGAAGATCTTAAAAACGAATAAACGTAGCGCCCCGTCCCCACCCCACCTCTCCACCCCCACCCCCCAAAAAATTACATTGTGAGAAGTGGTGTTTGGTCAAAACTCTAGACAGTATTGCCACCTAGCTGTCGCTTTCAGAAACCCTTCGAATTACCTGCTGAAGTGGGCTGCCTGGTTTCCTCAAAAGTCGCTTGATTTTTCCCAGAAAGTTCTCAAAATGAAAAGCAGAAAAGTGATCAAGTGGACAAAAGCGTCTATAGCCCCAGCAAGGTGCAATAGGTTGTGAAAATTGAAAGAAATTGAAAGAAATTGAAAGAAATAGAATTTATGCCATACACTACTGATGTTTGTTGCAAAAAAATATAACCAGAGTTGGTCAGCATTGTCACCGTGACTCTGGCAGTAGGCCTACACAGGACAGGCAAGACAGCACACTCACAAACAGCAGTAAAAAGTAGGAATAATTTAAACTTCTTCTGATAAAATTCCTTTGAGCGCAACATGGCCACTATACAGAAGAAACTGGCGGAATTCTGTAGCTATCTAATGATCAAGAGACTAAACTTCCATTAAAAATTCTGATGGTTGGTAGTCTTGAAAACTTAATAGAAGCTTAATTAATTGGCTTTCGTTTTCCAAAACATCAAGAGTCGCCTAACAACACCTAGACAAATACAGTGCATGTATTTAGGTGGAAACTGTGTTACCATTCGAATGGATAAAGTTTCAAGTGGGGAGGCACCAATGTGCTGTTGTGGCTGCTGTCGTGTGGCAAAATCATGGTCAGTTCTATGTTCAGCATTAGACGCAGAGAATGTCATCTTGCCTAACCACACTCCTTCCTGTGTGCAATGCTCACACGCAAACTATCCTGCATGCCCTTTAACCTGCTTGCAAAATGCACGAACAGGTGCATCACATATAAAACAATTAATATGAATTTAACAGACGCATGCATGTTTTCAACAGTCAGTGGCTGCGCCTCTAACTGATGGGGAACATCTCGTTACTCCCCCTGTATCACTACTCCCCCGGCTCGTTACTCCCCCAGCTCGTTATTTTGAACAAAGTTCGACCTATTTCGTCGCCTTTAGGAGACGAACTAGGTAAACTTTTTAGAAAAGGGTTCGGGTAAGGGTTAGTTGCAGAGCTATCCCTAACCCTTGCCCTAACCCTTTTCTCTACAAAAATCACTTTCCGATTCCTACATTCTTAAAATAACGAGCTGGGGGAGTAACGAGCCGGGGGAGTAGTGATACGGGGGAGTAACGAGCTGACCCCAACTGATGCATATATTCTCCCCAAAATCTTTAAGAAAACGATTAACAGAGGCTGGCTTTGAAGATCCACAATACAGTTCAATGATAAATGGTTCACTGATGACGTCGAAGGGGTGTCGGATAGTGCAGTGGTTGGAGCACTCGCTACTGTGTCGAAAGTGAAGCACCGTCCGGTGCGGTTAGCACTTGGATGGGTGACCGCTAAGGTGTGAAGCGACAAACAACAACGCCCCCAGTTGACTCAACTGTGATTGAGTACCTACTCTCTTGAGGGTGGGGAAGGTAAAGCAGCGAGGGAGAGAGTTGGGCATCACCCTCATTACGCTGGCCCAAGATAAGTGTGATCTCCAACATCACGCTCCCCTACGGCCACAAGGCTATGGGACTACCTACCTACCTGATGACGTCGAGAATGGTAATTCTGCCGAGATTGGGCCAAAACTGATTGGTTGCACTATGAAACATGGGCAATCCATTAATATTTATTTGAATTCTTGTACTATCTGTTGAGCTGAACTGAGGATAGTTCTTTAAAATTATAATTTTAAAAAGAGTATAGAGTCCAAAATGGAAATATGAACCTTTAATTTAAATTTATTTGATTGCATATGTTCTTGGCGTGTGAATTAAAGTTCTTGGATCTTTTGGTAAATGAGGATGAGCAGGGCGTAAAATAAACAATAAATCTGAAACAGCACTGTGAGAAATGTCATGACTACTCGCCCATTCTGAAATCTGGGTTGTGAAATTTTCTTCACAGTTTGCGTGTGATTTATTCTCAATCAGCGTGTCACTGTCAGTGTTACTATCAGTATCACTGTCACATTCCCTCACAAAATTAGGCTATAGCCTCACCTGACGAAGTACACCTAACGCTAGTATTTACACGATCAGTGGCATCTGCACAAGCAAGCACGACATCAATAGACGATAATCTAATATAATTATCTCCTTTAACAGCACTACATTCAGCGCTGTCGCCTGTATAAGTGTTGCTGATAGTGTTAGCAGTACTACAACAAGAAGAATCTTCCAAGACTGCATTAGTAGATCTAATTCCTATATTATTAGTAGATCTAAGAGAATTAATGTGCTCCTGCACCCTTTCTACAATACGTATTCTTTTCGTACGATATGACAGGTTGCACTGATTTGTTCCTTCCATGTATGTATTACCGTATCAAATCAGATATTAATATAAAACTTACTATTTCAAAAATCAAACACCCGATTTTTTCCGTTTCCACTCGTCACCTCCAGAAGAAAATTGCGTCATTTGCTGAACCGCACACGTGTACAGATATAATTATTTTTTTAAAAGTTTTGTAATTTCTGTGATCGAAGGCGATAACGCAAGTGTAAACAATTTATAGGAATAAAACTCTTCACAATGACATATTTTTCAATCTTTATTATGATTTGACAAAAACAAATCGGTAAAAATGTTCGCACTGAATACGAAGGGAGTTAATTTTATTTTGATCATATCTTGTTGACACTCGATATGGGATTGTCTACCTTATAGCGACTAAAATGTGCAGGCGGCCCAACGTGATAAGACAATCGGCAAAGATCGGCCGATGACGCCGACAAGTTCCGATCAAAAACCTACAGCGGGCCGCCCTGGTTGTGCTGTTGGTGCACATATCTTTATCTACTAAAGAAGCAATCAACAGACTAGAAAAAGCAATTTTTACAAAATATAATTATTCACCCCAATATTCGTTACATGTTGGTTTTTAGTGGAAATGAAAAACATTAAGATATTAAGTGATTTAAATTTTTCAATATGTTTAAAGCTTGCGAAATGTTTTATTTATTTACCTGTTGGAAGATTTATGTAGAATTCTTTTTTCAGTGACTATAGTATGTGCAAATTAATTCATAGAGGTATGGTGAGAGAGAGAGAGAGAGAGAGAGAGAGAGAGAGAGAGAGAGAGAGAGAGAGTTATTTAATTTAATTTTTTTTCTCAGTTGTTCTTGTTAATAAGCTGACTTTTTGATATAGTTAATTATTTACATTTGTTCAGTACTATGTTCATTTTCTTATTTTCAATGTCTAAATCACTTAGGTGAATAATAGACAATAAATGAGTAACACACAGAAATTCCCAGGCGAACCGGACCAACATTATTGGTCCATGGGCGAACGTAAGCCTAAACTTTAAAAAAAAAAAAAATTAAGAAATGTTAATCCAGAGATTGAGAGGCACATCAGATCTGGTCCAGGTTTTTCTTATTGCTTCTAAATCTGCCTATTTTCTTGTAAATATTATTGCGTCATTCTTTGTGACTACGTCAATGGGCAACATGGCGAGTGTGGTAAGAATTTAATGACTTGATGTTGTTTGGCTGTGTTTCTGTTTCTGTTCTCTTCTGAGCTTCTTTTGTTATCCAAATTCAACGTTTTAACATTTTCTAGCTGACCGAACGTCGTCCAACCTGATTCAGAAAGCCAGAGTGGAGAATATGTAATATTAGTAGGCTCTATAATTTCTCAGAGTCAGACGGTATCTCTCGATCAGCAATGCCACCGTGAAGGAAAGAGCATAAAACCTTCGTCCGGCCGCTTCTTTAAAACGCTTCTTCCGTGGGGTACCCGTATACCCAGAAGAGCATGGACAGATTAGAAACAGTCCAACGACGTGCTGCACGATTTGTTCTCAACCACTACAGGAACACGTCAAGGGTTCGCAGCATACTGGGGACACTGGGCTGGTCAACCCTGTCAGAGCGACCCCGACTCTCCAAACTGAGGTTTAAGGTCAACAACGGGTTAGTCCACTGCTCCAGCCTTAAACAAATTCTCGTCCCTCTCCTCCTCTCAGCATCGACGTGGTCATGACAAGCAGTTCAGGCTTAACACAGCAAGAACAATGTACGGGAGCTGTACATTTCTGCCCAGGACAATGACAGGCTGGAACAAGCTGCTGAAAGAACAAGTTGAGGCTACAATGCTTGGCACGTTCGTGTCAAGTGCCTCCTCCCATTCAACCTCCAGTTTCTGAAATTCCCTCACTTCCTCACTCCCCATTTCCATAATTCTTGCCGCCTACGGTCCAGGCAGATAATTCCAACATGGCAACAGACTATGTAAATGTTCTTGACATGTGCGCGATGTGAACTAGTTTATTCATAATATGCAGTCAAGCCCAAAGACTGCGAATCTTATATTAATAATAGTATTAATACTGAATGCTATATATATAGCTGTGGTACGACTTGACCAATCTGAATAGTTATAATGCAAGAGTACAGTAGAGCCGTAAACCCCCTCAATAACCTATATTAGCCACAATGATCGATGCATTGATCATGGGCCTCAACATCAAGAAGACGAAGGCGAAGGAGTACATCCATAGATTATACACCAGATTAGCCTGAAGAGCAGTTGAGCGACAGTTGGATGGGAGATAATAATCCCGTGAAAGGTGGCCTTATGTGGCGAGCGCCACACTTTGGGATAACTGCATCTAGGGTAATCAATGAATCAATTGAGGTGCAAGAGTGGCCAACGGCAATATTTCAATATTAGACTAGCTACGGAAGATGAGAGACAAAACAGCTAGGATGATATTCGAGCCTTCGATTACAGTTATAGAGTTGGATCTAAAGTAGGTAATAATGTGCACCTTCATAAAGCAAGTCCAGAGAAAAGGGAAGTTATAACTTCTCCACTCTCCTCCTCCTACCCAACGTGAACAGGGGGAAACTTAATCTATGATTTTATGCAGACTGGGGTGTCGGATAGCGCAGTGGTTGGAGCACTCGCTACTGTGTCGCAAGTTAAGCACCGTCCAGTGCGGTTAGCCCTTGGATGGGTGACCGCAAAACGTGAAGCGACAAATAACAACGCCCCCAGTGGACTCAACTGCGACTGAGTACCTACTCTCTTAAGGGTGAGGAAGGTAAAGCAGCGAGGAAGAGAGATGGGCATCACCCTAATTACGCTGGCCCAAGATAAGTGTGATCTCCACCATCACGCTCCCCTACGGCCACAAGGCTATGGGACTACCTTTACCCTTACCTTATGCAGACTAACCTAAGTCAACTTGCGTATTATAATATAATGTTAAAATCAAGATGGCGACTGATGCATGGGAAGGTAGGTCCTAACCGCCCTCTCCTCTAATACCTAAAGCTTAGGGCAGTGGCGCACTAGTGCAGTGATTTGGGCACACTAGCAATGTTTCGTGTTCAAAGCAACATCGGAAAGAGTTAGAACTTGGACGGGTGACCGAGCTTGGAACCACCAAATTACAACAACAAATAAGATTGGACCAAACGCACGACAGATCCCAGTGCACTCTGCTGTGAACGGGTACCTGGATCCGTTTAGAACCGGGTAAGATAAAGCAGCGAAGGAGAGGAGATAGGCACTGCCCTCATTAAGCTGGCTTAGACAAAAGGGAGGTCCCAAATGCTTTTCTCTCCAACGGACCGAAAGATTACGGCGACACCGTAATGTATAATTGTAGGTGAACTAACCTAATGCAACACGTATATTATTTGTCCAAAACTCAAGAAGACAAGATGGCGATTGACGCCTGGGAAACGGTGGAGGGCAACGAAGAAATGGTGGAAACGATGGTGGAGGCCTTCTGCCGCCATTTCACCTACGATGAGTCAACCCAGCAGGTCAGCACGCCTATGTAGATCTACTGTCCTGTGCAATATGGTCATATCTAATATAGCTTCAGTGTTGTCATCGCCATCGTCGTCGTCTCCATCATTGTCATTACATCATCATGATGATGAAAATGGTGGTGGTGATCGTGGTGGTGGTAGTAATCGTAGTAGCAGTAGTAGTAGCAATAGTAGTTGTATGATCATCCTGAAGTAGTAGTGTTTGACTATGTTTTAATACTGTGGTGATAGAGATAGACAATTTTATTGTGCTTTTTTTTTTTTTTTTTTTTTTTTTTAATTTGTGTGTGTGTGTGGTTGTGTGTATGTATGTGTGTGTGTATGTGTGTATGCGTGGGAGACATAGAGTGAGTGGGTGTGTTTGACTATATTTTAATACTGTGGTGTTTGGTTTTGTGTTTTGATGCTTTTATTCTTTTATGTTCCTTGAATATTTATTTATGGCTGGCTGTAACTGCGCTTTGAGCTTCTCCTGAGGGAAAGGCGTAGAATTTTAAATGAAATAAATTATTATTATTATTATTAGTAGAAATACAATCATCATGAACTGTAGTAGTAGTAGTAGTAGTAGTAGATTCATGTAATGTTAGTAGTAGTAGTAGTAGTAGTAGTAGTAGTAGTAGTAGTAGTAGTAGTAGTATCTAATATAGCTTCAGTGTTGTCATTGTCATCGTCGTCGTCGTCTCCATCATTGTCATTACATCATCATGTTGATGAAATGGTGGTGGTGATCGTGGTGGTGATAGTAATCGTAGTAGCAGTAGTAGTTGTAGGATCATCATGAAGTAGTAGTAGAAATAGAATCATCACGAAATGTAATAGTAGTATTAGAATCATGTAATGGTAGTAGTAGTAGTATAATCATGTAATGGTAGTAGTAGTAGTTGTAGGCCTAGTAGTAGTAGTAGTAGTAGTAGTAGTAGTAGTAGTAGTAGTATAATCATGTAATAGTAGTAGTAGTTGTAGTAGTAGTAGTATTAGTAGTAGAATCATCATGAAATGATAATAGTAGTAGTAGAATCATGAAGTAGTAGTAGTTGTTGTTTTTGTAGTAGTAATAGTAGTAAAAGAAGAATAATAAAATGGTAGTAGTAGTAGCAATAGCAGCAGAAGTAGTAGAATCATCATGAAATGATAAAAGTAGTAGTAGAATCATGAAGTAGAAGTAGTTGTTGTTTTTGTAGTAGTAGTAAAAGAAGAATAATAAAATGGTAGTAGTAGTAGTAGCAACAACAGCAGAAGTAGTAGAATCATCATGAAATGTTAGTAGTAGAAGGAAGAAGGAGAGGAGGAGAAGAAGGAGGAGTCGTAGAATGAGGAGGAGAAGATTGGGAAACTATGTTGGATTAAAAAACACAAGTCTTAAACATCTATCTTAACAATGGTCTGCTTTTCAGGAGTTCAAAGTGGATGGCAAGCCCAAACTGGACCAGCTGTACGTCCAACGTTACCGGGATAGCTACATGAACCACGTGATCCGCATCAGGACAAAATGGAATCCCAGTTTAGGATTCGTACTCAAACAGGCACCACCTCGCATGCCGGTACAATGCTAGAGAACATAAAACAAAACGAAGAGGTGGATGAATACGAGGAGAAGCAGGAAGAATTAGAATAAAATGAAGCAGAAGGTGATGATGTTAATGATGATGATGATGATGATGACGGTGATGATGATGATGATGATGATGATGATGATGATGATGATGATGATGATAAAATGAAGCAGAAGGTGATGATGTTAATGATGATGATGATGATGATGATGATGATGATGATGATGATGATGATGATGATGATGCAGTTTTATTCAGTGCCATGGACAAGAGAAGAGGCAAATAACGATGATGACGATGATTATGATGTTGTTGCTGCACATGCTGATGTTGCTTCTGCTGCTCCTATTATTGGTGAAGGTGTTGGTGCTGCGAATGATGCTTTTGCTAATGACGATGTTGCCTTTTCTGCTGCTGATGATGATGATAAGACATAAGACATTTTATTTCGCTTCATCTTTTACATCGAACAAACCTGATGATGCTGATGATGATGGTGATGTTGCGACTGCTGCGGCTGACGATGATTATGTTGCTGCTGTTATTGTTGATGCTGCTGCTGCAAATGATGATGATGTTGTTGCTGCTGTTAAAGACGATACCATATTTGCAATGTGCCCAGTGTCCGGGAGTAAGCCTGGCGATTCCGGTAGAGAGAGGGGAGGTGGAATACAAAGCCTTGACCTTCTTCAACGACACCCTGCCACGCTGTGTCCCATTGCCCATATTCTACGACCAACAACTCCGCATCCGTACGTGCTCACCCTCCCACCCCTCTCTCTTTCCTACCGCTCCCTTTCCTATTCCTAGACTTAGCTTTTGAGCCATCCAATCGTCTCTCTGTCTCTGTCCCCCCCCCTCACCCCTCCCCCTCTCTCTCTCTCTCTCTCTCTCTCTCTCTCTCTCTCTCTCTCTCGTGCTGCAGCCTGTCAGGTCGTCGGATAGATACAAATGAGGGACGAAGCAGCAAGGACAGCCCTCGCAGTCAGTTAGTTCTTTCTTTGCTTACAGTGTCCAGCGGACTGCGAAGAGCCGAATCAGGACCACAAAATCAAGACCACAACTTCGCTGAAAGAGGACTCGCCCTTGATCCGCATAAAACTAAAAGATCTGCCGAAACAACCCTAGTGGTAAAACTGAAGGCACTCCACCAGCCAGTCACTTTACAATAAAGACATCCGACGCAGGGGACGCTGAGGCTATACTCCAATTTATCGAACCCCCGTCTACAGAAACAAAATAGAATATAAACATCATTATAAAATATCAACAAAACACATACGTGTAAAATGCCTACATTGCCAAATAATAACATCAGAGGAAGCCCCAGTGACCACCTGGCAAAAAGCGTCCAATATTTCCAAGCTGATCCTACAGACCTCGCACACAAAGGAGGAGTTTTGTCCCGGAAGAGTTCTCAAGACAAAATGTAGGTGACTGGTCTAGCGAAGAAGAAGATGGTATAGTATAATAGTAGATTGATAGAACATAGTAGGAATGAGAAAGAACAAATGAGAAAGACAGCGACAGTGGGAATTTAAAGCACTAAATTTCCAGAAAGTGGGGATACTATTTATACTGAAACCCCCGGAACCTCCACGGGGGAAGCCCTCCAGTCAGCCCTGTCAGTGACTTTGGTGAGAAGTTCTGGCGTGAACATTGATGTCCATCCCTTGTCGTTTTCTAACAAATTCTTTCTCTGTAAACCACAATTGCGTCTGCATTAGTATTTTTTCATGCGCCGACCCTTTTTAATATTTTAGTTCAAAATTTCTTTTAGGCAAGTATTTAATTTGAATTCCATTTTTTAGAACTTAAAGAAAGTACCATTTATTTCCTAATTATCTTACACTTGGGTTTTGCGATACCTTTTTTTTTCCCAGTGTGCACACAGGAAGAGAGCGGTTTCCAGTCTCTGTCGGAAGCCGTGTTGAAAGGGGAGATGAGCGAGCCTGGCGCTCGGGCATTTGGCGCAACTTTGGCCACCATTCACACTGCCACGCACGTTCTTCGAGTTGGGAAAGTGCAGCGGGAGCAACTTCTACAGCAGTTTCCGTAAGTGAGAAAGAGGTTGGCGATTACTAAAGAGCATCGCTCACTCACTCATTCAATCCCGCAGCCCGTGGGGCCGTTAGGTAGACACGAGAGATGCTGATACGATAGTTTGGGCTTCTTAGTGACGTCAAGAGGAGTGACGTGTCCAGCGCTGCCCGTGTTTTGGCGTAATCTGTTCAGCTATTCCTTTGTGGTCCTCTGCTCTCTCTCCGTCTTCTATAAAATGTTTTTTGCGAGGATGATTAAGAATATCATCCCAGGCAAAAATGAAGTCTCCGTGAAAAGTGTTATGGTCTTGGGTTCTGGTTAAAGTCAGGGTTCGTACTATAGAGAGGGTTAGAGTTAGCAAGCCCAAACTTTGGCCTGATAGGGATACAAGCCTTTCTCTTGACTTAAGATTTCTGTGGATTTTAAGAGGCGAATCAGTATAATGCTTTGATCTTAAATCACACAAGACACACATTTCGATGATGATGATGATGATGATGATGATGATGATGATGATGATGATGATGATGATGATGATGATGATGACAGGACACTGGAAGCTATGGTCAGCGTGACCCGCGTGTACCATTACGAACGACCATTTGACCCCGACGACTCTGGCAAGCGCTGTGCCCCGGAAGTGAAATCGCTGCTCCCTGACCTTTACGACGACCCTGTTGTCTTGGAGACCGTGGGCAAGGTCAAGAGAATGTTTTTAGAGGACAAGGACTGTCTCATCCATGGCGACCTTCACATTGATGCTGTCATCGTGGACAGTGACGATTTCAAGGTCAGTGAAAAGAAATAGTTTAAGGATTTTTTTTTCTGCTATTGAGGGTTGAGACGTAAGATGTGTTAGGTAAGGGTGGACCACAATACAACAATAACAATGGTCATTCTAAATAATAATTGTTTTTTTTAAGTATTATTAGTGGTGGTGGCAGTATGCGCCCTAAAGACACTCTAGCCTTCTGTGCGCCCTTAGGCTGCAAACGGGCTTCGAGGCGGATTGAGTTAGATCCTGTATCGGCCAGCGCCTTGAGCAGGAAAATTGCTGTAATTATAAGCCGTTGCTGTATTATTATTATTATTATTATTATTATTATTATTATTATTATTATTATTATTATTATTATTATTATTTCTCTTAGATGGTGGATGCAGAATTTGCACGCATAGGGCCACTAGCGTACGATATGGGACTGTTACTGGCAACCGTGTTGCTTCTTTACTATCGCCAAAAGCACCTTACGCAACATCGTCTTCCTCTGTCCACTGCCGCTGGACAAATTAGCGAGGCTTCCCCAAACAGCCCTCAGACTGCAAGCAATTCTGGTATAGCTTGCCCCCTCTCTGACAGCAAACTGACTCCTGAAAGCGCTTCTCCTATATCAGAACAGCTCAAATCGAAGAGTCCTACATCCGTGCAACGGGAAGTGGCGAGGCATCGAGAGGGAAGAGATCACAGAATCAGCAACAACGATTTCGGCAACGAGGATGCAGATTATGTCGTCACCGTCGATGACGGTGATGTTGCTGCCAACGACGATGAAGGTGATGTTGATGGCAATGGAAACGATGGAAAGACAAGCGTCAGGAAATATTGTCAAGCAGCGTGGGATAGCGGAAACCTTGTCGACGATGTAGGAAGTTCGGATGGTGGAGCTCAAACTGAAAAATGTGCTGGTCAACATGACGTTGAACATACATCGGAAAAAATCCTCGCCATGAGTTCCGCAATGAGTAAGTTTTGTCTTGTCGTTTTCATCATCATCATCGTCATCATCATCATCGTCGTCATCGTCATCATCCATCATCATCATGCGACTTCATCGCATCCCCATCTTCATTATCACCACCATCATCGTGAGCGAATACATCATTATCTTTATCATTTTTAGTATCTTTGTCGTCTTGTTCAGCCAGAAGCAGCATCGTCATCGTCATCGTTATCATCATCCTTTATCTTGTCGTCAGTATGTGTTTTCCTCCCCTATTCGTTCTTCTTCCTGGCAGAAAAAGAGAAGATAATCACAGCACGAGTCGTCACATAACAAACCAAGCTTTCCACTTTATTTGAAAACTCTTTCTTATGTAGGCTAAATGCCAGATCCTTTTCCTCATCCCTCCTCCTCATCACCTTCATCATCACCATCGTTATAGTAGTCGTCATGATCATAATCATCAACAACAACGACGAGGACGACGACAACAACAACAACAGGATGATGTGGACTAGTGCTGTTTCAGTGGAGGAGTACGTGGGGGGCGTCAGAGAGCGGCTGCAGCAGGACGTCACTTTCAAAGAGAGGCTGGTCCGTGACGTCGCCTCTTTCATAGCCTGCGAACTACTCAGCTGGTCAGTCTAACTGTTAGCCGCTGAGCTATCGGGCTATTACAAAGGTTATACAGGGTGTTCCAAAAGTCTTGGGCACATTTTGACATTGAATATTTCCGAAACTATTATTATTAAGGATATAAAAACGCATCTGGTAAATTCAGAAAGCTTGTAATCTCAATTTTTACATGGAATGTTCAAAGATGTTCAATGAGAGCACCATTGGTCACACGACACACATCAAGCCGATAGTCAAATTCTTGCCAAACGCGTCCCAGCATTTTCTGGTTGACTGAACGCCATTAATGGGTCTGAAAAGAATTTAAAAAATCAACAACTTTACAAAAAACTTAATGTAATTAGCTTTAAAATGGCACAACTTTTATCTTACTACCATTCATAGTAATTGAGATATGGGGACTTCAAATGTGCCCAAGACTTTTGGAACACCCTGTATAGTAACAGGCAGTGGGTTCCAAAGCGACCCCTGACCCCAGTGTGAGGGTCACAGGTTCTTGCGTGCCCGACACACACACACATATCCAGCAATCAGTTAGTCCCTTTCCCTCTGGGTCGTTCAGTGTTTATTTGTTGGGGCTTTAGGCATCTAGCAGCGATTTGATACCTTGGGCGGCCGGAGTTAGATCCTGTGTTGGGTCAGCGCCCTGAGCAACTCTCTGAACAATTCCATTCAATTATTTATCTTAGCATTTATTGATTTAGTGCAGTTGGTTTCTGGTCTTCTTTCCTCGCCAGCCCTGGGGTTTCTTTCTTCCACTGTCCTCAATGTGAAACAGTGCCTTGAGCAGCTCAAAGAACGGATCGTTGCGCTAAGTAACAGTTACATTAAATTTCCAATTTTATTTAACTGGAGTTTTTAGCTTGTAGAGCTCGTGGCCAAGCTTTTACTATAAAGCAAAATATATGTATGGAGATTGATTTAATCGGGTGTCTAGTTTTATTTATTTATTTATTTATTTTAAAAGCGTTCCACTATCTTAACTCGCCTTTTGTTCACGTTGCTCAGCATCATCGGACCTTCGCATTTTGACTTCATGGAGGCCAGTCCCGAAGCGCAAGTGGACGGTGTGACCTCAGCTCTGCGATTGATACGTCATCTGGACCACGTCAAAACCACTACGGACGTCATGGACCTTCTGACGTAATTTTAAAGTAGTTACGCCAAAAAAAGCAGTCCGCCGTGTGAGTGACCAGAGCCTTTATAGTTTGTTTCATGTTGGTTTTTTTTAAAAAAAGATTTCATTCGTCACTTATTCTGGCGAAACTTCTCCGCGAAAACGCAGCGCCTCCCAGGACAAGATGGATGGGAGGGCGGGAGGTGAAGGGGAGAGGCGGAGGGAGTGGACAGCGGGGGAAGGTGTGGGGAGGGGGATGAGGGAGACAGTTGGAAGGGTTAAGGGGGGAGGTGGAGATGGGTAAGAGACATAGGAAATATAGTGTATAATAAATACAGTTAAATGAATGACTATGTTGTAGTTAGTTACTGTAGTGTAGGTTTGAAATCAAATTGTTTTGACTACTGTTTAGTTTTGAAAATCAAACCTGTTTCTTTTGTTGTTGTTTTTTTGTGTGCTTTATTTATTTTTTGAAGTTAGTTTATTATCTTGACTTAGAAGCAACGCTTTTCTTCTTCAAAGGTTGTGAAATGGCAAATGTTAGGTTAGGCAGCGTATTTTTCCTTCTATATTGTTCATTAATTCATACATTGGCATAATGTAAATAGCTATGTTGCGTTTTGTTATGTTTGCGCTGAATCAAATTCTATGCACTATGCATAATATATATTATTCATTTATTTTATATATATAGTTTTACATTCAATTTTGGCCAATTTTATACAAAGAAAATGTATGAATATAACCTCAGATGTACTTTAAATTTATATAAATGAATTATAATTTCTAACATAAATATATAAATTTAAAGTACATCTGAGGTTATATTCATACATTTTCTTGGTATAAAATTGGCCAAAATTGAATGTAAAACTTTGTGTTTAACCATCCAAAATGGTTGTTATGCTGTAGGTGCTGAGTGACTGACCATCCCTCCCCCCCTCCTCCCTACCCTCCCATCGATCCTCCCTAATCCCCTCCCCCCCCCTCCCCCAACTACTTCCCCTTAGAATACAAATACAGGCGCAGAAAACATGTTTATGTGCATGACTGCTTGCAATTACACAATCATCTGCTTTGCTTTGGCTATTTTTGTGTGACTTTGTTCTGGGCCTGTGATCGAGTTTCACCCATAATGACGGAACAGTGGTGAACTCATAAGGTGATGTCACAATAACGACTAGATGCCCATTTAAGCTGCCTACATACTTATCTGAGAGCTTTCCCCTTAATAATGTGGTTTTATACACCTATGATTTTGCAATGTTGTGTAAAAGTTTTAAATATCACCATATACTCCCTTTAATTAAAATAAATAAAATACAATAAAATAAATATATATATAACTGCATAATAAAATAGATAAATAATTAAATACTGAAAGACCGATTCTTTGCGAGCAACATTTTATTCTTCACAATTCCTACAGTGTGGCTTCTTGCGACTATGACTGCATATTTAGATTCAAACAAAAAATGCTTCTTGGTGATGAACAATATTGAAAGCATAATTGGCACAATAATCATCACACACAATTCAATACTTTCCATCAAATATAGTTATATATAATAGTATTAGCACATGTCAGTATCTTTCATCATTAGAATTATAATAAGTAGTCACACTTTTGTTACCCAACATTGAATGATTATATGTAGAAAAAAGGAAGCGTAACTCAATGGAAGCAAAAGGCTGTATGATGCTTTCCACTTTGATTGAGAACACTGGAGTTATGGCCCCTTTTTTCTACATTACAATCTAGAAACTTAACATTGTTTACAACTCATCTTTAGACTGTGCTCATATGCCAGATTCTTTACAGCCAAAAGAATGCTGGTCAATCTTGATGTCTGCTGCCCATCACCCCTAATTTTCCCATGACACGATTTAATGGCGGAGATAGTAAAATTTGGTCCAGCGAAACAAAATGAGAATGGACTCACAGCAAAGTTTTATTGCCGTAGTGAGCCAAAGGGCCATGAAAAAAAAAAGGCTGATTGTGGATCCTTCATAGCAAAGAGGTTTATCATCACATCGTGTAACAATGTTATGAACATGTAATCTTCCTTCAGATCAAAACGATATAGGTCAATGAAAGGTGAAAGTTTCCCATATAATACAATAGGCCTCTATATCAACGTTATAGGACTGTATTTTTTGTTCTAAATGAAAAAATATAGGTTCGTTTTTAAGAGGCTTGGGAATAAATTGTTTCAGCGGCGAGTTTGTTTCGCCAAAAGACAAAGTTGGTTCATTGTTTATAGCAGGGTGCGTACTGGTCTTACAAAGTAAAATTCCAGGACTTTTCAAAAGTTTTCCAGACCCATAAAAATTTTTCATGGCTGTTTTTTTTTTCTTGATTGTATTGCGAATAAATTTCTTTTATAAACTGTTGGCTGGTGTTGCTTACTTTGTTTTATGATAAAAGAAAAAAATATGTTGAATATCATAACAAATACAAAAATGCACAAATCTTACTGTTATAAACAGTTGGCTGGTGTTGCTTATTTTTGTTTTATGATAAAAGAAAAAAAATATATGTTGAATCTCACTACAAATACAAAAATGCACAAATGCACTGTGCAGCACACAAACAATCTGAGTTCAGCCCTCTTTTTGTTGGCTGATTTTTTTTATATTTTCCAGCAGGTTAAGAATTCTTAATCTGGCAAGACTTTTCTTCTATCTGTTTTTCTAAATTGTCAAGTTCTCCCTTCTTCTCTTTTGCTGAGTTTCTCATTGCATTTGATTTTGCCAGCAGTTTAATGTCACACTTGTTTTCAGCTTTTTGAGCATATTCATCTGCAGAATGCACAAGAGACTTCCACATTTCCTCAAATTGGGTAAATTTCTTCTTGAGTGGAGGTTATGTTACGTTGAAACGCGAAGGATAGTATGTCTGAAACGCGCACGATAGATCTAATCGTTTCGCTTTGCAAAGTTTTCAATAACAGAGTGTATTTACCTTTGATTTGAGCTTGCATTGTTGTTAGAAGAAGCTTTGTATAACGTTGATAATTTTCGTTAGTCGATATTATTGGAGAATTCTCTAGATCTGCTTGTTTACTGTCGATAGAAGCTTCGCGATATTTGAGAAAATTCTTGGACAGAAAGGAAAGTTGTATGATGTAAGTCAGTGATGAAAACGGAAGTTCTAGACTAGCCAATTAGTGAATGGAATTATTCATATGAGCATCACGCTGCGAGTCCACTGAGCTATAAATAGCTCTTGAGCAATCGCCACAAACGGAGTCAGGGGAACCATCCCGAGAGGAGATCACGGATCAGTTCACTCCTTTTCGATGAGGGATAGGAGATCACGGATAAGTTCACTCCTGCCCTAGCAGAAACAGCGTCTTTTCGAGCTCCAGCACTAACCATGCGCTGAGGTGTTGAGCACCCTCCTTGCCGACCTGCATTTTCCACTGCGGCGGTCTCCCTGTTTCTGCTTGCCTAGCCGACCTGCATTTTCCACTGCGGCGGTCTGCCAACCTGCGTTTTACACTGCGGCGGTTTAGGCTCTTGGCTCACACCTGCTCAGGATGGCGTTCAGACCCACAGCCGACTGCTTGCTGAGATGATGTCGCTCCTTCGGCTTGGAGTGGGGAACCAACCCGTCGTTTGCCGACTGACTTCTAGCTGCCTCGTTCTGTGGGAGATCCCGACACGTCCATCCACTACAACCTTTACTCAACCTTCATTTTCCACGCCCTGGGCTCCGGCTGTTCCGGCGGCGGTCGCTCTGCTTGGAAGGGCCCTCCTTGCTAGACCTCCGTCCGTCTGTCCCTCCGGCAGCCCTCCCTCTTTCACTATTCCTGGGCGACGCTGGACCTCCCGTGGAGGGTGCACGGCGCCTCCGGACAACAGGTCTTTACCGCCGGGACTCCGCGCCTGCCTACCTGCTGCCCTCACTGTTACAGCGTGTCTACCTTCCAACGGCTCTTTCACTGCGGCGCCGTTGGTCTCCTGAGAGGGTGGCGTCCTCTGGAGTTAAAAGTTGCATGCAACGCCACGGACACCTTCGGTCGCCAATGTCCTACCGGGATCACCACACTGGTGGATTCCTCCTCACCTCGCTACACGTCGAATACGTGACGGCTTTGCCCTTGCCTGTACCTCTTCATCAAGATGTTCATCTACTCCCTGCCAGCTGATCCAGCACCACCCTTCACTGATCTTCTCAACCATGCGCCGAATGGGCTACTTCCCATCGACATTCATTTTCACGTCCCCTATACGCTATATTGTGTCCGGGGACTAGAAATCTACCTACGAACGAACGAACGCCACAAACTGGAAACAGCCTCTCTCTCTCTCTCTCTCTCTCTCTCTCTCTCTCGCTCGCCCGCTCGCTCGGCGACGCTCGCTAACGAACGAGCTACGTTATTTCGAAATTCCAGGGTTTTCCATGATAAGTAATGAAATTCCAGGATTTTCAAGGCCTGGAAAAGCAATTTTGCAATTCCAGGACTTTCCAGGTTTTCCAGGTAGAGTACGCACCCTGTTATAGGGTCTAGCTGACTGCAAATAACTGAATCAGGACCACAGCTTGGTTGAAAGAGGGATCACCCAAACAACCCTAATGGCAATACTGAAGGCACTCCACCAGCTGGTCACTTTACAATAATGGCATCCCATGCAGGGGACGCTGAGGCTATACTCCTATTTATCGAACCCCCGTTTACAAAAACAAACTAGAATATAAACATCATTATTAAATATTAACAAAACACATTACATATAAAATGCCTACATTGCTAAATAATAATCCCATAGAAAGCCCTAATGACCCTTTGACAGAAAGCATCCAATATCCCAAGCTCACCCAACAGAACCCATACACAAATGAGGATATATAGATATTCAGTGTTTATAGGGTCCAGCGGACTGCCAAGAGCTGAATCAGGAACACACACAAATGAGGAATTTTGGGAGAGTTTCGAGAAAAAAGGTAGGTGACTGGTCTAGCGAAGAAGATAGTAGATTGATAGAACAAATTAGGAACGAGAAAGAACAAATGATAGAATTAGTAGTAATTTTAAACACTACATTTCCACAAAGTGGGGATACTATTTATACAGAAAACCCCACCACCCCAACTGGGGACTTAAACACAGTCTGATCCCACACTATCTATCTAAAACGGATAGGGATGTTATCTACTTTGCTATCGGGGATCCACTTTCAGTGTGTAATGTCCTTGTGACTGGACCTAGTCACCACCTCAACCATTTTATCATTGCACTTCAAGGCAACCAGCAGTTGCCTCCATTTTGTTTTGTACCTTGTCCATGACATGTTACAACTCAACTTTTTTATGGTGTGATAATTTTGTTAAAGTGCTTTTAACATTTTACGCTTGAAACGATTTACGATAAAACGGATTTTACATAAAAATGCGAACATTTTAGCATTTTGTACCACGTTTTCTGTTTGTGCCATAACATGATGCACCTTTACCTTTTCGAGACAAGTTTTCATCAGCCGATTGATCTGTTTTACACTCAAAAAGTTTTACAATAAAAATGGTTGGATCAACAGCGTCTATCTGCAAATGGGTTTTGTTGTTGTAATTTTAGTTTTTGTGGCTTTCTGCTTTATACATTGTATTTCTTCTCTGCAAAATCACTTACTCAATGCAAACTATACACCTCAAAACAGAAATGTCACAACAAACAAACAAAAAAGACAACCAACCCGCCAAAAAAGACAATATAAATATTTGTTTAAATAATTACATAACACAAAATTAAACTGATGAGTCGCATTACGTTATATAAAATTAAGAGCTGAAGGGTCAGCCCGTCCGGCGCACAATATATGTGAATTAATTTATATAGAAGTAGGTATCTCTTATCTTATTAGATCTTCGACCCACCCTGTTATTTGATTATATTAAATTCAAGCTGATATTCTTTGGTGTTCAGCTAAATAATTTAGATTTCCACCCACTTATTTTCTGAAACGCAACTGTTTACATATATATATATAGTTTTTTACAATAAGTGAAAGTCCTCATTTACTACCAGAACACAAAGTAAAAAAGGGAGACAACACTTTTTTTTTTTTTAAAACAGGTAGAATGTATCAAAAATACAGTCTCTACTAGTTCTATAGGACAGAAACACCAGTAAGCGTTACTAAGTTAGTTTGTAATCTTCCAACAGCCAAATTGTAGACACACACACCACCATCCCACTTATTTATATGTGCACAATTTAATCCATAATTAGTTATTAATTCTTTATACTTTATAGGGTCCAGCAGACTGCAAAGAATCCAAACAAGACCACAAAATCAGGACCATAACTTGGTTGAAAGAGGACTTGCCCCTGATTCATATAAAAGATCTGCTGAAACAACTCTAATCGTAACACTGCAGGCATTCCACCAGCCGGTCACTTTACAATAAAAACATCCCATGAAGGGGACGCTGAAGCTATACTCTAATTTATCGAACCCCTGTTTACAAAAACAAAATAGAACATAAAGATCATGATAATATATTGACAAAGCACATTCATATAAAATGCCTATATTGCTAAATAATAATACCATAGAAAGCCCTAGTGACCATTTGGCAGATATCTCCAAGCTGGCCCCATAAACAAATGAGGAGTTGTGGGAGAATTTACAAGAAAAAAGGTAGGTGACTGGTCTAGCAAAGAAGATACGTAGTAGATTGATAGAACAGAGTAGGAATGAGACATTACATTACATTACATGATTATTGCCTTAGGTCCAGCGGACTCTTCCGAGCCAAATCAGGACCAATATAGCCAAATCGGGACCACAAAATCAAGACAACTTCGCTAAAAGAGGACTCCCCCTACCCCCTGGTCCGCATAAAAGATCTGCCAAAAAAACAATCCTAGTGGCAACACTGAAGGCACTCCACCAGCCGGTCACTTTACAATAAAGACATCCCACGCAGGGGACGCTGAGGCTATACTCTAATTTATCGAACCCCCGTTTACAAAAACAAAATAGAATATAAACATTAATATAAAATATCAACAAAACACATACATATAAAATGCCTACATTGCCAAATAATAACATCATAGGAAGCTCCAGTGACAACCTGGCAGAAAGCGTCCAATATTCCCAAGCTGATCCAACAGACCTCACACACAAATGAGGAGTTTGGTCCCGGAAGAGTTTTCAAGAAAAAAGGTAAGTGACAGGTCTAACGAAGAAGAAGACAGTATAGTAGATTAATAAAACAGAGTAGGAATGAGAAGGTACAAAGGAGAAAGACAGCGACAGTTGGAATTTAAAGCACTAAATTTCCAGAAAGTGGGGATACTATTTATACTGAAACCCCTGGCACCCTCAAGGGGGTGTAGGAATGAGAAAGAACAAAGGAGAATGACAGTGACAGTGGGAATTTAAAGCACTAAATTTCCAGAAAGTGGAAATACTATTTATTAAAAAACCCATGGCACCCCCAAGGGGTAGTGTGGGGGGAGTTAGGGTGGGAGGAATTGATTGATTTATTGTTGCTTTAGGTCCAGCGGACTCTTCCGAGCCAAATCAGGACCGGACAACCCCCGATCCGCATAAAAGATCTGCCGAAACAACCCTAGTGGGAAAATTGAATGCCCTCCACCGGCCAGTCACTTTACAATAAAGACATCCCACGCGGGGGACGGCTGAGGGTTGACCTCAACTACGCGAACACCCCGGTTACAAAAACAAAATAGAATACAACCATCATTATAAATCATCAAAAAAACACATACATATAAAATGCCTATAGTGCGAAATAATACAATCATAGGAAGCCCTAGTGACCACCCGGCAGAAAGCGTCCAACACTCCCAAGCTAATCCAACAGACCTCATACACAAACAAGAAGTCTTGTCCAGGAAGAGTTTTCAAGAAAAAAGGTAGGTCATTGATCTAGCGAAGAAGAAGAAAGTATAGCAGAGTGATAGGACAGTTCAGGAATGGGAAAGAGCAAATGATGAAGACAGCGACAGTGGGAATTTAAAGCACTAAATTTCCAGAAAGTGGGGATACTATTTATACTGAAACCCCCGGCACTCCAACGGGGGGAACTGTTGCCGCAGTGAATTAGTCATGCCTACAAAGGCAAGACAGGTTTTCAACTGGGGCTTTCACTGTTCCCTTTATAGGTTAGAACAATCTACAGTGACAAGATTGCTCATGACCCCAAGGGGTGGGTGGGAGGAAGGGTAGCAATTTAATTCTTAAGAAAACTGTGACAGAGGGTCAAAAATCATAGGTATATAGACTATAGTCGACTAAAAAACACAGAAACGTTTACGGAAAAACATTATTATATTTATTATAGAAACTTTCTGTACAAACCTGTCCGTATCACACTTATTTTCAGACTGCCAAAAAATACAAAACGTCATTTAAAACAATTTCGTTGTAATGTCAGGTTGAGATTGTGTAAGAACTAACAGCACAAATAATATTCAAAACATCACATTAAACATTATTTTTCCATTTGTGCCAGGACAACGTAAGGGAATGTATTGCAAAATAGAAAGTTAGTTTTAATATTTAGAAAGTACTATGGCGACCAATTCTGCACGAACACCCATATGGCATCTGTTTGGGACCAACATTTAAAATTATTTTTCACTATTAAACATAATTTGTATACCTGCTCATCACATTACAAACACATAAACTAAATATTAACAAATTATCACCAAGTGCAATCAAATTGCAAATCATCACCTTCATACAAAAATTTAAACAAATTTATCGTTTATGTTTTCAACATCAAGTGATCAAAGTAAATTTATACTAAAGGAATTATTATCATGTTCATAAACCATAATAATAAAGAATTATTTTTATAATAATTTTACGACAATAAACTAATATTAAACTAATTCTTAGCGTGGCCGTATTAAAACAAATTTTAAAACATTTTACTATAGTAATTTCAAATTTTATAATCATTGTCATTATTATTAATATTAATATTATTAATATTATTATTATTATTATTATTATTATTATTATTATTATTATTATTATTATTATTATCATCAAAATACCTATACCATCAATCTCAATAAATCATACAATCTTTTGATTATCAATTACACAAAAATAAATATTTTACAAAGTTTTGACATAGCATCAAAATCAAAC
The DNA here is from genome assembly GCA_036898135.1 of Oncomelania hupensis. Classification (NCBI taxonomy): domain Eukaryota; kingdom Metazoa; phylum Mollusca; class Gastropoda; order Littorinimorpha; family Pomatiopsidae; genus Oncomelania; species Oncomelania hupensis. The sequence continues at coordinate 87,568,888 of CM072514.1, read as the reverse complement.
ATTGTTTTTATAATAAAACTGCATCGTTAGTATTTACATGACATCAAATGTAATAAAAATTAGCAAAAAAAAGCAATTTGCATCAATAAAAATTACTAAAAATATCACGACGATATTGATTTTTTCACATCACGGACAACGCCTAAAAATGACAATTTTTTATCTTCTTCGTCAAGGACCAAACCCAAGCAATGAAAAAAAGCCCTTTCATGATCATTGTAAGAATTCCCATTCCCAATGAAGGTTGCAAACTCAAATGTATGTCCCACCTCAAAATTATAATTAAAACAAAACGCTAGGCTTAGGTGAATGATCATACAACACAACGCTCTTGCAATTTTTCAGAAACACGTGCACACATTTGGATTATGACAATACATGAAGACAAACGAAGATATCTTCTGCAATGTCATTTGGTATCGATTTAAAAAAAAAAAAAAAAAAGGAAACATTTTGATTTGGACTGCATGATAAAAATTGACAAAATGATGCAAAGTCAAACGTAAAATAAATGTGAAAACAAAATATACGACCAACAAAAGGAAATGATCTATTGGAAACTGGAATTCCAAAGTCCAAACAGAGAAAGTGATAACAAAGATAGGGAACTGCAAGAGATGTGTGAGTGTGGGGTGGGAGATTGGAGGAGTGGGAGGAGGCAGAGAGAGCAGGAAGAGAAGGGGGAAGGGAGGGGAGTGGGGGGGGGACAGCGGACTCTTCCGAGCTAAATCAGGACTGGACAACCCTTAATCCGCATAAAAGATCCGCTGAAACAATCCTAGTGGTAAAACTGAAAGCTCTCCACCAGCCAGTCACTTTACAATAAAGACATCCCACGCAGGGGATGCTGAGGCTATAGGCCTACTCTAATTTATCGAACCCCCATTTACAAAAACAAAATAGAATACAAACATCATTATACATTATCAACAAAACACATACATATAAAATGCCTACATTGCTAAATAATAACATCATAGGAAGCCCTAGTGACCACCTGGCAGAAAGCGTCCAATATTCCCAAGCTGATCCAACAGACCTCACACACAAATAAGGAGTCTTTGTCCCGGAAGAGTTTTCAAGAAAAAAGGTAGGTGATTGGTCTAGCGAAGAAGAAGATAGTATAGCAGATTGATAGAACAGAGCAGGAATGAGAAAGAGCAAATGAGAAAGACAGCGACAGTGGGAATTTAAAGCACTAAATTTCCAGAAAGTGGGGATACTATTTATACTGAAACCCCCGGCACCCCAACGGGGGATTGGGGGCGGGGGGGGGGGGGGGGGGGGGGGTGGGGGGGGGGGGGGGGGGGGGGGGGGGGGGGGGGGCAGTTAAAGGCTGGAGAATCAAAATGAAATTTGAACTTGAAGACAAACCACTCACAACATGAATGATTACTAACCCAAAATGATCATCATGTGGAGAAAATATCAAAACCATTGGCTGATATTCAAGACACCCACATAAATATTTTTAAAAAGGATTGTCTGCGCTGAACATGCTAAAGCAGTATTAAGCTCTGACCAAGCAAGTCTGTACACAATATGAAGTATGGCGGAGCTCTTTGAAGAAACCTGATTTTGAAATCACAGACTGGTTGACATGTATATAAAATGTACCCATTGCAATAATCGTGATTTATCAGGAATGATAAGGCTAAATAACATTGTCATGCTTACTACAAAACGTTGAAATATATGCACTTTTTTTAAATAGCAAACACAAAGGTTTGTGCTGGTGGACAGCTTTTCCCGCACGCCTGTGGTAATGTTGCTGTCTTGCATAGTGCGATCCTCAATGTTGGTAGACATGCTCATGGCGCATGCTGGGGGGCAAAAGTGATCTGTAACTAAGCAAAGCAGTGTACAGCAACAAAACACGGAAACTTGTATCATGGCTCCTAAATTAAAATAAATCACGTTTTACTGCTGAGCAACTCATACGCTTGCTGCAAACATTCAGTCAGCGTAATAGGACTTCGTCTTGCAAGTTGCATTCATGTCTGCTTGTCACATACAGGATCTATTTGTGTACACAGGCAAACAATTTTGCTTTTAAACATTTTTTAAACTTTTTGTCAGCACTATAAGTATGAATTGTTTGTGTGGAGTTCTGCACTATACAAGCCTATATCACCATCTTCATCACCACTATACTTTGTATTCTCTGACACGATGTGTACCAGTGTATATAATTACATACAAAATGTTGCAACAAGTGCCAACACAGGACACTAATAAAGTTGGTATCGATGAAGACAATTATCAATGAATGATCACTTGCGTATTGCGCACAACAAAAGTCCATAGCGATGGTGGTTAACACTATAGTGACTAGAACTGCGGTGGCCCAAACCCCCTGCCAGCCTGAGCCCGCCTTCAAGACACCTCCAGAAAACCAGTTCGCTTACATTAAGTCCAATCACCACCAAATGTTGAGCGCTAAATAAAAAAAGGACTCCCAGTCCAGCCATACTATTCATAAAGAAAAGAAAAAAGAGATTTTTCTTATATAGCGCACTTACAAGCTCAGAGAGCTTCTCAAGGCGCTGGCATGTAATATCCAGCAATCACAAAATAGTTTGCTGAAGTCAGGATTTGAACCCACGTTACCCAAGACGCACTCACACAAGTCGTGCGCTCTGACCACTGAGCTATCCTTGCCACCAAAAAATTTTAGGCAAGCTTCAAAACGGGGAAGCAAACGTGAGTCTTTTACCTCGTATCACTAAAACAATTTGAGATGCGACCCGTCGGTGAGCGATGCTATTATGCTGCCACAACTTCAGTCGCTGCCCGTCGCGGATGTGTAAAGTCCATAACTTCAGTCGCTGCCCGTCGCGGATTTTTAAAGTCCACAACTTAGTCTTCACTCCACCACATTGTATAAAAATAGCAGATCTTCAATGAAGGAGGTAAGCATGTTGTTTTCTTTTCCAAGCCTCAGTTATGTGTAAAGAACGTGTAACTACAACTTGGAAGAATGTGGCAAAGAACATTTCGTTTACAAAGTTCCAAAAGCTCTATTTCTAAGTCCCATCTATCAAAAGAGATTTCAATCATACAACATGTTGCACATAACAGATTTTATCATTTTGCATAACGTGCCAGTCCATTTTGATTGATGCAGGCTTGTGTTGGTGAGATAAGAATCTCTCGAACATTGTTTTATCATGTGGAGTGAATTATATTATCATCAGTTGAAATGATTGATGCAGGCTTGTGTTGGTGAGATAAGAATCTCTCAAACATTGTTTTATCAAGTGGAGTGAATTATCATCAGTTGAAATGATTGATGCTGGTGTCAGGATTTGCTATAAAAGGGCTGCTTCATGAAGCATTCAGTAATAGTGAAAATTAAACTTTCCCTCGCTGCAGCCTCAAGCAGGCTAAGTTAGGACTGTGCATAAAAATGTTCTTTCAATCACACATTTTTGTCCTTTCAAGGTGAACTTCTGTCATTTGAAAGTACTGACGCTGTTTCTCGTGCAATGCTTCTCCTAATGTTGAAGAAAAAGCATGTTCACCGTTACTACAGTCTCATGTGGGAGAGTTAGGGTTCTCCACAATGTGTTCTTTCTGGAGGAACTTCCTGTCGATGGAGATCTTAGCGCAGCTGTCCAGCAGCCTTGGTGTAGGAACCCGGTCCTGGATCGTCATGGCAACGTTGTTGCGAGTGTCAAACTTCATCATGGCGTCGCAGAGAGCTCGGCTGGGGCCTGGCCCGACCTTTTGACCTCCCAACACATACAGGACTCCTCGCCGTTGAACCAGGCCAAAGTGGACACGGTCAAAGTTTTTGATGATTCCGACTACCTTCGTTGTCCCCTCATCTGGCGAGTGTTTGATCACCTGCAGATTGGAAAAATAATGGCCGAGCGTAAGCAATTTTTACTGTCCAAAAACAATGAAAAAGTGCTTTCTGATAGTACAAACGATATTATAGCCAAGTTGATAAAGTCACACAAAGCAGTAAAACAGATGTGTCAAGTCACATAATAATAATAATAATAATAATAATAATAATAATAATAATAATAATAATAATAATAATTATTATTATTATTATTATTATTATTATTATTATTATTATTATTATTATTATAATTATAATACTGGATGCTATATGCTCGCTTTTTCACCAATCAGGCTCAAAGCACGGCGATCTGTACTAACATACACGTTCACAAATTTCATCCACTCACACACAACAAACACACACCTATCACTCAAATAGGTGGTGTAAAGGCAGGAAAATCGCTATCAGAAGACAGAGAGGAAATCCAATGTTATTTGTGAAATGTAAGATTACCAACACCATTATTGAAGGGAGGAAGGAAACCGAAGTACCTAGAAAACTCTCGTTGACCTCAATAGTTTCGTACCTAAATCTCATAAGTTTGCCCCTTGCGGGAATCGAACCCGCGACCTTCAGCTCAGAAAACCGGCAACTAATCCACTGCGCCACGAGGCCACCCTACTCTCATTCTATACTGTATACACGATCCTGCACACTGTGCCCTCTCCATACTAGCAGGAAAGGTAAACATTAAAACATTATGGACCTCCCCTTTTCTCAGGAGCAGGGTAGTGCTCTCCCTTGCTGCCCTACTTTTCAAGGTACTCAACAGAGCCAAGTACCCACCATGGCAAACGTTATGCGCTGTTTCATTCTGTGTGCCAATCAGCAGAGGTTGAATCCAGGTACTAACCTGGTCCCATCTAAGTGGATAACTGGGTTGAAAGAAGCTTCACACGAAAAAAGCTGGCCTATGCCCTAACCACTACAATTTGCGCCACACAACAAAATGTTAACGTTAAAAATGACAACACCTACCTTTCCATCAAACAGAATGAGATAGGTGTCAGAGTCACACATGACAGCACGCGACAGTTTGCAGTTGACGGGGAGCGCCGCGATGACCGTGACTGTCCGTGCCGCCGTGTCGTAACACTGGACCACGCAAGAGTCGGTGCGGTCACTTTTCTCTCCCCCGTATATGAAGATCCGGTCGTCCAGCGCGGTGGCTGAGACGGAGCTTGCTGGCTGGACTAGCTGTGCTACCTCTGTCCATTCCCCTAAGGACATGGTAAATTTATTTATTTATTAATTTAATTCATTTATTTATTTGTTAATACATGAAGCTTATCTATATATTGATGTACAGCTATTTATTTCTTGGACTAGCTGAACTACCATTGACCGATGAGTGATTCTGTAATAATCCTGTCAAAGTTTCACTCTTATATAGCCAGCGCCACAATGCGGTACACAAGCCATTAGACAACACGATGACCTGCTCACAGTGTTGAAAAAACGTAAACTCCGATGGTATGGCCACGTCACCAGATCATCAGGTCTTGCAAAGACCATCCTGCAAGGCACAGTGCAAGGAGGTAGAAGAAGAGGGAGGCTGAAAAAGAGGTGGGAGGACAACATTCGAGAATGGACTGGTTTGACACTGAGCGAAACAATCAGGGTTGCTGAGGACAGGGAAAGATGGAGTACGCTGGTTAAACGATCATCTGTGGTGCCCCTACGACCTCCGAGTTATGTAATAGGATAGGATAGGATAGGACAATGCGGGATGTACACAAAAGCAAAGGGAAATAAACTGCAGCTAAGACAACCAACTGAGCGAAATCTGCAAACCACCTGAACACATTAAACCCATGCTTCAGTCCTTGCATTGGCTTCCAGTTGAAAAACGTACTGACCATAAAATCCTGTTGCTTGCCTACTGATGCATGAGAAAGTCTGCTCCAATGTATCTACAGGAGGTGGTTGCTACTTATGAACCCACCTTGTCGCCTTCCTTCTTCTCCCAAGTCCTGGGTTTGTTTGCCAGCTTCTGACGTTACCAACAGAAAGCTTTCTAGGATGAGAGCTTTCAAGAACGCAGTCCCAAAGATCTGGTATCCTCTGCTGGTGTCTCTGAAGAATACTGAAACTCCTGTAGCCTTCAAGAAAAGACTGCAGGCGCATATTTTCGCCTCAAGTGGAATCAAATTTTGCTAAGCACCATTGTGATTCACTGTCTGTTCCACTACCCCTTGCCCCAACCGAATGTGTCTGTCGTATTGTTTTAGTGTTCCTGTATTCTCCTTACAGCACCCCCAGCCTCATCAGCCATCCCAGCAAGGTCCTCCTGAAAATAATACTCAACGGGTTGAAACCCCAAGCTGAACAAATCATAGCTGAAGAGCAAGCAGGATTCAGGGCAGGGCGAAGTACAACGGAACAGATTTTCAACCTCGGAATAATGTGCGAGAAATACCGACTGCACCAACAACATATCTATCATGTGTTTGTAGACTTCAAGAATGCGTTTGACCGAGTCTGGCATGCAGCTCTGTGGGCAAACATGAGAGTGTATAACATCAGCCCTAACATTATTGAAGTTATCAAAAACCTGTATGACAAAGCTACCAGTGCAGTCTTCCACAACAGCGCCATTTGAAACTGGTTCAGAACAACAATCGATGTGTGTCAAGGGTGCCTACTCACTCTCCAACACTCTTTAACATCTTCCTAGAGCGCATCATTCCAGATGCCCTTGCAGATTACAAAGGCACAGTCAGCAGAGGGGGTAGAGCAATCTCCAATCTCCGTTTTGCGGATGACATTGATGGATTGGCTGGAGAGGAACAAGAACTTGAACAGCTGGTACAGAGGCTTGACACCACCTCCAGAGCCTATGGAATGAAAATAAGTGCAAAGAAGACCAAAATGATGACCAACAACAACAATGGCATCAACATGGACATCAAAGTCCAAGGCCAATCCCCCAACACCGTGCATAGCTTCAAATACTTAGAAGCCATTGTATCAGACAATATGCCCCGACAGGACGTCCTCTCCAGGATCGCACAAATAACTGCTGCCCTGACAAGGTTGAATCCCATTTGGAAAGATAGGACGATCAGTCTACATTACAATGTAAGGCTGCTGTGCTCCCTTGTCATCTCCATCTTCCTATATGCTTGCGAAACATGGACCATCACAGATCTACAACAAAGAATACAAAGCATGGAGATGAGGTGCTACAGAAGACTTCTGGGCATTTTCTATACCCAGAACATCGCCAACATTGAAATCCGACAGACCATCACACAAGCCATTGAACAGCACGATGACATGCTCACAGTGATGAAGAAACGGAAACTCCGATGGTATGGCCACATCACCAGAGCATCAGGCCTTGCAAAGACCATCTTGCAAGGCACGGTGCAAGTAGGCAGAAGAAGAAGAAGACAGAAAAAGATGTGGGAGGACAACATTCGAGAATGGACTGGCTTGACACTGAGCGAAGCCTTGAGGGTTGCTGAGGACAGAGAAAGATGGAGTACGCTGGTTAAACAATCATCTGTTGTGGCCTTAAGACCTTCGAGTTCCGGGATAGAATAGGACAGGATAGGATAGGTATTCTCCTTATGCGCAGCAAGCATGCTTCGAGATGGATACCTGCGCGTTTGAAGTGTACGTCATCATCATCATTTGGGCACAGTTAATCCTGTACAGCTACATAGAAGACAAACACTGGCACACTTATAACAGGAGAATGATCGATTTGGAAGCATGTATGTCACACAATGGCGCTGGCTGCATTAGTGTGAAACTTTTACAGGAGTATCTCCTGTCCAAATGTTGCTAAAGATAGGCAGACTTTAGCTGCAGTGATGTCCCTTTGCCCTCTCTCTCTCTCACGGTACAAAGCACTCACCTGAGTCCAGTTCATATTCCTCAATGGAGTTCTGCACCCTGGCTCCCTCTTCCAGCTCGGAGTTGAAGCCACCGATAGCGTAGATCTTGTTGCCACTGGCAACCATGGCGTGTCGCCGTCGTCCTTTTTTCAATTTGGCACGCACCTGAGTCCACTTGTTCTTCTTGGCTCGAAATCTGAGAAGACAGCCACAGAAAACGGTAAACTGAAGTTTTTGAGCATAAGTAAACAAGCAATGATTGTGCCAAAAATTCTGCTTGTAAATGTCACATACTGCTGAAGCAACAGACATGCCTACTTCAAATTTCAAATGTCAGTAATTTTGTTTGTTACCAAAATATCAAATTTCAGGGACAATGCTTCATGGCTTGATACACAGGAATTCCTCTGTGTATATCTGTCAATAGCACTGCATGCGAACTTTTACCAGGGTGGAGAACAACTAAATCAAGAAATCTCTTAAAACCGGCTGGGGCCCAGGGGCCGCCTTAGGCCCCGGTGGGGTACAGGGGCCAAGCCCCTGTAGGGGCATGGAAGAAAATGAATTTATGCAATTTTGAAAGTAATTTAGGGCCTCTCATGAAAGCAAAGAGCACAAAGTAAACATGAATAGAAACAACAACAAAAAATGTTTTATGCACATGGCCTTTCAAAAAAGTTAAGAATCTTGATTTGTAGGCCTAACAAAGTTTGAGGTCCACCACTGTTACACACAAACTCCACATTTCCAATGCAATAGGCTTCTTCAGTTTTTGTCACATAAGCAGCACAGTGGCAGACAGTTGGCAGCGCTGTTAGAAGATTATGTTATCTTTGTTGGTCTACGAAAATAGCCATTTTTTGGATGAGCGGTAAAGCTAACGAAAAGTAGCCTAGCTTATTCCAATGAGCGAGTTGAATGTCTCCGTTTGGGACTGTTGCTTTATTGGCATGTGAGTATGTGTAACATGAGGTCACTTGTGCTAGAAGTCAGTTGGACTAGAAGTATTACTGCCAGGCTTGGTAGTGTGTAGTGAATTAGTACTGGATCAATCTCCAGCACCATGGCGGGGCAACTCAGTGGTGGTTCCGGCCTGCTCACCATAAAAGGTATTGGGTACGTGAAAACTTATATTTTATTTTGTGGGCGACTCTGTTGACTCTGCATGCTTGCGTGAGGTTGCACTTTGTTTTGGCATGGCTTTGTTAGTACGCAGGGGTGGTGTTGAGTAGAAGCGTGAATGTGTATGACAGTTATTTAGTCATTCTTCATGCAGTACATATTCCAAATCATCTTCATGTATTCCATTTTCATCTTGTGTTTATAATAATGTGCGGATATTATACTGATGTTACTTGAATATGTATTGAGACAATTTTGGTGGAATTTCTGTGCAGTTAGCTAGTGCCATCATGAAGGACTATAGTTAGTGATGCAGAGCTGGGACAAATAAGTTAGATGGAGAGAGGGGGAGGAATGAGAAGGGGAATAGTGGGAACATTGGATACATCTGGGACAGACTGCGATTACCTTGGATGCATTAACTACTGCAGGCTTACCTCACCTTTTTCTATTATACGTACTTCACCTCTGCTCTTCATTCGGTCCTGATTTGGCTAGGAAGAGTCCCCTAGACCTCAAGCAATAATCATGTAATGTAATGTAATGCTCTTCATTGTGAAGTGGTTTCTACCTGATAGCCTGTCTTCGTCCAAGCCACTGTCTACCCCTTTCTTCGTGACTAACCTGCGTCGGTCTCCACTCCTGACCACGTGTGTGACATTTGTTGAAACCGGAAGTGGCAAGTTCAGGGCAAGCTCCAATCATCTTACCTAGCGGATCCGGATCGAACCTCATCTCTCCGAAAAGGTGTAGATGTCCCCATCAACTGTCTATTCCATTTCCTTCTCCCTCCTCCTTGTGACTTTGACTTTCTCTATTTTCATGTTTATGCCGTTGTGATTGTTAATTGTTTTCATTCCATCACTTGTACTAAGCTTAGCGTGTGTCAGTGAATGTTAGTTGTTTTAGTTGAATAAATAAAGTGTGATTGGAATTGTGGTCATAAATCTTTGTCATTTGTTATATGTTGTGTGTGTTTGTACCTCCTTTCATTTCTTGTCTCATCAACTGAAGGACGTCCAGCCGATCAGGAGCGCTTGTGTGAGTGTATGTTTATATGTGAGTGCATGCGTGTATACATGTGTCTGATCGGTTTGCAACAAACAAACAAACAAAACAAACTGAAAAATTAAATAAAATTAAATATTTTGGGGTTTATGTTGAAAATATGCATAGAGAAGTGACCTCATGAAGCAATTTTGCAGCAGGCCTCCACCGGTGATGAAGATGTCGTTGTCGTGGACACAGGAAGCAAACTCAATGCCAGGGTCGTGCGGAAGAGAGGCTAAGGTGTACCACTGTCGAGCGTTGAAACTGTATGCGAAAACATCTTTTGACCTGAAATAACATTAACAAGAGTATTTTTCAATCAAACATTAGTAAGCTAAATAGACGAAAGGAAAGCAATCATGTCACGCTTGCTCATACATACAAAATACAGCAAAAACGAAGTGATTGCCTCCCCTTTTTCTCACAATAACTCTTTTGGACTCGTAATTAATAAACAAAGAAATTATTTTTATTATTATTTTTTTTTCTTCTAAAGCACAACAAATGTTAAAGTTTTACTCAGTCATTTCTAATACTGTTCAAGCTAGAATAAAAAACAAAAAAATTATGATTGCCAGCCAGATTTGCCTGGCTTTCCTTTAGCAGTGGAAGGGGAAAAAAACGATAGCTACATCTTAGACTAACCCTTAGACCTTACCTGACATAAGGAGGTTTAGGCGTCTCACCGCCGGATAAAACCACCAGCACATCCTCCAGCCTGGAACTCCGTCTCGGCGACATCAGTTCTGAGGAGAAGTCATGCCGTCTTGACGGCAAAAGCTGGAAGTTCTTGGCCTTGTCAACGGCTCGGAGAACATCAGTGTTGTCGCGCAGCATCTCGTTCTTACGGACAATGTCCATCAGATACTGGGCTCGCGCCAATGCCAGCCGAACACTGGTAAAGATGGTGGGAAGATGTTTGGCTCTTTCTTCTTGGTCGTAGGATACCCACCTGTTGACACAACGTTGACAAAACATCACTAATTCAGTAAGCACAACAATGGCAGCAATTACAACAACAAAATTATTGGAAAAAGACGAAAGCGTTTTGTGTTTTCTGCCTGATGAAGAGCATTGTGTTGTTTTGTCTTTTGTGTGTGTCTAACTTAGCATTCCCTTAGCATATTTATCCATTCATTTGTTTCTGAATATTGTAAAATGTCCATAGTAGCAGCTTGGTGTTTTATTTAAATGTTATTATAAAATCATCAGAGGGGGCTTTCTTCTCCTTTTAATTCCATCTCTGCTTGATCTTTGTAAAAATCAACTTTTTCTCACGACACTTCATACAGTGTTCCACCTCCCACTAGTATCACCTCAGAGGCATACTAAATATCTAGGGTCATTCTGGTCGCTAGCTCCAGCAACCATACACAAACAGGTGGTCCTGGAGGGCAGGGGAGAGCAGTCGAACCATCAGTCCTAAATAACCTTAGAAAGTACGTAGGAATCCTTCACATGTTTCTGTTTAATTCTAATGCGGACAGGGTATTGACTTTTTCAAGTTGTCCAGTGCACTATATAACATTGAGTATTTTACTTTTTTTTACATTAACTCTGTCATTCTTGTTGCGCGGTTTGCTGTTCAGCTACTTCACATTTTAAATTTGTCTAGTCTTACCATTAAACCTTGCTGGCATTGCCCTCCACGTTAATAAACAAAATGCATCTGGAAAACATCAGGCCAGATATGGGTAATGACTGTGACTAAACATTTTAATTATTTCTAGAATAGAACAGTGGAATTACAGGAACGTTTCATATTCTCTCTCTCTCTCTCTCTCTCTCTCTCTCTCTCTCTCTCTCTCTCTCTCTCTCTGTCTTTCTCTCTGTGTCTCTGTCTCTCTCTTTATCTTAAAATGGAAGAGAAAGGAGCTTCAGTTTCTATTCAATATTCAGATGAATGTTGTGGCTGTGCCAAGTAACTGAAACTGCTCTAGTCTAAATAACACCACATAGATTTATGAACACAATGATGATAACTCTTAGGGTATTCACAACTTTCCGGCACCTCTCACAAAAACTCGTGGGTATCGCCATTATACATGAAAACGAGGTTAGAATGAAACCAAGTTCCGGTCTGGCTTGTTTTGCTTTTATCAAAGCTTGATGCGTGACTTTTAAACATGGCAAATTGCCGAAAACGACGATTGTTAGAGCCAGAAAACGAGTGGGATAAGTATAAAAACGGTGGAGGAAGTTCATGCTCAGTGAAAGGATGCAAAAAACAATTGTAGAGGCCTGTATTTGTGGCGACTTCGGAGGTGCGTCGATCATCGACAGAAAGTGAAACAGGACCTGAAGACTCTTGTAGTTTTCCATAGCTTCGCCATAGCGACCTTCACAAAACACGAAGTAGTTGACTATGTTAGGCGAGCGTTGTGGCCAAGTGGGCTAAGGCGGGACTAACTTGCCTTGTCCACAAGCCAGAAACCAATGGCGCCTGACAGGTGTGGGTTCAAGCCAGCATCTGGGCGTTATGTTTCTCCGAATATTTTTCAAAAACTCACAAATAATGTTAGGTAGGTAGGGTTTAGGCGCGCCACTGGCGATAGAAAGGGATAATAAACTGCAGCAAAAAAAAAAAAAATATGTGAGGGTACGATACTGGTGGCCCACTGTAAAACTTCCCATTGTACAACTTATGTTAATCTGATGAATAAAAATTGATGCAATAACAACAACAACACTGTAAACTTGACTCTGTCACAACTGGGACTTCAAATCCATCAGGCATTCTCTGCAAAACTTTCTCTTTATGCTCCCACCAACGCTTTCTCATGTGATTCGACATAATTATTCTTGAATATTTGGAAATAACTCACTAAAACACTCGGATAAACAATACGCGGAGAAAGAAACCGGAAGTATGTTTCACATGAGGGGATTCCCGTTGGTGCATAGGATAGCAGAAAAGTGTGAATACTATGACTGGTAGCAACAAAATATCTTAGCAGAACATGTACTCCACTTGTAGCATTTCATCAACACAGAAGCCGGGGAAGAAGGGAGTACGAGATCTGTGTGCATAGTCAGGAAAAAAAGGCGAAGCAAAAGCCGTAAGAACTCAGGAGTGAAAGGTGGTGGTGTTGTTGTAACCATTAACTGACCTTATAGACCCCATACACAAATGAGGAATTTTAAGACAGTTTTCAAGAAAAAAGGTAGGTGACTGACAAATTAAAAGAGTGAATACTGTAGACGACAGAAATGAAAAGCTAAGGCAGAAATTAAAGGAGTGACAGAAAAGAGGAAATTTGAAGCTCTAAATTTGCACTGCACAAAAGGGGTGACTATTTATATTAAAAGATCCCCAGGAATTCCCATGGGGGCGTCCTTTGGTGGGTGTCTTTCACGTATAGTTACTAATCCCTCCTCATGAAACATTGCTAGCGTGTGCCCAAACCAAGACGTTACTCCATCACCCAGGAGTGCAAGAGTTAACCGAAAAGTACAAACTTGATAGCAGTGTCGGTGACAAACTCTTCGTCTGCGGCACGTAGCGTATCGTCCTTCAGCATAGCCACCAGTTCTTCCGCCTCCAAGCCTAGAAACTCCTCTGTCTTGGACAGCTCTGTGTAGTGCTCCATCATGTAACTCCACGCCTGCAAACGCATTTGTATCATACTACAGAGAACATTGGTAGTGATGAAAGTGAGGATAGTGATGTTGGAGGGGACAATGGTGATGATGGCGAGTGCTCAGTGGGTGCTCTGGAGTTAGATCCCGCAGCGGCCAGCGCCTTGAGCCGGGAAAAGCGATATTTTCAGAATTATGAAATAAGTAAATAAAATGATGACGATGACGACTATGATGATGATGATGAAGAGGTGGTGGAATAGCAGGAAATTGTGTAGTACCATCCATGCCAGCAGAATGGTGAGGATGAACAGTATAACTTTATACAGTAGACATTTACATGTTAGGGGAGGGAGAAAGGGTTGTTGAGATGCATCTACACAACTAACAGTAATATTGTGATCGTCTTCTTCAGACATGTCAAACTTTTCATCTCAACATCCTATCCTCTTATCTATGTTTTGTGTGACTGTACCGAGTACCTGTATACTTTCACCTTTAAATTGTATACTTTCACCGTTAACTTGTATACTTTCACCGTTAACTTGTATACTTCTACCATTAATTTATATACTCTTACCATTAACTTGTACACTCTTACTGTTAACTTGTATACTCTTACCGTTAACATATATACTTTTACTGCTAACTTATAAAGTTACTTTTAACTTATATACTCTTACCGTTAACTTATACCCTCTTACTGTTAGCATGTATACTCTTACCGTTAATGTATACCCTCTTACTGTTAGCATGTATACTCTTACCGTTCACTTATACCCTCTTGCTGTTAACATGTATACTCTTACCGTTAACTTATACCCTCTTACTGTTAGCATGTATACTCTTACCGTTAACTTATACACTCTTGCTGTTAGCATGTATATTCTTACTGTTAACTTATACCATCTTGCTGTTAGCATGTATACTCTTACTGTTAATGTATGTACTTTACCATTAACTTATTACTTTATCATTAACTTATACACTCTTACAATTAACTTATGAACTTCTAATGTTAACTTATACACTCTTACCATTAACTTATGTACTGTTATTGTTAACTTATATACTTGCTTTTGAACAACATCTATTACCTTTTAATGGTGGACAAATGTTTACGCAGAATATTGTACACTCGGAAAATAATAATAATGAATTAATAAACAAACTGCTATATTTTAATGCTTGGACTCACTCGGTTGCTGAGGTGCATGCAGCTGTGCCAGTGGGCCAGCCTCCACCGTGAAATACAGTTGCTTACAGACAAGCTCTTGCACAGGAACTCCTCACACCGTCTTTGCAAGCACTCCATCTGTAGCACTGCAGCTCCTTTCAACACCTGTCACAAACCCCACAAAAACAATAAGAGGAGATGAGAGTATAAACTGAGGCGTAGCATGTGCGCACACATTCCATGGCACAGACTTGAACCTGAAACTCGGGTTTGATGTATTCTAGTGGCTTATGTCGTCTGAGCTTTCTCAGGCGTTGTTGGGCGACCAGCAATTATGGGCAGGTCTCATCACAGACCTGCAACTGAATTCTATCACAGCAAGGATGACAATGCCTTGTTGTTTCATGCGAACGCAGCACAATTTACAAACGATAAAAGCAATTTTCAACAGGAAGGGACTTTTCAACTACACTGCTTTCTTTTTTTTTTTTTTTTACTTTAAAGATTCCACGAGTGACAAAATGAGCTGACCTCTTCAGCGTTGATTTCCTTGACGATGTCGTAGCCGCAGTAAATATAGGTCAGGATGTCTTTGAACACGTCATAGTCGATGCCCTCAATCTTCACCAGCCCCGTCACACTCTCCTTCATTCCTGGCAACACAGGAATGACACATACAAGGTAAAAAAGGTGTTCCCAATCTTCACCAGCCCCGTCACACTCTCCTTCATTCCTGGCAACACAGGATTGACACATACAAGGTAAAAAAGGTGTTCCCAATCTTCAACAGCCCCGTCACGCTCTCCTTCATTCCTGGCAACACAGGAATGACACATACAAGGTAAAAAAGGTGTTCCCAATAATCTCCCCTTTCTCTGGGCCAGCTTAATGAAGAAAGTGTCCACCTCCTCCTCTCCCTCATCTTCCCCTGGGTCTAACCTAGAGCAGGTATGCCTCGTGGCGCAGTGGATAAGTCGCCGGTTTCCTATGCCGAAGGTCGCGGGTTCGATTCCCGCGAGGGGCGAACGTATATGTGACTTAGGTACGAGACTATTGAGGTCACCGAGGGTTTTCTCCGGGCACTCCGGTTTCCTCCCTCCCTTCAATAATGGTACAGGACGCAGTCAATATAAAAATTTCAAAAATAAAATATTCGATTTTCTTCTGTCTTCTAATAGCGATCTCCCTGCCTTTACACCACCTGTTTGAGTGATGATTGTGTATTTGGTGTGTGTGAGGGTGGATGAGACAGGTGAGCGTGTATGTTGGTATAGATCACCGCGCTTTGAGCCTGATTGATTTGGGGAAAGGCTCGTATATAGCATCCTGTATTATTATTATTATTATTATTATTATAGGTACCCACCCATCCACAGCTGACATCGATCAGTGGACTAGGGGTGGGTCGTGCGCCTTGTTTCATTCTGTGTGTGCTGTTTGGATGGTTGCCTTCAAACTATGGTCACCCATCCAAGTAATAACCGTGCTGGGCGTTGCTTAATCTAAGACATTCCTAGCGTGTGCCCAAACTACAACAGACTGCACCACCCATTGACAGATAACCTCAGCCGAACTACCCCCCCCCCCATCACTCCCCTCTCCCTCCACCATTACAACCCAACCTTGCCCAAAAGCAAATAAAAATTTATTTTTATTTTACCTGAAGAAAACATGGCCTCAAAGTAAGGTGAGACGGCCGCCAAAATGGCTTTGTGGCATTTGAAGGTGTAGCTACCAGCCATGATAGTGGTGTCGGAAAATTTCTCATTGTTTAACAGCCGATGAAGGCCGCTGGACAGAGTGTCCAAGTATTGCACTCGCCACGACACTGGTGCCTCCGTCATGGCTGACATACTGAGCACCTTGCCTGATCGGTATTTGCCTTTTCGATTGTGCTGCAAAATGCAAAAATAAAACTTGCATACTAAAATATATTTTGATAGGAAATAATCATGTTAACTATTACCATTACTATCTGAATTAGCTTGTTGAAATCACATGCCGTTGCATGTATGTGTGTGTCGGTGCGGTCACACTGCGTAGCTGGAGATCGGCTGACGTTTAGGTTATCTCTTCTCTAATCTCTGCCGCTTGTTATAAAACCTACTAATTATGGTGGGTGACGTAATGTAGTTGAATCATGAAGTCTCCCTCTCGTTTTGTTTGGGAGGGGAAGGGAGAAGCAATACTTCATGAAAACCTGCAACATATGTGTAACCGGCGGCAGGGTTTGGGGAGAGACGACGCAAGCCTCGGTCAGTCTCAGCTAAGCAGGGTGGAGTGTGTGTGCATGTGGCTACTTGTATATTACAAGCCACAGGCCAAATTTTCACCGTAAGTATTTGTGAATAAAGATTTCTTGATGTGATCTGACTTGACACAGACACACCTAATACTAAAATGAACCAAAGCATATATATAAAACACCTTGCCTCCCACAGGCACCATAACACATCTGTGTCCGTTCAAACATCAGTCATCTCTGTCCTTCACACATCAGACGAGCTATTCATCAAAGCGCACAATCAACATGACACAAACAATGACTTATTTCACTATCAATTAATTAGAAGCTTTGTCTAACATGCATTGTCTAACATGCATTATCCACCACATACCACTCACATACAAAATCACCTCTAGTAAGATATTTGCACTGTGAAAGTTATCGTTTTGAATGCTGGCATGCGCTGCTGCGGCAAAAAAAATCTCCATCTTTACCCTGCAGTTACTTTGTCCAAATCCTTATTATAGGATGGGATCTAACGGGTGATGATTAAACAACTACTGTTCTCCTTTCACACTTGTTTTCTTTACATACAAAATCAAACAATCATTGGACGTGCTCCCCAACTTTAAACAATTATTTTATTCTAGGATGAGTAATATGTACAAAAAAACTGCATGCTAAACCGAGCTAGAATAAAACATGTGACAATGAAATGACATTCATTACAGCTTGACGGCCTGTTGCTCAACCTACACTACTACTACTACTACTACTACTACTACTACTACTACTACTACTACTACTACTACTAACTACTAACTACTAACTACTACTACTACTACTACTACTACTACTACTACTACATTTCATAGAATTATTATGAGTACCAAAAACATCACAGAACTATATACATTTATTAGAATCGTTGCATTGTCATATTTCTTAATTCCCTTTTCCAACAAACACTATGGGTATCACTAACTGCCAACTTTTTGCAGGCCAACAATTTCAAATACACTCACAAATGTATGACTCATACTTTGTATATTGTCTTAAAACCTACTAAAATGTCTAAAACAATCAAACAGTAGACAAGTATCATTGCTTAGAACAAAAAAGTTGTAGACTAGATAGCTGCTGAAATCACCAATTTAACACTAAGAATTTCAGAATATTGAAAAAGCACTTTCTATTCAGAAACTAAAATGAAACACCATTTTATTTTTTAACTTTAATTTAACGAGCATTTATAATCTAGAGCACAATGCAGTGTTGTACAAAAACAACAACCAATTGTCCCTGCCATACTCAAAATATTTCCTTATAAGTTATAACCTCCTTCACAGACATGTACTATAACTGACACTAGTACAATTGCTATGGGATATATCATATAATATCTCATTCGATCTGAGCTGGATAATATTAGTAACATATTAGCGAAGATCGAAGAAGTCAAATCAACAAGGTGGCAAGCCATTCAAATGTATTTCCAGACACTCTCACACACCGCCGAAGAAAGAAGCATTTCCAAAAGTGTTTAATTTTTTTCGGCAGTGTTGTGCCGCAGCTTTGTCTTAAAGAAGCAAAATGAAAACATGGGCTGATGGGCAAACATTGGAGCTATCTAAAAGCCTAACATTCTCAAAATCTGTTTTAAGCCAAGCAAAACCTGGTTACTAAATGATGAAAAAACAGCGACCTTGACCTCTGACAAATTTCAAATATGAACGCTATAAAACGTTTAGCAACAGTTAAAGTAACTAGCAGGGCAAAGCCCATATGACTCACATGCTCCTTATGGAGCTCAATATTTAACATGAAAATGAGTGCCCAGGAAAAACATGAAATGGTGGCATAAAAATGCAAAGTAATAACGACTTTGATCTTCTATGCTCTTGACCTTGAGGTGACATTGACCTCTGACTCCAAGTACACTCAGGTACTATCAAATAAAGTACAACAAAAGATGCATTATGCCCCCCTCCCCCTCCCCACCAAAAAAAAAAAAAAAAACCAAAAAAAAACAAAAAAAAAAAAAAAAAAAAACTGACCTTGGGTTGACCTTGATCTTGAGTGACTTGACCTAGACCCTCACATGATCTCTCATGCATGTCTGATCAAATAACCCAATGTTGTTGCCTCCTATGGGTGAAATAAAGAGCCATTCCGTTGTATGATTACCTAATTTTGTTATGTTTTTGCAAGGCCTAAAATAATCTTTACCTTCAAGATCAATGCAAAAACGGAACACATGAAAGATCAATCTATTATCTCTAAATACAACAAGTTTGGACTTATTATCTCTCATAGTTAAGGGTCAAGGTCACTTCAAAGTACTTATACAAACCTATTTTGGACAGTGAGATTGACCAAATTTGCGGAGTATGTAATAATGTGTGTCGCATCGATATCTATCACATTACAAAGGATCATAAATTCGATATTAATAACCTATAAAAAAGTAAAAATGTGTGAAAAATGGTTAGTTTTTGACTACTATTTTGATGAGTCTGTGACCTTGACCTTGAAGTCCTTCATTCACTGATCATTTTCGAGCACTTGTGGGTATACACTATCTTGCCAAGTTTGGTTATGATAGTTAAATAGGCTCTGAGTACTTAGCCACTTTTAAAGTTTTTGACAGACCGACGGCGGATGGTGGACAAACAGATGTACAGATTTTTTTTTCCAATATAATTTTTGCACTATTTAGGACTCATCTCACACAGATCTGCAAAAATCTGGATTTTTTTTTTTTTGGGGGGGGGGAGGGGAGTTGGCAAGGTTGAGAAAAGGGAGAAGGAGTGAGTACATACATTTACATTGCTATGTTTGTCTGTCAAAAATAATCAAAATCTGTTCAGTTATTTCTAAAATAAGGCAAAAACTGTTTTTTGAAGAAGAACAAAAAAAGGTAAATTCAGAGTTACAGACTGACCAACTGACTGCAACTGACTGACCAGCAACTGGACTGTCACTGAATGATTGGACAGCCTGTATACCAAAAATCAACAAAATTGTTCAAACGTGCTTATCAACAAAGTCATTTCAACGACTTTGATCTTTGTGATACTGCAAATAAGATGGCACGAGAGCCTGGCCACTAACCTAGGTATGGCACAAGAGCCTAGCCACTAACCTAGTGTATGGAACAAGAGCCTAGCCACTAACCTAGGTATGGCACGAGAGCCTGGCCACTAACCTAGGTATGGCCCGAGAGCCTAGCCACTAACCTAGGTATGGCAAGAAAGCCTAGCCACTAACCTAGTGTATGGCACAAGAGCCTAGCCACTAACCTAGTGTATGGCACGAGAGCCTGGCCACTAACCTAGGTATGGCCCGAGAGCCTAGCCACTAACCTAGGTATGGCAAGAAAGCCTAGCCACTAACCTAGTGTATGGCACAAGAGCCTAGCCACTAACCTAGTGTATGGCACGAGAGCCTGGCCACTAACCTAGGTATGGCACGAGAGCCTTGCCACTAACCTAGGTATGGCACGAGAGCCTAGCCACTAACCTAGTGTATGGCACGAGAGCCTGGCCACTAACCTAGTGTATGGCACGAGAGCCTAGCCACTAACCTAGGTATGGCACGAGAGCCTCGCCACTAACCTAGTGTATGGCACGAGAGCCTGGCCACTAACCTAGGTATGGCACGAGAGCCTAGCCACTAACCTAGTGTATGGCACGAGAGCCTGGCCACTAACCTAGGTATGGCACGAGAGCCTAGCCACTAACCTAGTGTATGGCACGAGAGCCTGGCCACTAACCTAGGTATGGCACGAGAGCCTAGCCACTAACCTAGGTATGGCACGAGAGCCTCGCCACTAACCTAGGTATGGCACGAGAGCCTGGCCACTAACCTAGTGTATGGCACGAGAGCCTGGCCACTAACCTAGGTATGGCACGAGAGCCTAGCCACTAACCTAGGTATGGCACGAGAGCCTAGCCACTAACCTAGTGTATGGCACGAGAGCCTGGCCACTAACCTAGGTATGGCACGAGAGCCTGGCCACTAACCTAGGTATGGCACGAGAGCCTAGCCACTAACCTAGGTATGGCACGAGAGCCTGACCACTAACCTAGGTATGGCACGAGAGCCTCGCCACTAACCTAGGTATGGCACAAGAGCCTGGCCACTAACCTAGGTATGGCACGAGAGCCTGGCCACTAACCTAGGTATGGCACAAGAGCCTAGCCACTAACCTAGGTATGGCACGAGAGCCTGGCCACTAACCTAGGTATGGCACAAGAGCCTAGCCACTAACCTAGGTATGGCACTAGAGCCTAGCCACTAACCTAGGTATGGCACGAGAGCCTGGCCACTAACCTAGGTATGGCACTAGAGCCTAGCCACTAACCTAGGTATGGCACGAGAGCCTAGCCACTAACCTAGTGTATGGCACTAGAGCCTGGCCACTAACCTAGGTATGGCACGAGAGCCTAGCCACTAACCTAGTGTATGGCACGAGAGCCTGGCCACTAACCTAGGTATGGCACTAGAGCCTAGCCACTAACCTAGTGTATGGCACTAGAGCCTAGCCACTAACCTAGTGTATGGCACGAGAGCCTGGCCACTAACCTAGTGTATGGCACTAGAGCCTAGCCACTAACCTAGTGTATGGCACTAGAGCCTAGCCACTAACCTAGGTATGGCACTAGAGCCTAGCCACTAACCTAGTGTATGGCACTAGAGCCTAGCCACTAACCTAGGTATGGCACGAGAGCCTGGCCACTAACCTAGGTATGGCACTAGAGCCTGGCCACTAACCTAGGTATGGCACGAGAGCCTGGCCACTAACCTAGGTATGGCACTAGAGCCTGGCCACTAACCTAGGTATGGCACGAGAGCCTAGCCACTAATCTAGTGTATGGCACGAGAGCCTGGCCACTAACCTAGGTATGGCACTAGAGCCTAGCCACTAACCTAGTGTATGGCACTAGAGCCTAGCCACTAACCTAGTGTATGGCACGAGAGCCTGGCCACTAACCTAGTGTATGGCACTAGAGCCTAGCCACTAACCTAGTGTATGGCACTAGAGCCTAGCCACTAACCTAGGTATGGCACTAGAGCCTAGCCACTAACCTAGTGTATGGCACTAGAGCCTAGCCACTAACCTAGGTATGGCACGAGAGCCTGGCCACTAACCTAGGTATGGCACTAGAGCCTGGCCACTAACCTAGGTATGGCACGAGAGCCTGGCCACTAACCTAGGTATGGCACTAGAGCCTGGCCACTAACCTAGGTATGGCACGAGAGCCTGGCCACTAACCTAGGTATGGCACTAGAGCCTAGCCACTAACCTAGGTATGGCACGAGAGCCTGGCCACTAACCTAGGTATGGCACTAGAGCCTGGCCACTAACCTAGGTATGGCACGAGAGCCTGGCCACTAACCTAGGTATGGCACGAGAGCCTAGCCACTAACCTAGGTATGGCACAAGAGCCTGGCCACTAACCTAGGTATGGCACGAGAGCCTAGCCACTAACCTAGGTATGGCACGAGAGCCTGGCCACTAACCTAGGTATGGCACTAGAGCCTGGCCACTAACCTAGGTATGGCACGAGAGCCTAGCCACTAACCTAGGTATGGCACAAGAGCCTGGCCACTAACCTAGGTATGGCACAAGAGCCTGGCCACTAACCTAGGTATGGCACGAGAGCCTAGCCACTAACCTAGGTATGGCACAAGAGCCTGGCCACTAACCTAGGTATGGCACGAGAGCCTAGCCACTAACCTAGGTATGGCACAAGAGCCTGGCCACTAACCTAGGTATGGCACGAGAGCCTAGCCACTAACCTAGGTATGGCACAAGAGCCTGGCCACTAACCTAGGTATGGCACTAGAGCCTGGCCACTAACCTAGGTATGGCACGAGAGCCTAGCCACTAACCTAGTGTATGGCACGAGAGCCTGGCCACTAACCTAGGTAATGTTTTTATGAAGTTTGGTCAAAATCCGTACAGTGGTTGCCGAGATAAAGCCTGCAACAAAACCACAGCCAGACAGAAGGCCGACCAACAGGCCAACATTTGGCTAGTTCTCATTCCCAAATAGTTAAAAGTATTTCCCTGTAATATGACCAAAATACAAAATCTGAAGATAACACCTACAGAACTAAGAGTATAGTATAGTCTTAGGCCGTTAGCTTTTTGCCCCTTCCATAAACAAGGGAGCGGACACTTGCGAATATGATACCAATCACAAGTTAGGTAGGTTTTCAATCATCAGCTGTCTCATAATTTGCCTAGATTAATCTGCCATCATTTCTACAAACTGACATCATTGCAAATTCAGATTTACATTATATAATACAAAAATAATTGTTATTCATTAGGGAAAAAAATCTCGCACAGATTTGCAAAAATCTAGATTTGTTTGTGGTTGAGGTAGATGGCAGTGGGGGGTGGTGTATACATAGCCTCGCATTGCTATGCATGCGAGTCAAAAACTAGATGATCCATAAAATATGAAATATTTATTTGAGTGACATAAACTAGTGACACATAAGACAGGTCATATGAGTCAAAAAAGTATACTAGTTCATTCACGCCTCTAGCCTTCAAGAAGCTTTCCGTCAAGTCAAACAAACGTAACGATAGAGAAATAGCAAAATGAAACAGCCGTGTTCTCAATCCAAGCATTCAACACAATATTGGTTAGAGTACATATACAATACTTGTAGAATATAGCAAATGAAGGTAACACCACAAAACTTGTCGGTTAATAACAATTACCATTTCTAAACATTAAGATTAACACGAAAACCGTACAACACAAATGTCAATTTTCAGTAAACTGTGAGACATTTCCTTATGATGACTTGTAAAACTAATACTAGCACATGTTGCGATCTTATGTATAAATCAGAGAACACACGCAAGTGCAAAATCCATACAACTACACCATCAGGAAATTATTAAGTGAGATATTTCCGTGCAGTCTGCTAACAAAACATTAAATGACAGCCTACTGTGTACTATGGTAGAAGTACAATAAAATTGTGAATTAAGACTCCCAACACTTAAAGTGTGTCGGAGGTTAAGATCAAAACTGCAATAACACTTTAAAACCTTAATGTCTAATTCAAGCTAAGATATGACTATCTGCTAATAAAGGAAACATCCATACTCATTTTTCTTGAAATCCGGCTTGTGTTTGTACATACACATTTATGTACTTCTCTGAAGCACTGTGTAATGTGTGTGTGTGTGTGTGTGTGTGTGTGTGTGTAAGTGCCTGTGCGCAGAGAGTAGATCGCGAGTCTTGTTTGAGCACTATACAAATGTTATTATTAGTATTGTTGTTGTTAATATATTCATACATTTATTGTGTTTAATATTTAGAGAAATTGAATTTAAACTTGGTGTACAACCAGTCAAAAGGTCATCTGCTTTAGGCAGTGTGTGAATCATCTCCCTTACAACAGCCTGTACAGACACTCACACAAGCAGTTACCACCTGTGTGTTACCCAATGCTATCAGTATGTGTTGGAAAGGCTTTGCTGTGGATATCAAGTGAGGCATAATGACTGTAATGTATGGAAGGAGCCCTTAGCTGGACTTGCAAGGTGATGTTGAGAGACAATATGTGTTTTTAAACTACTTAATGCTTATTTAACAGTTTTCAGCTCAATAATGTGGATTAGTTCAGCTCAGTTGTTTTATTGAACATCTATTCATAGTCCCATACGCTGTAACTCAAGTGGTAGAGCGTTCGCCTGGCACACCGATGACCCAGGTTTGAATCCCATGGTGGGCGAAATAAAAAGTGGAAATTTTTCACTGTCAATTTTAGCAGTAGGATTGCTCTGGTGGTTCAGTGTTGATTTAGGTCCCTACCCCTTGTTACCTGAGACGGTTATGCTTGTCTGCCAAATCGCCAATGGTGGGTGCAGACGTTAAACCTCAATGTTCATTTATACGTCTATCCATTTCATATAATGAATTGAGATATTTACTAATTATATATAATACTAACACACACACTATGTGGATTGGTAAACACTTCTAATAAGATGTATGATAACAACAACAACAACAACAACAACAACAACAATAATAATAATAATAATAATAATAATAATAATAATAATAATAATAATAATAATAATAATAATAATAATAATAATAATACAGGATGCTAGCATGAGCTTTTTGTTCAATAGAACTGGAAGTGCGGCAATCTTACTACAGAAAGCGGAAGAGAAATCTATTTTTATTGTGGAATTTTAGATTTGCTGCATCCAATCCCATCACCACAACCTGACTGACTACATTATGGTCAAGAAACGCTTCAGATCAAGTGTCAACATTGGCAGGACACGCACTTTTCCAGGAGCAGACATCTGTAAGTGACCATGATCTTGTGATGATGACTTTCCGGCTCCACTTGAAGAAAGTAAACACAGCAAATTGCACCAGACTGAAGTTTGACCTGGACAAACTGCAAGACTCGGAGTTGGCAGAAATATTCCAAGCCACAATTGAAGGGAAATTTGCACCACTGCTCCTTTTGAGAGATCGTGAAGTAGATGTCAACACCATGACCACCACCTTAAACTCAGCTGTGACAGATTCTGCCACTGAGATCCTTGGCAAGCACCGACCAAAGAAGAAACCGTGAATTACACCTGAATTTTGGACCTGTGTAATAAAGAGAGATGAAAAATGAAAAGAACACCTCAAAAGGAGCTGATGCCTACTGAAAAATCAACAATGACATCCGAAAAAGCCTGCGCACAGAAAATGAGAACTGGATAGAAGATCAATGCCAGGAAATAGAGAACAGTCTGAACAAGAACAACAGCAAAAAGACCTACCAGACTGTGAAGCGGCCGACAAGTGTTAAACAGTCTAAGGTCTCCATGATCCAAAGCAAGTCTGGCATATGCATTACAGAAGAACAAGAAGTCTTGGATAGATGGATAGAGTACTGCTCTGACCTTTACAACCACACACCCAACTGAGACACATCAGTTCTAGCATATGGCCCATCCCGAGAACAGAGAAGAAGAAGAAATTCTCCCAATTCTCCAAGAAGAAGTTGAGGCAGCAGTGCAATCGCTGAAGAAGGGGAGATCAGTGGGGCAACATACCTGCAGAATTGCTTAAAGCAGGAGGAGAAGCGATGATTGACGCCCTCACCATTATCTGTAACAAGATCTGGCAGAGTGGGGAGTGGCCTACTCCATGGACCCAGTCGTTTGTCATCACTCTTCCAAAAAAAGGCAACCTTCAAGAGTGAAAATTACCGCACCATCAGCCTCATACGCCTCATACTACTCAAAAGATTTGAACCCCAAACTGAACAAATCATAGCTGAAGAACAAGCAGGATTCAGTACAGGGCAAAGTACCACTGAGCAGGTTTTCAACCTCAGAATAAATCTGCGAGAAATACCTACAGCACCATCATCCTATACGCTTGTAAACCATGGACTCTCACAGCAGACCTGCAATGAAGAATACAAAGCATGGAGATAAGGTGCTACAGAGAACTTCAGGGCATTTCCTATACCCAGCACATCACCAACGACGAAGTCCAACAGATCATCACACAAGCCATTGGACAACATGATGACATTTTCACACTGGTGAAGAAACGGAAACTCCGATGGTATAGCCACGTCACCAAAGCATCAGGCCTTGCAAAGACCATCCTGCAATGCATGGTGCAAGGAGGTAGAAGAAGAGGGAAACAGAAAAAGAGGTGGGAGGACAACACTTGAGAATGGCCTGACACTGAGCGAAGCCAGGAGGGTTGCTGAGGACATAGAAAGATGGAGTACGCTGTTTAAACCATCACCTGTAGTGCCTTTACGACCTCCGAGTTACGGGATAGGATAGGATAGGATAGGATAGCAGGGCTAGAAATTAACTTTTTTCTTTGGGGGCCACCGGGCCCCTTGATTGAAAAATTTGAGGGCCCACAGGCAACTTTCGGGGCCCAACTTGAAAAATAATGCAAACAAAAAACAAAAGAATTATTGACAATATAATTAGTAGAAAGTACAATTTGTCTGATAATCTAAAGTAAAAACAATTGAATTTCCAATTTTGCTGAGTGATGTAATTTTTATTTGCCTTTTTTTCACTTGCAAACATTACCAACAAAAAAGGGGAAAAAATACACACACACACATTCGGTGACACACATATTCCAGTGACTAGTGAGCCTATAACACTTTTTGGACGTCCTCGTTCACTTCAAGGCCATGCCATGGAAATCTTTTTTTCCACCCTTCATTGTAGTTCCTTAATCTTTTTTCCTCTTCATACTTCTTTTTTCTCTCTTTTTCTTGTTCTTTCCTTTCGTCGACGTTTTCTTCTGGCGTCTTTCGCTTCACAAACATTGGAAAATACGCCATCGCCGATTGTTTTAGCAACTGTATGGCGACGATATGTAGCCATACTTTCGTACTTACAAAGATGGACATTTTCCGCTTATGTTGTGCCATAGCCTTTTGTTTATTATATTAAATAGATATTGAAGTGTATATTAAACTTTTGAGTGCACATTTAAAGGGTTTTCGCTTCTTTTCTCTGTTTTTTTTTTCTGTCTAAATTTAGGGCACCGGTGTGGGTTGCTTCCCTTGGCCCACATACGAAACTGCCGAGTAGAGCTAGCTGTAGCAGATGAATTATTTTGCGGGCCAAGCGGGCCCTTCGTTTTTCAACTTTCCGAGCCCAAAATCAATTTTGCGGGTTTTTGGCCCCGGGCCCCCGCTAATTTCGAGCCCTGGATAGGATCCCATTACTGAAAACAGGGAGGAACCTAGAGTAGCTGGAGAAAACCCTATTGTAAAGGTTTATAAAAGATGACTTCAGACTTACTTTAAATATGAAGAAGGAATGAAGAGGCAGAGCAGGGGTCAAGCTGTGTAGCATATCAACCATGCGCCATCATTTCCTTCAACACACTTTTCCCAGGAATCAGTATTTCACTGTAAAAGCAGTGTGCCAGTCTGCAACAGATCAAAAAATAATATACAATGCAGTACAACATAATTTTTTTAAATTAATGTAATACAATATAAATAATAAAATACAATGTAAGTCTGTATTGTATTGTATCCCGCTGCCATTCTCTCCTCTTTTGTTTCTGTCTGATCCGTAAGTGTGTACACGGCTGTAAATATTTATATTGTTTTCATTTC
Organism: Oncomelania hupensis; assembly: GCA_036898135.1. NCBI lineage: Eukaryota > Metazoa > Mollusca > Gastropoda > Littorinimorpha > Pomatiopsidae > Oncomelania > Oncomelania hupensis. The sequence continues at coordinate 87,540,869 of CM072514.1, read as the reverse complement.
CTGGGTCTATCCGGGCATATAAATAGCTGTGAATAAGTTTTAGCTATTCTATTTTTGTCTTTTTTGTCATTTTTGTACATAGTTGTAAATAGTTCTTACTTTTACTGTTCCGTCTTTTGGTACAAAAGCGATGCTTGATCGAGTGCATGTATTTTTATGTAATGACTATGTAAAGCGCGGTGAGTCTAGTCGTAGGCTGGGGTACCCGCTAAACAAAAACCCGTTATTATTATTATTATTATTATGAACAAACCCACCCACAAACCCACCCACCCACACCCACATAGAATTGCTCTGCTCAAACCCTTAGTTTAGTATGCGACTGTAACAGCCTGTGTTTGATAGATCGTTGACACAGTGTGTGTTCACCTTTGAATGAGGAAAACTCCGGTAAGTATACAACGCTAACATGAATGGCAAGAGGTAATAATATAATTGAAACAGTCCATTCGTATATCCTGCTATCTAGCACAAGAGGTACTTCCACTAAAACAGCCCATTAGTATACTGCTATCTAGCAGTAGCACAAGAATTACTTCCTAAAAAACAGCCCATTGGTATCCTGCTATCTAGCACAAGAGGTACTTCCACTAAAACAGCCCATTGGTATCCTGCAATCTAGCACAAGAGGTACTTTCACTAAAACAGACCATTGGTATCCTGCTATCTAGCACAAGAGGTACTTCCACTAAAACAGCCCATTGGTATCCTGCTATCTAGCACAAGAGGTACTCTCACTAAAACAGACCATTGGTATCCTGCTATCTAGCACAAGAGGTATTTCCACTAAAACAGACCATTGGTATCCTGCTATCTAGCACAAGAGGTACTTCCACTTAAACAGACCAGCTGTATCCTGTAATCTATCATCCCACATCTTCACAAACTTTCATCAATCCTTTTACCCCACTCTTGCTCGCTGAGTACTTTCACAATTGTATTGTATTGTCCCCCCCCCCCCTTTTCTCCCCCCCCCCCCTCAAAAGTACAAAGAGATTGTTTTTCAACTCAGACCAACTTCAAAACTGTGAGTAATATGGCAACAAGCGACGTTTAATGGGGAGACAATCCTTTCACAGTTCCACCCTAATGTAGGTGTGGGCTGTAAACAAGGTAAGGAAACACAACAACAGCAACGTTTGGATGGAGGGGATAATCCTGTTTTGGAAGCGTCCTGTCATAGTCATAGCATAGCGAGCAGGCAAATCAACCATTTTATGTTCACCTCAAATCTGATTATGGGTGACACAGTAATGTGGCTTTGGCACACGCTAGCAATTTCTCATGTTAAGTGATGATGGGATGGGTTAATACTTGGATGGGTGACACAGTAATGTGGCTTTGGCACACACTAGCAATTTCTCATGTTAAGTGATGATGGGACGGGTTAATACTTGGATGGGTGACTATTCATAGAAGGCAACCACCAAAGGACTAAAAAAAAAAAAAAAGAAGGAAACGAACGCATGACACACTCCAGTCCTCCCAGCTGCCAATGGGTAGCTCGATCTGTTTAGAACCGGGGAAGGTAAAGCAACGAGGGAGAGGAGACAAGCACCACCCTCATTACGCTGGCCCAGAGGAAAGTGAAGCCCAAAAACGCCTCTCTCCCCAACGACCGAAAAGGTTACTGGAACGCCTTTACCTTTACCCTTTGCATGTTGACCTCAGATGTGAGTATCAGAAACTGTCCAGTCACTGATACAGTCTGTACTTGGACTGCTCACTGTGCTGACAATCAGCTTTGTTCACAGGGGCGTTACACAAGTTGAGTGCTTATAGCTCTATAGCCAATTGGCCAATGGCACACAGGCTTATGTATGACAGAATGAGAGACTATCATTCCCAGGTCTCAAGTCATGTTGAGTCACGAGATCTTCTTTATTCATAAACAGGTAAAGGCGTCCCATTAACCTTTCAGTCGTTAGGGAGGTAAGCTTTTGGGACCTCCTTTTTCTCTAGGCCTGTTTAATGAGGGGTTGCCTATCTCCTCTCCCTTGCTGCTTGACCTTCCCCAGTTCTACACACATCCAAGTAGCCATTCACAGCTGGGTGGACTGTGGTGTGTAGTGCACTTGTTTCCATCCTTTTGTATGGTTTGGTGTGGTTGCCTTCCAAGAATGGTCACCCATCCAAGTACTAACCCTTCCTGACACAGCTTAACATGAAACATTGGTAGGGTGTGCCCACTATCTTAAAAATACAACAAAACGAAACACAAACAAAATCACAGACTGACAATTGGACATGTCACTTGAAAAACAATTACAGCCGAAGTGATATCTACCACTTACCCCCATTGGGGTGCCGGGGGTTTCAGTATAAATAGTATCCCCACTTTCTGGAAATTTAGTGCTTTAAATTCTCACTGTCGCTGTCTTTCTCATTTGCTCTTTCTCATTCCTGCTCTGTTCTATCAATCTGCTATACTATCGTCTTCTTCGCTAGACCAGTCTCCTACCTTTTTTCTTGAAAACTCTTCCGGGACAAGACTCCTTATTTGTGTATGAGGTCTGTTGGATCAGCTTGGGAATATTGGATGCTTTCTGCCAGGTGGTCACTAGGGCTTCCTATGATGTTATTATTTAGCAATGTAGGCATTTTATATGTATGTGTTTTGTTTATAATTTATAATGATGTTTGTATTCTATTTTGTTTTTGTAAACGAGGATTCGATAAGTTGGGGTGAAGCCTCAGTCGTCCCCTGCATGGGATGTCTTTATTGTAAAGTGACTGGCTGGTGAAGAGCTTTCAGTTTTACCACTAGGGTTGTTTCGGCAGATCTTTTATGCGGATCGGGGGTTGTCCGGTCCTGATTTGGCTCGAAAGAGTCCGCTGGACCTAAAGCAATAATAATGTAATTTAATGTAATTATCTACCACTTTGCTACAGAAGATCTGCTATGCAGGCACCCACTTGTGTAAAGTGTTTGAGGTTTGTGTTGACCTTTCAATAAGGAAAACCTCCAGTAAGGGTCCAACCCAAACATGCACGATAAGAGGTATTAAAAAGGAAATGGACCTGCCATGTCTTGTTACCCAGTGTCCTATTTTTGCAAAGTCACACCCATACATTTTCCTGCCTTCACATGCATGACCCAGACCAACTGCCTTACTGTGAATATTAAGGTCATTCACATAAAGGGGGCCCCGAGATGATTCATTTCGGCCATCACAGGCCCTTTTGAAGTTCACTGTCAGTGTCGCATAACCAGAAGAAGAAAAAAAATAAGCAAAACACACACACACGCACAACTCCAAAAGTACGGTGTTTGATTAAAGTGATACACTCTTTTGTTTATGTGCTATTAATAGCATCAAGGTTGATTCTAAATATAGCATCGCAGCGAAAGTGGGTATAGTAGTTACAGCTGTTTACATAGCAAGGAAGAATCTGCACCTCAAATCACTAACTATATCTTGTGAGATGCATGTGCATTATAAACTTCTGTATTATTATTGTTATTAATAGTATTATCCACTAAAAATACACAGCTTAGCGGCTGCTTTGAGCTACAATGGTCCATTATGCCATCTTTAAAGATAATGTTACATTACATTTTATATTTAGGACCAGCGGACTCTTCCGAGCCAAATCAGGACCGGACAACCCCTGATCCGCATAAAAGATCTGCTGATACAACCCTAGTGGTAAAACTTAAAGCTCTCCACCAGCCAGTCACTTTACAATAAAGACATCCCACGCAGGGGACGCTGAGGCTTTACTCTAATTTATCGACCCCCCGTTTACAAAAACAAAATAGAATACAAACATTATTATAAATTATCAACAAAACACATACATATAAAATGCCTACGTTGCTAAATAATAACATCATAGGAAGTTATAGTGACCACCTGGCAGAAAGCGTCCAATATTCCCAAGCTGATCCAACAGACCTCATACACACAAAAAAAAGCAAAACATGCTTGATCCTCTAACCCTTTAATACTTGTCCACAGCTGATGCTTAGGCAAAAGGTGGTAACATTTCGGTTGTTGGGGAAGGAGGAGGCGTTTTAGACCTCTCGCTTCTCTGGGCCAGCTTAATGGGGGCAGTTACCCACCTCTTGCTTGCTGCTTTACCTTCCCTGGTTCCAACCAGAGCCAGGTACCTCCCTGGTTCCAACCAGAGCCAGGTACCTCCCTGGTTCCAACCAGAGCCAGGTACTTCCCTGGTTCCAAACAGAGCCATGTATTTCCCTGGTTCCAAACAGAGACAGGTATTTCCCTGGTTCCAAACAGAGCCATGTACTTCCCTGGTTCCAAACACAGCCAGGTACTTTCCCGGTTCTAAACAGAACCAGGTACTTCCCCAGTTCTAAACAGAACCAGGTACTTCCCCAGTTCTAAACAGAGCCAGGTACTTCACCAGTTCTAAACCGAGCCAGGTACTTCACCAGTTCTAAACAGAGCCAGGTACTTCACCAGTTCTAAACAGAGCCAGGTACTTCACCAGTTTTAAACCGAGCCAGGTACTTCACCAGTTCTAAACCGAGCCAGGTACTTCCCCAGTTCTAAACAGAACCAGGTACTTCCCCAGTTCTAAACAGAGCCAGGTACTTCACCAGTTCTAAACAGAGCCATGTACTTCACCAGTTCTAAACAGAGCCAGGTACTTCACCAGTTCTAAACAGAGCCAGGTACTTCCCCAGTTCTAAACAGAGCCAGGTACTTCACCAGTTCTAAACAGAGTCAGGTACTTCACCAGTTCTAAACAGAACCAGGTACTTCCCCAGTTCTAAACAGAGCCAGGTACTTCACCAGTTCTAAACTGAGCCAGGTACTTCACCAGTTCTAAACAGAGCCAGGTACTTCACCAGTTCTAAACCGAGCCAGGTACTTCACCAATTCTAAACAGAGCCAGGTACTTCACCAGTTCTAAACAGAGCCAGGTACTTCACCAATTCTAAACAGAGCCAGGTACTTCACCAGTTCTAAACAGAGCCAGGTACTTCACCAATTCTAAACAGAGCCAGGTACTTCACCAGTTCTAAACAGAGCCAGGTTGTTACGTTGAAACGCGAATGGTGCGTATGAAATGCGCACGATGTTATGTGTGAAGCGCCTGCGCCTGCAATGGTAGGCTTGTGTGTGACGCGCGCGATAGATCTGTTCGTTTTATTTTGCAACGCATGCAGTAATAGAGTGTATTTATCTTTGATTTGATTTTGCGTTGTTATTAGTAGAAGCTTTGTGTAACTTTGATGTTTTAGTTGCTCGATATTATTTGAGAACGTTCTCGAGTCAGTTGTTTACTATCGATCGAAGCGTGTGGATTATTCTGTTGGTTACCATGGAAGCTTCCATTCCAAATGAGGTTGTATGACGTGAGTCACGTGATGATGAAATTCATTTTGATTGGTTGTGGTGTTTTATGTAGGATTATTCTCGTTTATTCCAGTGTATGTAGAGAGACTATATAAGCGCCGCACTGTTAAAAAAAGATGAGATGTTGAGTGGTTGTTGATAGTGATTTGGAAAGTAAATTTGAGAGTGGAAAGACGATTGAGCGATTGTATGCAGTTGTTGATGTGTGCTGAATAAAAAGTGGAAAACTTCATATGTCGACTTTGTGACTTGTATGCTGCTTGAGCGGGTTGCGTGAATAAACGAATCTGAGTTACACAACTATCAGGAATTCAAGCATCGGGGCTGAATCAGATACTGATAGAAAACTCCAACATCAAACTGAGTGTAACATTTTGGGGGCCAAGCCGGGATTCACGCCATAGCCAAGGGTTCAACTGCTACAACAAGCGAGTCAACGTTACGATAGGCAGTCATCGAGGGTAGCCGCCAACGAGTTGCGTCGAGAGGGGCCAACATACTGGGACTACATCACCGATAGGTTCGGGTTGACTGCAAGGGCGTGTAGTCGCTGAAGAGTTGCTTCGTGAGCGAACAACAGATCGGGACTACGTGGCTGCCGTAAGACTACGTCGAGGGACAGTCTCGGAGCTACATCGCCAGTGTTACAGAGAGCGACGAGCGGACGTCGCGTCTACTTCAGCACAGGAGTGTGTACATCAACACCAGCGTGGTGCAGCGTCGCATACGACGAGGACAGCGGGGCCTGCGTCAGCGAAGGCGACTAGTGACAAGCATCAGCGCTACTGCAGAAAGCGTGCTGTTCTAGAACAGTCTAGAAAGGTACAGCACAGTAAAGAACTTTCCAGAAAAGAACTTTCCAGAAAAGCATCAAGATGGCGGACCTCTGGCAGAAAGGGGTTGAACTAAATCTAAAAGGCAAACAGCTGACGGAGTACGTCAAATTCCAGGAGAGAATATTGCGTGAAGAAAAAGAAAGAGAATTAGAACTGAAGCGTCTGGAAATTGAAGAGAGGCGTCAAGAAAAAGAAGAACAACGTCGCCGAGAAGACAGAGAATCAGAAGAACAGCGGCGCCGAGAAGAAAGAGAGGAAAGAGAGGCTGAGCGTCAGTACCAGCTAGAGTTGGCGCGTATCCAGAACAATCAGCATGCGCCACAAGTCACCAACGACCATACGGCTCCAAAATTGCCGGCGTTTGTCGACGGGAAGGACCAGATCGACAGCTATCTGGCGAGATTCGAAAGGTTTGCCAAAAGCTCTAACTGGCAACCTCAAGACTGGGCGATTCGACTAAGTGCACTTCTGACGGGAGAAGCACTCGACGTCTACACCAGATTGTCGGACGATGACGCTAAAGACTACGACGTCTTGAAAGAGGCCCTATTGCAGTGCTACAACTTTACAGAGAAGGGCTACCGTAGACGCTTTCGTGAATGCCGGCCTTTGTCAGACGAGACACCAAAGCAATTTGTGGAGCGCCTGTCGTCATACTTACACAAGTGGGTGGAACTATCAGGCAAAGGGAAGTCTTACGATAGTCTTCATGAGCTGATCGTGAGGGAACAATTACTCAACGCCTGCCCTAAGGACCTCGCGATCCACTTGGAAATACAAAAGTTGCAGACGCTAAAAGACGTTGCTGAGGCTGCTGAAAGATATCTCATCGCTCATGAGAAAACGTTGGGGCCACCCAGCGCGACGAAACATTTTCAGAAGACTGGAAACCATGGGAACCAGATCCAGGGAAGCCAGACGAACCAGAAACAGACGGACTCCACGCCTCCTCCCAGGGAAGGGCATTCAAGAGGCTGTTTCACCTGCAACGCTACAGACCACAGAGCGGCTAACTGTCCTCAAAACAAAAGTAGCGGACAGCGGGGCAGTACGGACAATGCAGCGGTGGGCAACCGACAGAGACGTTTCTCCAATCAACGGCAAACCAGTAGATCTGACCATCAGGTGTGCGGCGGGAGCGTCATTCTTCCGAGTGAGACCGAGCGCACAGCTACCCCTGCGGACGTGCAAGAGTGCATGACCGATGGCCAACTTCTCCTTGCCAACGGAAAATCCATCCCCGTCGTTGCCAGCGCAGCTGTGACCGTCCAGAACATGCCTGTTTCAAAGGGACGCGTCGGAAATCATGAAGTGACTGTCTTAAGAGACTCTGGCTGTAGTGGGGTCATCGTCAGAGAAGACCTAATCGCTAAAGAACAGTTCACTGGCGATTCAAAATGGACACTTATGGCCGACAGCAAATGTGTGAGAGCGCCAGTTGCGAAGATTCATGTCAACACCCCTTTCTACATAGGCGAAGTCGAAGCGGTTTGCCTGAAGAAGCCGCTATACGATTTGATGATCGGGAATATCGACGGTGCGAGGCGACCCGACGACCCCGATCCAGAGTGGAGTCCTGCCTCAACTCAACACGTCGAAGTTGTGGAGGAGGATCCATTGCCGTTTCCCGATGGAGACCTTACAGAGCTGCTACGGGACAATGTGGTTACTCCGGCTCAGCCCTGCCGACCAGAGATCGTCGGTGCTGTCACCACCAGGGCCCAGGCCAAGAGAGACAAGACGTCTACGCCACTGAAGGTCGCCGACAACTCCAAAGCTGCCATCGTGGACAGGGATAAGCTGATCCAGCTCCAGGAAGCTGACAGCACTTTAAACAAGTACAGGAACCGCCAAGACCACCTGACCAAGGGCAGTGGCACGGTCTATTTCGAGGTGAAGGCCAAGATCCTGTATCGAATCTTCCAGCAACCGAGGGTCAACGGAGGGAAACCACTACGTCAAGTACTGGTACCATTACCCCTAAGGCGCCAGGTGATGGAAGTAGCGCATGACTCAATCATGGGAGGTCACCTGGGTATCAAGAAGACGTCGGATAGAATCCAGGCGGTATTCTACTGGCCAGGACTTCATGCGGACGTCAGCCGTTTCTGCCGATCGTGTGACATTTGCCAGAAGACCATACCTCGAGGAAGGGTCCCGAAAGTGCCTATGCAGAGGATGCCTCTGATCGACCGACCTTTCAAGAGGGTGGCCTTAGACCTAATCGGCGAAATAAGACCTCCGAGTGAAGAAGGTCATCGATGGGTACTGACTTTAGTTGACTATGCGACTCGGTACCCAGAAGCAGTGCCTCTGAAGAAGATTGACACTGAAACGGTAGCAGAGGCACTGGTGGACATGTTCAGTAGGCTTGGAGTGCCTGAAGAAATTCTGACAGACCTCGGGACGCAGTTCGTCTCTGACTGTATGAAGGAGGTCAACAGACTGCTGAGCATCCGACATTTGACTACGACACCCTACCATCCGATGTGCAACGGGCTTGTCGAAAAGTTCAATGCTACGCTGAAGTCCACCCTGAAGAAACTGTGCAGCGAGCAGCCCAGACAATGGCATCGCTATATCAACGCCTTACTTTTCGCCTACAGAGAAGTACCGCAGGAGTCCACCGGCTTTTCTCCGTTCGAGCTGCTGTACGGAAGAACCATCCGAGGGCCGATGCACATCCTGAAAAAACTGTGGACGAAGGAAGTGGACACCCCAGAGGTGAAGAACAGTTACCAGTACGTGTTTGAGCTACGGGAGAAGCTGGAGCAGACTCTCGAGATAGCCAGAGAAAACCTGAAGAAGTCCCAGGACTGTGGAAAGCACTACTATGACCGTAGGGCTGTAAACAGGAAGTTCAAACCTGGCAACAAAGTGCTGGTGCTGCTACCTACTGATCATAATAAGTTGCTGATGCAGTGGAAAGGCCCGTACGAAGTGGAGACCGTGGTGGGGATCAACGACTACAAGGTGAAGGTCGGTCAGCATTCCAAGATATACCACGCCAACCTCCTTAAGCTGTACGTGGAAAGGCCATCAGAGACTGTACATGCAGCAACAGCAGCTGAGATAGACGACAGCTTTGACAGCGAGGAACTGTTGGAACTGGGAGACTTCCACAGCAAAGAAGGCATCGATGATGTTAAGCTAGGACCGAGCTTGACGGAAGGTCAAACGTTGGAGCTCGAGGACCTTATGGGCGAGTTTCCCCCTAACTTCAATGATGTCCCAGGCTCTACGACTTTGGTCGAACATGAAGTCCACACCCAGACCTGGAAGGAGCATCTGCAGACCATGAGGGAGCTGTTCCACCGTCCCGCAGAAGCCAACCTGACCGTGAGACCCAGCGAATGCATTCTGGGAGCTGACAACGTCGACTGCGTCGGACATCCGATGGAAGAAGGAGACAACGGAGGACGCACTGATTCCGGGGAAGCCCACGTGATCATCGTCTTTGACCCTGGGCCGATGACGACCGCAACTGACGAGGGCGTCGATTCCTTGCGAACGAAAGAACTTTGACTGTGTGGACGAACTAAGAATATTGGAAATGACAGACTTGAAAATGAAAAACGTTGACTGGGTAAATGATCTGTGAACATTGACAATATCCAGATAAACTTGAAGATGAAAATCATTGACCCTGTGTAGATAAGCTGAGCGCAATTACAGTATTCAGAAAGTCTGAAATAACTTATAAGTTCTAATTTCTGATTTTGTTTGTGCATTACGTTTCAACGTTGTTGAAAGAAATTAGGTAAATTTCTTCTTGAGTGGGGGGTTATGTTACGTTGAAACGCGAATGGTGCGTATGAAATGCGCACGATGTTATGTGTGAAGCGCCTGCGCCTGCAATGGTAGGCTTGTGTGTGACGCGCGCGATAGATCTGTTCGTTTTATTTTGCAACGCATGCAGTAATAGAGTGTATTTATCTTTGATTTGATTTTGCGTTGTTATTAGTAGAAGCTTTGTGTAACTTTGATGTTTTAGTTGCTCGATATTATTTGAGAACGTTCTCGAGTCAGTTGTTTACTATCGATCGAAGCGTGTGGATTATTCTGTTGGTTACCATGGAAGCTTCCATTCCAAATGAGGTTGTATGACGTGAGTCACGTGATGATGAAATTCATTTTGATTGGTTGTGGTGTTTTATGTAGGATTATTCTCGTTTATTCCAGTGTATGTAGAGAGACTATATAAGCGCCGCACTGTTAAAAAAAGATGAGATGTTGAGTGGTTGTTGATAGTGATTTGGAAAGTAAATTTGAGAGTGGAAAGACGATTGAGCGATTGTATGCAGTTGTTGATGTGTGCTGAATAAAAAGTGGAAAACTTCATATGTCGACTTTGTGACTTGTATGCTGCTTGAGCGGGTTGCGTGAATAAACGAATCTGAGTTACACAACTATCAGGAATTCAAGCATCGGGGCTGAATCAGATACTGATAGAAAACTCCAACATCAAACTGAGTGTAACACAGGTACTTCACCAATTCTAAACAGAGCCAGGTACTTCACCAATTCTAAACAGAGCCAGGTACTTCACCAATTCTAAACAGAGCCAGGTACTTCACCAGTTCTAAACAGAGCCAGGTACTTCCCTGGTTCCAAATAGAGGCAGGTACTTCCCTGGTTCCAAATAGAGCCAGGTACTTCCCTGGTTCCAAATAGAGGCAGGTACTTCCCTGGTTCCAAATAGAGGCAGGTACTTCCCTGGTTCCAAATAGAGCCAGGTACTTCCCTGGTCCTAAACACAGCCAGGTACTTCCCTGGTCCTAAACACAGCCAGGTACTTCCCTGGTTCTAAACAGCCAGGTACCCAATTACAGCTGAGTGGACTGGGGTGTATCACGTGCTTGTTTTATTATTTTTGAGTCGTTCAATGGTTGCCTTCCAAATGTGGTCACCCGTCCATGTACTAACCGGGCCCGAAGTCACTTCACGAAACGTTATCTAGAGTGTGGCCAAGCCACTGTGATACTGCACGACCCTAAGACGTAGGACTGTGAAGTAAAAAAACAAACAACCACTGCACATAAAAACAGTACATGCATTGCGCGTTTAGACCAAATACCCGGAGGCTACAGATACAGGCTTCAAATACATTATAACGGGATCCACTTTGTTCACACACCCTTGACAGATCCGTTTAACATTCACAATGAGTGTTGTCCCACTAGAAAAAAACTTAGCCTGCAACAAAAAAAAACCACCCTTTAAAAGTAGTTAATGTATAAATTCAATAAATTCTGTAGGTTTTGTGCAATTCTGTAGATTTGTGCAATTCTGTAGGTTTTGTGTCTATGAATAACAGCGGCTAAAAATATCATCCAGTACATCGTAGAGCATATTGGTTTATCAGGGGAAATCACTCCCCGTCATAACAGAAATGGGAAAGTCAAACCAGCAGTGGGTTTGAGCGAGGAAAGGCCGCTTCATTTTTGGTTTACCTAATAACAATGTGAATTTCAGGCTAAACTCATTTTCTCCAAAGGTAAACAAAGCTTTAGAACTGGGGACCCTTAATGTCGGTACAGTGTAAAATAGACGTGTGCAGGAGTTCTCTATCCGCAACAACTGAAAAGTTCAGAGAAAACCTTTACCTTATAGTACTATTTTTAATGCAATACAAGCAAATACAACAAATAAAACTCAGCGTGACCTGCCTCTTGGAAAACACCATGAAGTAGATAGCCACATGCTCCATAATTGGATAGCTAGTAGATAGTCACGCTCTGTACTAATTGTAGAGCTAGCAGGAAGCCACTTTCAGTAATTGTATAGCTAGCTGATAGCCGTGTTCTCTATAAGTGTATCACTCAATAACAACCATTAAAATCCAATACACAGGGTGCAACGATGTCACAGTTTTATATTTATATATAAGGAGTAAACAGTGACATGGTTGCATTTAATCTGCACAACAGTAATGTTCTTAACCACTGATAAAAACAGCTTCAGTATCATAGCAATGCCTGTGTATTTGCTGTCACAGGGGTACAGTGGACGCTTATCCCGCATGATAGCTGGTTGAAAAGTAACTCCCTATTAAAAGTTGCTTGTAACGTTTCTAAGTAGTATTGCATCTGCATAAAACAAAAGGTTTTGTGACCTTTACAGCAGTACAATGTAACTGTTGATCTTTGATTTCATCTCACAGTGACGACAGCAGCCCATGATGGCCCGTCGCATGACACTGGATTTTGATGTCTTGTAACTCCTGGCAAAGCTGCTAGAGAAAAACTGTTAAAGAGAATCTCGTAATCCAGCTGTGTTTTATATCCTTCATTTTTGACTTGTCATCCTGCCTTATTATGCGCTAATGAAGAATAAATATTTGATATAGTTAGCTTAGCAAGGAGAAGAAACATGCAGAGTGATACGATAAGCCATGCACTGCATCAAGACTATTAATATTATGACCCACTTTACACTGCACTGAAGCAATACATCACCACAAGTGACATTATGGACATTAAGCTATAAATACACCACGAGGAGTACTCAATGATAATCATATGCAAACAGCAAACCTCCCTACAGGTACGAATACTTTAACGACCAGAAGAATATAATATGTTACCGGCAATGTGTAAAATCCCGGTATTGTACAGAATGCCTAGGCAAAGTGTAATAATAATGTATGTTCGATTTCAGGCATTCTAATACATAGCCTATGCATCACTGCCGGTAACATATACACCAAACTTTATGAATTGTTGAATTCCAAGTACGTCAATATGAATACAACATCATGATGTGTTATCATTTATTCATTCTCTTTATTCTTTGGGCAACTGTTGAGTAGAATAGCTACAGTGAACACACAATGTCTATTACCGAAATTATACCTGAATAGCTCCAGTTCTTATTTTATTTTCCCTTAACTTAAGTGACAATATTGCACTCATTCTAGTTTTCTTAATTAGTTATGTAACTTTAATTGACAATTTCTCACCAACATTGCAAACACTGATTACATATACAGTATTCCCAATTAATAAATCTAACTGTTACTTTGAACACTAATTTTAAGCTGTGTGTGTATACATGTGTATATATTTTATGTTTTTACTGATGTCCGTCATTTGATTTCTGACAAGGAAAAACAAAAATCTGGAAAGCTCAAACAAGGTGTTGTCTGCCAAAATCAAGAGTTTTCAAGCAATGAAAATGTCCCATTACACCAAAGGTTTTGAATGCTGCTGTAGAAAATCTTTAACTACACACTACATTTTTTTTGGTTTTGTTTACATACTGTTTTTCATTTTAACAGTGCACTTTTCCAGTTCTAAAGAGCTGCTCAAGATTCTGGCCGAAACAGGATCAAACTCAAGCCGCACACTTGCTGTCTTAGGCGTATAAACTAACACCCAGACAACTGAGTGCAATCCTGAGCAGCCAGGGTGACAGTTGCTTTACCCCAAACAATGTATGACCATATCTTGGCTGCAGCACTGCTGCACACCAGTACTCCAACCCACCACGTTGAGAGAGTCACTGGGTTTGATTTCACTACAAAACTAGAACCTTTCAAACTACGAAACACAAAAGGTCAAATAACCAACATATCTTACAGTGACTAAACCATTATAAGAAAACCATAGCACACAAATGATACTGGAAAGTGTCATTCAGTCACTACTGTACAGTACAACTATTGCATAATAGTATTAATTCAGTAAGAGCAATGTTACCTTTAATTGAAAAAAGCCTGAAGAAAGCCATGACAAACAGTACATTAATTTATTTATTATTTGTTTTATCATTCTTATATATAGCGCTTTTCCAACTCAAGAGCTGCTCAAGGCGCTGGCCAATACAGGATCTAACTCAAGCGGCCTGACCCCACTTGCTGCCAATGACTGAGCACAATCTTAGGCAACCGCAGATGGGGAGAAGGGAAAATTAGACACTTAAACAACAATCACACTACATGTAATAGCAACAGTAAGATAGCCAGTGCTTCCAGCCAATGTTTATATCCGGGCCACCAGCAATCAAACCTGCAACCTTTGCAACACGAGCTTGCTGCTATACCAACTGAGCTATCCCATGTCCAATTACACAGGTGTCATTTAGTCATACAGTACAACTATTGAAAAACAGTATTAATACAGTATGTGCAACTTTACCTTTAATTGAAAAAGTCGTAAGAAAACTACGACAAACATTACATTATACATGTTACAGGTAAGTGTCAATCACTGAGCCAGTCACTGCAGTACAGTACACCTATTTTTAACAGTATTAATTCCGTACGTGCAACTTTACCTCAAATTTAGCTGAAAAAGTCTTAAGTACTAGTTTCACACTAGGGAGTTAGCAGAGAACTGAAACTTCATACAAGGGTGGGGTGACAGGTCTGCCAAGGCAAACTATAAAACAAGAACATTATTGAAGTTTATGGGCGTCAGTACAACTAGCGGTATATCCTTCTCCTTGCCTCTTTCAAAAGCCTTAGGCAAACCGTGTGCATACACACTGCACACACACTGCAATTACTGCACTAAAGACCTCATCTATTCATGGCAAACTTAATGGCTGTGGGATATGGGCACGTTTTCAACTGAGACATTTTCCACTTCCCTTTCTTCTTTTTACTTCAGATACCCAGCGCAATCGAGGTGCATGGACAAACAGATTATACCTGTAAGTGTAATGATGCTGGACATTCCTATACATGTAACCTAACCTGAGAGAGAGAGAGAGAGAGAGAGAGAGAGAGAGAGAGAAAGAGAAAGAGAGAGAGAGAGAGAGAGAGAGAGAGAGAGGGAGAGAGAGAGATTATAAAAATTCATTCTCCCAGCCCCTCCCCCCATTTTTTTTTTTGTTTTGTTTAAAGAAGTAGATCTTTACAAAACAATGCACCCTCTTAACAGGAAATAAATAATAATGCACTGTTAATTGCTGTATTGAATTATACATGTTGACAACAAGAGGACGTTTGTTTATAATATTTTGTGTGTATGTGTGTGTGACAATGACTTTATTCAGAAAGCTGTATCGTGGCCACATAAACCAATAATAGTTTGCTTTATTTTAAACTTTTTTACAGCGGGGCAATACTCACTTATAAAGTTTTAGGAAAAAGAAAAGACATGAGATGTTGAAATGTGTGATCTAGGGGCGCTTCAGCTCAAGCATAACTGTATACAATTTAGTCCCCCAAAGCCAAAGGAATTTACAGTGTCACCACCTTTAGTTATTTCGGACAGTAATATCGTTGTTGTTGTTGTTGTTATTATTATTATTAATATTATTATTAAAATATTTATCTGCCTATCCTATCCTATCCTGTCCCGTAACCCGCAGGTCGTAGAGGCACCACAGATGATCGTTTAACCAGCATACTCCATCTTTCTCTGTCCTCAGCAGCCCGATGGCTTCGCTCAGTGTCAAACCAGTCCATTCCCAAATGTTGTCATCCCACCTCTTTTTCGGTCTCCCTCTTCTTCTACCTCCTTGCACTGTGCCTTGCAGAATGGTCTTGGCAAGGCCTGATGATCTGGTGACGTGGCCATACCATCGGAGTTTCCGTTTCTTCACCACTGTGAGCAGGTCATCGTGTTGTCCAATGGCTTGTGTGTTGGTCTGTCGGACTTCGTCATTGGTGATGTGTTGGGTATAGGAAATGCCCAGAAGTCTTCTGTAGCACCTCATCTCCATGCTTTGTATTCTTCGTTGTAAATCTGCTGTGAGGGTCCATGCTTCGCCTATCTGCCTACTCTAGATTTAGTTCAAGGTACGTACATGAATACAGAACTATAAAAGAAAAGAAGGAAAGCTGAAGAACTATTAACAGTAAGCTTTCTATAAAAACTAATGGCTCTCTCACTCACTCCTGCGCACGCACACACAGTCTTATATATCTTTCTCGGTGCCAAAGACCTGCTTCATGCTGATCACTATTACAGTGATGACCCCCTCACCAAAGTAACCTGTTCATTACAGAATTCAGTGTGGGAATAACCAATATTGTAATTTATTTTAAATAAAACACCTACTTCTGCCAAATGAGTATTTCATATTATTAGTTCCAGAGCGAAGCTGGGGTAACTATCGATTTGGGCTTTGTCCATCCAGCTGTCACTATAATGATTCGTACCAAATGACACAAATGTATGCATAACGAGTGACCTCATCATGGTGACATCATCATTTGTTTTGTCTTCTTTATTTCTAAACCCATTTTCTCCCAAACTACTGGAGGGATTTCGTTCAAATGTGGTTTATACTTAGATTCTCCACTAAATTCAAACTTTTGCCCACTTATGGTTCCCTGCTGTGGTTGTCATTAGTTGGAAACAACGGACTAAACATACAATACACTTTCATACAGCCACAACTATTTGAATGTGTTTTTCTTCTTATATTATATTGTAACAGATCATATTGTTCTCATACGTATTTATAACTTGTTAAAGTGATGAAATGTGATAGTGACAAGGAGCTGTGATAGTAGTAGAATGAAGGTGTTGTATTGATGAGATATGTCATTTTTATAAACTGTGCTAGTTGCTTACATGAATGCGTTTATAAAGTTCTGGACATCTTTTATGATTTTAGATTACTAAGGGTTGATTGTAATTTTAGTTAATTTAACACATATGTCTTTACATGTGATTTTGAATAATATTATAATTATAATAATCTAGAATGCTTTTGTACAATCCTTGCTTGAGGTATTACAGATGTATTATATTGTACATACAGAGCTTTTTCAGTTCAAGAGATGCTCAAGGTACTGCCTAACACAGAATCTAAATCAAGCTGTCACAGGCTCCCATCTCCGCTTAATTATCACGTACACCAACCTACCCTATCCTATCTCATAACTCGGAGGTCGTAGGGGCACCACAGATGATCGTTTAACCAGCGTACTCCATCTTTCCCTGTCATCAGCAACCCTGATTGTTTCGCTCAGTGTCAAACCAGTCCATTCCCGAATGTTGTCCTCCCACCTCTTTTTTGGGCTCCCTCTTCTTCTACCTCCTTGCACTGTGCCTTGCAGGATGGTCTTTGCAAGACCTGATGATCTGGTGACGTGGCCATACCATCGGAGTTCCAGTTTTTTCACCACTGTGGGCAGGTCATCGTGTTGTCCAATGGCTTGTGTGATGGTCTGTCGGACTTCGTCGTTTGGGGATGTGTTGGGTATAGGAAATGCCCAGAAGTCTTCTGTAGCACCTCATCTCCATGCTTTGTATTCTTCGTTGGAGATCTGCTGGGAGGGTCCATGTTTTGCAAGCATATAGGAAGATGGAGATGACAATGGAGCGCAGCAGCCTTACCTTGGAGGTACACCAACCACATGTCTCATAATCTTTCACTGAAACCCAGACCTGCCTTTGCTGTAAGCACAATCCCAACAGCTCGTAAGTTGGACAGCCTCAAGAAAGGCATGTGAAATGTACACATTGTCATTTGCAAATAGGCTGTACTGCACGGCCCTAAATAATCCCCAAAGCATGAGCCATGAACATACGATAATAATAATAATTTATTTTATAACGTGCAATACCAAACATAGATAAAGTCTGCTCAAAGCTCCACATTCATTCATTCACATGCAATGTACTGAAAATTGAACTGGAAAAGGCACATTGATTATCTCACTCAAAAAGCACTTAAAATGTATAATCTTCTAAAAATAATCAGTAGGAAACCTTGGGGACAGGATTCAAAAACATTAATACATCTAGCTTGTTCTCTGATGAGATCTAAGTTAACGTATGGGCAAGAGGTTTACTTTTCGGCTCCGAAATCGTATTTAAAAAAGCTACAAAGCCTAGATAGCAAAGCTATAAAATTAGCTCTAGGATTATCAGTCCATACACGTACTGAAAAAGTCTATACGTTAGCAGGGATAATGCCTTTACTTGATTGGAGAAAATTGGCTTGCGCAAAGTACATTGTGAGAGCAAAAGCAGTCCTGAATTATAATAACGAAGAGATATTGTTAAGATCTGACACAGACTTCCCTAAACATGCAAAAAAAGTTTCTTCTTTTGAAACAATTGCAACATATGCAAAAGATCTTATGCAAACTGTTCAAGAAGATTTTGTAGCTCTAGATCCAATTTCCTATACGTCTCCATTCCCACCATGGGAACTTAAAACAGCCTTTTTTGATATTCATTATTGTACAGAAAATAAATCTAATAATGCAGCCATACTGGCCACAAAGGCTCGAATACACCTAGAAAGCAAATATTATCAACATTAAAAAATTTATACAGATGGTTCTGTGCTAGAATCATCCGATGCAGGAGCGGCATATGTTATACCAGAATTTAATGTAAAAGAATCTTTTTATTTAGGTAAGGGGATTTCGATTTTCACTGCAGAATCAATAGCAGTTTTAATGGCGCTAAGCAAAATTGAAAGTCTGTCTACAAATATTTTACAAATTGTTGTGTGTGTAGACTCAATGACCGTCCTGGAGGCATTGCAATCAAACAAGTCTAAGGAAAGAAAAGAAATTATTATTGAAATAAAGCATAAAATCAACAATTTAATTGTTAACGGAACAGATGTAAGTTTCTGTTGGATACCGTCACATAGTGGATTTCTCTATAATGACTGGGCAGATAGGGGGGCAAAACAGGGTGCCTCAAATTTGAACTCCAAGGTTATTGCATTGAAGAAATCCCCTATAGAAATACAACATCATATTGAACAATTTTTACTTCGAAAAATTATATTTGACACACATTTTGAAGAGCAGAGTAAAGTCTCAAGAGCTATTTCCTCAATGGCAAATCGAATATGGCTCAATGCAATGAGACCAAAATATTGTAAAAATGTTTTATGTGCCTGTGACAGACCTTTGTCTTTAGAACACATGTTGTTTGCATGCTCTATTATTGCCCCTATTTTACCGCTGGAGATGAAAGACAAAACTTCCTTAAAAGAACTTAATTATCCTTTGTGCATTACCTTAGCGAAAATACTCTTTGATTCACCTGTTGCAAGTTTAATATAATCGTTTAATTTTAATTTAATTAATTTAATTTATTAATTTATTATTATTATTATTTTTTTTTTTTTATTTTTTTTTTTGTGGTCTTATCATCTTGATGAATTAAGACAATAAAAATCAACAACATGCAATGTACAATGACATACATTCCAATAAATCTGAATAATAAACAGACAAATGCTATGGTCAGATTCAAGATGCCTGTGCCAGCAGATGTAGGCCCCTCTTGGTAGATCTGATCATAATGCTGTGCATCTTATTCCCAGATACAGACAGAAGGTAAAGACTGTAAAGACCAAGAGTATGGTAATCACACAATGGTCTCGCGATAGTGAAGAAGCTCTTCAGGATTGTTTTCAGTATAGGGGTTGTCTGTTTATTTATTTATTTTTATTTATTTTTATTTTGTTATAAAATAATTGTTGTGATTATGATGAACTCGCTGAGACAGTAATTGCCTACATTCAGTTTTGTGAGGACAATGCTGTCCAGTCAAAAGCTGTCAACATGTTTGCTAACAATAAGCCATGGGTCATCTTAAAACATATTTGAATCTGAAAAGGAGATTGGGCTGTAACAAAAACGAACAAAGAATTTAGACAGAATGCCAGAATCGCTCAGATTATTATAATACAGTTGAGGGAAAATTAAAAGTTGGAAATGCTTAAGAGGCATGGCAGGGATTGAACAGGATGACGGGAATGGAGAAGGGGAAACATGAAATAAAATGTGATGATGCTAAATGAGTGTGAACAAATCTGCTCTTCACTGTCACCATCAGAAGCTGTTATTAATGAAAAAGATGTGGTTTCCTGCTTTCCAAAGATTAGGGTGTGCACAACTAGGGCATGTACCAGCATGCATGTTTCAACCTTTCCTATGCTGCCACTTTTTTCTGAGGTCTTGGAAATGTTGTGTCATTGTTCCCGTTGGCCTGTGGCCTAGACCCCTATTCTTGCAAAATACATGGAATGAAGTGTGTGATCAGTTGATGCTTGCTGTGGTTGATCTCATGCATCCCCTTCAATTCCAATACAAAGCTAAACGTGGTGTTGAAGACACAAGTCTCACTCTTCTGAATATAGTTGCAAATCATATAAACCATAATGGCGCACATGGATTTTTCTTCAGCCTTCAATACCATTCAGCCATACCTAACTACTAAAACGATTTTTAGACTTAGGCACAAATCATAGTTATTGTTCTGTGGATCAGAGTTTCTAACCGATTGACCCCAGCACATCAGTCTGAGTGGTGTACTCTCAATAGAAATTAATACAAGGGCACCTCAGGGTTGTGTTTTTTCACTGATTTTGCTTTCTGTTTATACGAATGAAATTTCCTCGTCGAGCTCATTTTTGAAACTTATCAAGTTTGCTGTTGAAGGTCACCTGACAGTGGCGAAGATTCTCTGGCTCTGTACTTTTTCCAGATAGAAACTCTGAATACTTGGTTTAATATAGCTTTCTCAATCTCAAAACAAATTTTTGACAATACAATAGCCTGAATAGGAGATTCCCATGCAACAAGCCTATCCTTATTGATAATGCTACAGTAGAACAGGTCAGCAATTTTAAATATCTTGGCACTGTTAGTGTTACTGATGATAACTTATCATTCCTGAATAATGTAGACGCATTCTGTCAAAGAGCCCATCAGCGTATACATGTAATTTGCTTATAAAACTCATGGCCTTTAGTGTCAGTAGTCAAGCCCTTGGGTCGGTGTACCGTAGCCTGGTAGAAAGCAATCTCACCTTCAACATCATAATGTGGTTTGGTCTGCTCACCGTTATGGAGAAATCATGCTTGAATACAGAATAGGATTGTGAACATGGCGAGCAAAATAACGGATCCAACAGAAACAGCTCAGTAATCGCACGCCACAGCCACTAGGAAAAAGACAAATCGCATCACAGGTGACACACAACTACCACCACCCCCCCACACACATATGTACCACCCACATACACAGTATAGCACAATCATACACATATGTACCACCCACATACACAGTATAGCACAATCACACACATATGTGACTAGAGATCAAAAGGTGACAATCACAGACCTCAAAAATAAAAATGATTTTAAATGTGCAAGATGATCATTTTTATACTAGAAAAGCATTACAGTATACAGTGTGGTAAAGGACTTTGCGCTTGATTGCGTAGTTCTTGAGTAATTGAGGTTTGAATGAGACTGCTTGCAGAATGTCATTTGTGACATGTGACACCAAACTGTGTATAATTGTGATAATCCAGCTGGGACCAGACAGCATATGATAGTATGAACAAACTATGTTAGTGATTCTACTGACAGGGATGGAGAAAAAAATCACAATTTCCAACTAGTTTAATAAGAAAAATGGTTTTGTTTGTCGTCACAGTCACAAATGACATTCACTATGTAGGAGACAATTCTATTCCGACAAAACAAGACACGCATTTGAAGTGATACTATTATTTATTCATAACTTATAAAAAGTAAGTTTGACAACATATGTGAAGAAAACCAGCACAATGATACTGAAGCCAGAAATGGTAGTTCTACTGTCATTTGTGACAACTGTGGGAGTGACGCGACAGATTTTGCAGTCACACGTCACAAATAACACAAGAAATACCTTATTGTATGAAAATATACCACATGCACTCCTTGTGAAATTCGATAAACAAATCCTTAAAATCAAACATATTAAAACACCAGCAAACTTGTTAATAAAAATATTAACCGTGTCATTTGCAACATATACCAAAGTAAGATGCCGTCACACGTCACAAATGACTAATCATGAAAATGCATCAGTTTAAAAATGTCATGCAATTCAAAAATAAAAATGGAAACGTGAATCCATAGTGGGATCAAGGAAAACAAGTTCATCTACTTTTATTTTTATTTATTTTTTTTTATTTTTTCCTTGTATTTATATCAATGTGTTGTTGTTTCCTGTTGTCCGCCAGTGATATTTTTGATAAATTATTTATTATTTGGGTAGCACTCATTTAAGCCTTGTGCTTTTGTGCACCATGATGTTTAACCTTTTATTATCTGGTTTGTTGAATACATTTATGTTTAAACCATCTGTCCCCACACCATGGTCAAGGTCATCTTTTTCGAGAAAAGTGAAATATTGTCCCCATGACCGGAGAAACTTCAGTGGCCAGTCTTGTTGTCTGATCAAAAGCAATGACCTGCAACAGTCCCATACAGCACATTTTAACATTATGTAATCAAGACTAAAATACTTCAAGTAGTAAGTTGGGATCCGATTGTTACAATTTCCTATTATTGTATTATACAAAATCTGGAAAGAAAACTGTGGAAAAAGTAATTTTATGGATGTAATTTAAGTAATTTCGTAACAAAAATATTAAAAGTACAGAATCAGATATTAAACTATTTTCCAAATGCAGTAAAAACGAATTATGTAAATATTCCCATACTTGGCCATAATAAAATTTCTGGCCTTTCTTTCTCTTATTAAGTTATACTGTTTTTGTACCGAACTGCCATATACCTGAAACAAAGGCAAACAAAGTGTAATGTTCCTGGCCAGTTGGTTTGTATCCATACATACTTTAAAGTTTTTTTTTTTTTTTAAAGTGCCATTTCACAAGGTACATTAATGTAAAAGAAAACTAACTCTTGAAGGAAGTAATGATAATATAGAATAGAATACTATATTTTACCTGGGTTTGGGAGACCCTGCCATAGGCACAGACTGCTCCAAGCAATGAGTCACAGGTGCTGGTTCATTATCATCATGTCTGCTGAGACTTCCTAGTGGCCATTTGGTCAATTCTTTATTCAGATGCCTACTGATCATATGCGGCTGACTGTAAGAGGTAGCCTTTTGTAGCTCTTCCAGTGCTTTCTTGAAAAAAGCCTTACAACATTCTTGTGGTAGATATTTTTTGGTTTTGCGGGTTGACCCATTCTGTGTCTTTTGCTCGGATCGATTGCAATACCATCATTTAAACACTCCTTTCTGTTTCTCCTAAAAGGCCTCCCATCTGTCAGGATCAACTTTGAGTCGCTCTTGATTTTCATAAGCACCTCAGATTATTTGTGTTTTGGAGAGGTATTTGCAAAGCTGGCCACAGAGTAAGACCTAAAAAAGAAAACAAATTAAACAAAAAGAAAAATGGAAAATGTTATTTCAATGGTAAGAATACAATTTGTCGTCACATGTATTTCTGTAACATATGACACACGCAACTAAGTACTTAGAATGAAAAAAGTTATTCAATGCAAATGTTTTAACTTAAAACAATGTTGCAATAAAATTCATGAAACTGAGCAAGCATATTAATAATCTGAACAGCATAACTTGTACAAACTAAAACATTTTGTGTCATTTGTGATATGTTACACGAAACAAAATTGTGTCACAAAATAGAAGTACATCAAAAAATATTCCTAGGCCGCTAATGTAGCTTCCTGTTGAGACATGCTTGTTGTGTCTACACTCAAACACCCTAAAATCTAACTTATTTCATGTATCTGTGATTTATTTATAATAATACATATTTTATAATGTCATTTGTGACCTCAATGTTTCATTTGTGACTAAAATATAAGTGTGACACCACAAATAAGACTTACCTTCTCTCCTTCCTGCCATTGAACCAAAGGAAATGGGCTGTTTGACCATGTGCA
This sequence comes from Oncomelania hupensis, assembly GCA_036898135.1. Lineage (NCBI taxonomy): Eukaryota > Metazoa > Mollusca > Gastropoda > Littorinimorpha > Pomatiopsidae > Oncomelania > Oncomelania hupensis. Next base: position 87,517,054 of record CM072514.1, on the reverse strand, counting down.
ATTCAACTTTCAGTTACTAGAAATTCAGGATTTAAAAATAAACTGCCTTTTATTATTATAATAACAATACATATGTCATTTGTGACAAATGTGACACCGAAGCTAAAAAGTACTGTATTTTATAGTGTACTTGTGCCTACAAACAGCTTTTTTGTTTAGAATAGTATTCTATGCCAAACCAAATGAAAATATAGTTTTCTGTTCGATCCATCTTGTATTTAAACCCTTTTTTGATTACTTCAAGTATGAAAGACTGTGTGACACGAATGTGTCACAAATAACACGACTTTTTAAAGGGTAGTTTCTTAATTTGTATATTTAAAAAATCCTATTTAAAGCAAATATCCTGTTAAAATGATCCTTGTACTATCCAAACAAACAGAAGTAAACAAATGGATAGCCCCTGTTTTAAGACAGAAGCGATCATTATGAACCATGTTGTCTCTCCATCGTTTTGCACATGCTCAGTAAAGCTCTGACTGGATTAAAATCCCAAATCTTCAACTTGGATGTTGCTTTTACCAAATCCAACACTGTATTATCTGCTAAAGCTATGTTTCTTATGTCTATTCAAGCAAATTCCTTCACATAATATTTTAAAATAAAATAGTTGGAAGTGTTTGACGATGTGAGCATGTGATTATGCACCTTTTGACCTCCAGTCATGTACCACCCACATACACAGTATAGCACAATCATATTTCAATTCAATCTCTTTTTAAACTATACTACAGTGAAATTGGTTTCAAGCAGCTTAACACCTAACCCCTTATATCCCGTAACTCGAAGGTCGTTAGGGCACCACAGATGATCGTTTAACCAGCGCACTCCATCTTCCTGTCCTCATATTAATAGTCATATTTTGGCTACAACCAGACATTAAAACTATATTCAGCCATTATCAATCAATCTGTCATAAAAAATTATACAATAAAAACTCGATCCATTGCTGATGCTATGAACACTGAACCATGACGCTCAACGAAGCTCGAAGTTTAAATCACACTATGAATGATCATTAAAACTAATGTTACATAATGTTTTCTAATCTTTGTTGTGCTCAGGATCTTGTACTGAAAATAGTGAAAAGATCAGTCTTTAAACTTGTAAAATGATAGTTCATATGAGCAAGGACATTAGTTATTGTTAGTCTTTATGATGAGAAAATTAAATTTTATCAGAGATAATAAATTATGTAATGTACCAATTTGTGTGTGTGTTCTTTAGCTTTTTTTTCTTTTTTTTGGGGGGTGGGTGGGGGTGGGTGGGGGGGGGGGGTGTCAAATACCATAAATCATAAATCTGAAAAGCATTTAGTTATTTTGACACTCATCGATATCTTAGATTTTACTATTTTTCCAACAACAAACCAAATTTTAAAAAAATTAAATAATAATAATAATAATAATAATAAAAACAATATAATAATAATAATAATAATAATAATAATAATGATAATAATCAATATCATCATTATAATAATAATAATAATAATAATAATAATAATAACAACAATAATAAAAATAATAATATAAAAAAAATTAAATAAATAAATAATTCAAAAAAAGAATAAAAAATCAAACAATCAAAACAAAATTCTTTTATTGAACTAAGGAAAATAAATTATGATACTACACATGTTGCAGTTTACACACGTTTCACTTCCACCCAAGTCAAGTCGCTAGTAATAAAAAAGTAGTATAATCATGGGCATGGGGGAAAAAAAAGTAATTTACACCCTGACAACTTGACAATGTGACGGTATGGGATTCAATACATATTCTACAGACTAGGCCTATGAGTGTCCCTTGTTGCAAAAAGACATGTCCTTAAAGCAGTGAGAAAAGAACGTACAAACCAGGAAGTTTTAAGTCTTGGGTATTCAATCTACCCTAATTTTACCCTGGTGGTGACAGGGCGTTATCATAAGATTTGGTAAAGAAGCTCTTGAAGATCAGTTCAAGATCCCCACTATCAACAATTCAAAGTGTGAGATCCTTTTAACACTCACAGTGAGTGTTGTGACAGTTGTCCCAAAGAAAAAAAAAGGTTAGCTTCAAGCAAAGGGTAAGTTCTGTAGATTAAAAGTCACTGTAGTGTAAAGATGAAGACTTTGTGGACCAACACACCACCATTCAAAACCATTTACACTGGACCCTATAACTATAAACAATGAATAACTAACTAATAATTGAAAACCATCCCTTTAAGTTTAACAATATATAATTTTTATTTAGGATGTAATAGCTTTAAATTAAGTAGCAATACCATTATATTTTTTCTTTTTCCTCTACCAAGCTTTATAGAACGTTGAGTTTTAAACTAAAGAAGTCCCTTTCTCTTTATTTTTCTCCAGAAGCTACATAAGAATTGTGCATCACGGCGAGCGATAATGAATGCATGAGGAAGTGCAATGAGCAATCTTGATATTTATTTCCTTGAACTGATAAATTTGCATCAAATGATAATGTTTTTATTGTAATATATTCTCTTCCTCTATAAGGACACATTTTCTGGACAAAACTATAATTAATTATAAAATACTGAAACATTCGTATTCTTTAGGAACAACTAAATTTAATATGACCAACAATATTGGTAAACTATGAGAGCATACAATGAGTGTGGTTAGAGCATTATACAAATGGAATGTACGGCCTGCTGTTGTTCTTGTTCAGTGATTCAATACAATCCAAAGTACAACTACAACTACAAGTCATTTTGTTTAAGCAGAACAACAAGAGGAGAACAGTAAAGAAACATGTCTTTACTTTTAGTTTAGTACTCTCTCCAACAACGATATACCAACTCCACCCACTCAGCTCCAAGCGGATTTTTGTATGTTTTCCTACCATCACTTTGTAGTTGGTATCCATATAATCAAGTCAAATTAAGCTTGTCTAGTCAAATCATTTGTGTCTTTCGAGCTGACGCACTTTTCTTTCAGCCACACACGACTCTCTTCATGACCCTTTCCGTCATGAAGAAAGTTTTCTGCGGCTCCTGTGGCTGTGATGTTCCCACTGAAGCAACAATTTCGATGGGAATCCAAATCAAGATATTTTCATTTTGATTTTCTTTATGTGATATAATATATATATTCCCATATAAATTGGTGCAATCCTGTATGGTTTTGGATGGTGTAGGCGGCACACTTCAATTTGTTGAGAAAAAAACCCAAAACTTGCTGAACTATCACCGTTGTTAATAGGCTGACTACACATTTTTTAACTTATTAAAATCTCCTTCCAGTGAAACCATGGAATGATCAAACTAAACTAAATCTAAACAAAGCACTTCCGACTCACAATGACAAGTCCATTTTGAGTGCTTACTATTAATAGTATAATGTACAGTATCGAGTCTCTACCGATTGAAAATGCATGCTCCATCATTCTGTCTAAGAAACGGGTGTACCTACTACCCGTGGCTGATCTGCAATTACATCGACACCTGAAAGCGACCTAAAACACCGGTAACCTGTGCACACAACATGCGTTACGTGTAAGTATTCAAGTCTGTAACGCACGAAACACGACAATCGTCTCTACACAATGATAAGCAACACTCAACAGTCAAGCATGTTAATTGTTTACAGTACATGTATACAAAGTACACGGCACGCTAATAAGAAGTTATGATAAACTGTCTTACCGATGATTACCCCAATGAAAGACTCCTCAGAAAAACACCAAAAAGCACAATCTGTGGCGACAGTCACTCCATTAGGACCACAAAATCGTTCTTCCGGCCATGAACCCAAATGATAACAATGTTGACACTCATCTGTCCGGTCACATGACCACCGCGGGATGGCGGGAATTTGTAAAAGTCAAATTACCGGAAGTGTTTTATTATTATGTTTAGATTCCATTCCTTTGCATAACGTTTTGTCAGGAAAGAAGTTTCATATATTATACATTGCTGTTATATTTGCACAGTGCCACCAATCTGCATGCAAGTGTTTTCGCAATATGCTGGATTTTGTCCTATGCAAGGGACATAACCTGGGCTGTTGATCTGTAATCTCCAATTTGTTTTATTACGTCCCTTACACTAGAGACTGAAAATAAAGACTGCCCCCTTTCCCACGAGATTTATATTTGAAAAATTAATAGTTTAGTAAGTTATTTAAGTAATTAATTAAGTAATTTTATATAAAATTGTATAGATAGATAGATAGATAGATAGATAGATAGATAGATAGATAGATAGATAGATAGATAGATAGATAGATAGATAGATAGATAGATAGATAGATAGATAGATAAATAGATAGATGTGTGTATCTAATTATATACATTTATATAGCTGTGTATGTCTGTATGTGCGTCTGGTCCTGATTTGGCTCGGAAGAGTCCGCTGGACCTAAAGCAATAACCATGTAATGTAATGTAATGTGTGTGTGTTGGTGTGCGCGTGTGTGTGTGTGTGTGTGTAGGTGTGTGTGTGTGTGTGTGTAGGTGTGTGTGTGTGTGTGTGCGCCACCAACACAACCACCACCAAAAACAACAGGTACGCATCTAAACACACACCGACACCCACACTAACTTCACCCACACACACGCACACACACACGCACACGCGTCACACACACACCCTCACACACACACGCACACAAACACACACATCCTCACGTGTATTCATGGCAAACTGTGGTATTGGATGAAATGTAGTCATCGGAAAGTGTTGTGTTTTTAGTGGGCGCGTGGTTGGTTTTGTTTTTTAACCAAAAGAGCGCAATTAATCTGAAAATGTAAGAATTAAATTTTGAAAAAACTGGCTCTTTCCGGCAAAAAGTTATTTTTTGAGTCCTAACCTTAACACTAACCCTTTTACTTCAAATTTGGCCAGAGAAATCCTTCCCATGTAGGCCTACTTAAAACACTCCCATGCACTAACAGAGCACTCCCATCAACATGTACTTAGAAAAAGTGGGGCGCTAGCTAAAAGCCCCATTTTGTGCATAGAAAGGCAAGTTGATTATTGTAATTCAGTCTAGCTGGTCTCCCCATTGATGAAGTTAGCTGACTGAAGCGTGTACAGAAGTGTGCTGCTCGGCTTGTGCTTCAAAAACGGAAGTGTGATCATGTCATGCCTCTCTTAATGCAGCTCCACTGGCTCACTGTCTAGTTCCGCATTGAATACAAAATTGCTGTCCTAGCTTTCCGTCCCTTCGACCAGTCACTTCCACCATATCTGTCTGAGGTACTCACTACCTACACTACAACTCGTTCTTTGCACTCATCAGATGAAAAACTTTTGAAAACGCCCAAACGTCGGCTTAAAACAATTAGCGAGCGGTCTTTTAGTTTTCAAGCACCCAAGGTTTGGAATGCGCCGCCTGCCGGTTTAAGACATTGTACAGACCTTGTTTCCTTCAAGAGCTGCTTAAAAACGCACTTGTTCCGCAAGGCGTTTTCTGTGGAAATATAGTAAGAACAGTAGCAATACTTTCTGAATGAGGCTGTACATGATGTAGTGCGAATGTTGTGATGATGCGTACGAATGATGTGTGTAAGCGCATTGAGTGGTTATTCTAATGAAAAATGCGTTGTATAAATGCATTTTAATATTATTATTATTATTATTATTATTATTATTATTATTATTATTATTATTATTATTATTATTATTATTATTATTATTAAGTTTAGCACCCCATTTCTCCATGAATACACGCCCACAAACACACACACACACACCCACACAAACACACACCCACACGAACACACACACAATCACACAAACGCACAAACATACGCATGCATACACGCACGCACTCTCACGTACGCACGCACACACACGCGCACACCCACACCCACACGCACACACCCACACCCACACACACACACACACACACACTTTCGCCAAGTGATCTACGCGATTGACAACTGCTACAGTAATGTTCGTATATTTATTATTCCAACAAGAAAACATACAGATGACAGAAGTACACTTTGAACACTATATTACACATTTGTCGTTCACATTTTCCACATTTCGCATTGGAAACAAGAACAAGGATGATATAGATTGAAACAAAAATAAAAAATAACATTAATACATTTTAATCAATCACTGGAGAAAAAAACCAACAAAAATCATGTTCAAACAAGGAGCGGATAACAATAAAACCAAGATGGCAACCATTCAAATGTATTACCAGACACACACAAACAGAAATGCGCCATTTTAAAAAGTGTTAATTTATCTGTTCGGTAGTTCTCGAGATATGCATGCAACGGACCGACCGACCGACCGACAGAAGGACGGACCGATAGATCGACTTTTGACTTTTTCTGATTCCCGACTATTGCAAAGTATTTCTAGATATTATTAAGAATTTAAAACAAACAAACAAACAAACAAACAAACAAACAAACAACACGAACGAAAGAAATGATTCAGAAAAAGAAGGAAAGAAAAAGAAAAAAAAAAGAAAAACGAAAGAAAGAAAGAAAGATGGATAGAAAGAGTACAACGAAATGGAAAAGAAGAAGAAATAAATGGAGTAAAAAGGAAACTTAGAAAAATGTTTTAGTAGTAGTAGTAGTAGTAGTAGTAGTAGTAGTAGTAGTAGTAGTAGTAGTAGTAGTAGTAGTAGTAGTAGTAGTAGTAAAAATGAAACTTAGGAAAATGTTTAGTAGTAGTAGTAGTAGTAGTAGTAGTAGTAGTAGTAGTAGTAGTAGTAGTAGTAGTAGTAGTAGTAGTAGTAGTAGTAGAAATGGAAAGAGGCTATTTAAAAAAAATGTAGCCTCTATCTACTACTACTATTCCGAGTTAGTGCAAATCAGAAGGCAGATACATGTAGGTTTTATATCCCAGTGGTGCATTATAGGTTTATTTGACTGTATAATTGTTTACACCAGATTACCGGATTTTCAATGACATAGTAATAATGTTTAGTCTGAAACGAGAAAAAAAAACACCAAAACATTCCATTCCCTCTATTTAAAAAAAAAAGTAAACAAGCAAGAACACATACACACATTGTAATAAAATTAAACCGACAATAACACACAAGCAAACAATCAAGCAAACAAACAAACAAAAACCAAAAAACAACACACACATAAACAGCCATAAAAACACCATGAAACAAAACAAAAACACTACATAGCAGTAACACATAGAATGGCAATCGTGAACACAATAATAATAATAATAATAATAATAATAATAATAATAATAATGATAATGATAATGATAATGATAATGATAATAATAACAACAACAACAACAACAATAACAATAATAATAATAATAATAATAATAATAATAATAATAATAATATAACTACAACAACAACAACAACAATAATAATAATAATAATAATAATAATAATAATAATAATAATAATAATAATAATAATAATAATAATAATAATAATAATAATAAAAATAATAATAATAATAATAAATATTGCACATTATTTACACGTTTAGTACTCAGACGCACAACAAATGGGACAAGTATTACTATATAAAAAAATAATCGTGTTCAGCTCTATCATCATATTACGTACAACACGATTTGTGTTTGCGTATATAGTTGTTACAATATGAGGTTTACAACAGTGTACTATTAACTATGCAGTAACATACAACATGGACAGTATAGTAACATTAACAACAGACAAACAAAAAGCAGGATATAAATAACTAAAATGACAGAACCCAAGGCATGTGATTTCTTGTAAGTTGTTTTATCTTATCAACGGTGTCATTTTGTAGTTTATTTTATGATTCTAGCTAGAGAAAGAGGGGGAGGGGAGAGAGAGAGAGAGAGAGAGAGAGAGAGAGAGAGAGAGAGAGAGAGAGAGAGAGAGAGAGAGAGAGAGTTAGTCATTGTCTGTAGGGTCCAGCGGACTGCAAAGAGCCGAATGAGGACCACAACTTCGTTAAAAGAGGACTCACCCCCGACCCGCATACAAGATCTGCTGAAACAACCCTAACGGTAACACTAAAGGCACTCCACCAGCCGGTCACTTTACAATAAATGTATCCCATGCAGGGGACGCTGAGGCTATACTCTTAATTTATCGAAACTCCTTTACAAAAATAAAATAGAATATAAACATCATTATAAAATATTAACAAAACACATATCTATAAAATGCCTACATTGCTAAATAATAATGCCATATAAAGCCCTCGTGACCATTTGGCAGAAAGCGTTCTATAGCCCCAAGCTGACACAACAGACCCCACATACAAACCAGGAGTTTTGGGGAGTTTTCAAGAAAAACGGTAGGTGACTGGTCTAGCGAAGAAGATAGTAGATTGATAGAACCATGGATTCTTCAGTTTGTACTTCCATGGATAGAACAGAGTAGGAACGAGAAAAAACACATGAATATGTCAGAAACAGTGATAATTTAAAGCACTAAATTTCCACAAATTCCACATACTATTTATACAGACCCCCCATCCCACTCCGCACCCCCACGGGGTTAAAGGCGGAGGGTTGGAGGGGGGAAGTAGGAAGAGAGAGAGAGAGAGAGAGAGAGAGAGAGAGAGAGAGAGAGAGAGAGAGAGAGAGAGAGAGAGAGAGAGAGAGAGAGAGAGAGAACCAAAACACGTTGCCGGACGGTAGCCTGTGCGAAGGGACGTAACTTCGGTTGTTGATTCGTAAGATTCTTTTACACTTATTACGTCCCTTCCTTTATTCTTCCTTTCAATACTTTAGTGAACACTTTTTGTTTTTCCAGTTGATGCTATTTTAGAACCGGAATACAAAGCAAATTCGTATAGCAGTCTGTGGTTGTAGCGGTTTTTGCGCATTTGACTGATTGATTTATCGGTTAGATGAGACTTACTCAAGGGCGGATCAGCAGGTTCACGCGGGAGGGTGCACTTTTTTTTTTTTTTGGTGGGGGGGGGGGGGGGGGGGGGGGGGGGGGGGGGGGTTAGAGAGAAGTTTTTGTATCTTACCTCAGATTCATAGCAAAGAACAGTTATTCTTTCAAAACAACAGTTTATGGGCAAAACGCCCTGACATACATGTGTTACACTTTCTTTTGTTGTTGAGTTGCTACCTAATTGTACTTAGATCAAGCTGTTGCTATAACTGCTGTAAATATACATTTTAGGAATAAACAGGATTAGAATAATATTAACAAGAAAAAAACAAGAAAAAACGACAAATAAAATAAATTATAAATATCTTTATCTCTATCCCTATCATCATTATCAAACAAAATATGTACATACCACTTCAGTGTGAGGTAGGTCACAAAATGGTTCAGCACAATATAAAATGTCTTTTCACAAAATAGAAATACTCCTAAAAACTGGTAACTAACACTAATGCTGTGCAACAACGCTAGGCTGTTGCTTCTTTGACGTCTATCTAAATAAAGAGTGACACAATATAAAATGAACTCTTCTACATAGAGCTGGAATGAGAGGAGTGTAATTAAACGAAATAAGCAGAGGTATTCTCGCCCAATTTCCGGTCTTGTCATCATGCGCTAATCATTGACACTGTGCTTGTTTAGTCTACAGGCTGGACAGTCCCCGCTTCTATCAACAATGAGCTCAGCGCACAAGGAAATAAATGTTTTACATTGAAAATAAACCTCTTACATAAACGCAAAATGCAAGCGGCATATGACGTTTTAGCGGATGTTACACGTCATAATTGGCCGGCGTTCTTTGAAGTTGAGCTGTTACATGTCTAACATGTGTAGGCCGATTGGTGAGTGTGAGTAAACGAAAGAAGAAAGGAGGGAGGGGGTGGGGGTAACAGGAGATTGAGGCGTGAAGAGGGCAGGGATTGATATGGGAAAGAAAATAGGAGAGAATGCATTATTATTATTATTATTATTATTATTATTATTATTATTATTATTATTATTATTATTATTATTATTTATCATTCTTATATAGCGCTTTTTCAGCATCTTTGAGGTAAATGACGATTATTATTATTATTATTATTATTATTATTATTATTATTATTATTATTATTGTATCACTTTGGTGGAAAGACTTTAAATAAATTATTATTGTATCACTTTGGTGGAAAGACTTTAAATACATTAAACAACTTCTTCTTCTTCTTCTTCTTCTTCTTCTTCTTCTTCTTCTTCTTCTTCTTCTTATTATTATTATTATTATTATTATTATTATTATTATTATTATTATTACTGTCCTTTATTATTATTATTATTATTATTATTATTATTATTATTATTATTATTATTATTATTATTATTATTGTCCTCTATTCTTCTTCTTCTTCTTCTTATTATTATTATTATTATTATTATTATTATTATTATTATTATTATTATTATTATTATTATTATTATTATTATTATTATTATTATTATGCTGCTGTTGCTGCTGCTGCTGATGATGATTAGCATGATTATTAGCATGATGATTATTATGAATATTATGGATATTCTGAATATTCTTCTTCCTCTTCTTTTTCTCCTTCCTCTTCTTTCTTCTTCTTCTTTTCCTTCTTCTTCTTCTTTTTTTTTTTTTTTGGTCGTCCGTGGGGGGGTGCACGTGCACCCGGTGCACCCCCCCAGATTCGCCCCTGCTTACTCAACGTGGAATACTCGGGCAGTTGTAGCATGATCACCAACCTTAAGCTATTTTGCATGCTCACTACACAGTAGCCTACCTAATGCTACCTAAATAGTACCTAAACAGTACCAAACAACTGTTGCGCAAAATACAAGCAGCGATGATTAACAAGCAAAAACAAAGTGACCACGTTTTCATTTAATTCAATTTGCTTGAATCCTGGACTACAAAAATTTTAAAGTTGAATGCATTCCATAAAAACAACGAAGTTTCACAGTTACCTCTTCGGCTGTCCAGGAAATACTTCAGGTTGAAAGCATTTAATAAAAACTACGAAGTGTTCACCAATCGGATTTACGTCATTAACGCATTCGATAAAACCAAGAAGTTTTCTCCAATCGGATTTACGTCCTATACTGCCTAGGAAATTATTAAGTTTAAAGTTGTACGCTTTCCATAAAAACCACAAAGATTTAGTCACTAACAATAAACGCTTAACCATTGGACAACACGATGACATGCTCACAGTGGTGAAGAAACAGAAACTCCGATGGTATGGCCACGTCACCAGATCATCAGACCTTGCAAAGACCATCCTGCAAGACATGGTGCAAGGAGGCAGAAGAAGAGGGAGATAGAAGAAGAGGTGGGAGGACAACATTCGAGAGTGGACTGGCTTGACACTGAGCGAAACCATGAGGGTTGCTGAGGACAGAGAAAGATGGAGTACGCTGGTTAAACGATCGTCTGTGATGCCCCAACGACCTTTGAGTTACGGGATAGGATAGGATAGGCTTAACCTTTAATCTAATTTACGCCTTAGACTGTGTAGGAAAATGTTAAAGCAGCACACATACTATTTAAAAAAACAAAAAAAAACCAACAGAATATATATTTTTATATTTTTTATAGTATGTGTCCACGTTATATATCTAACACACAAGTTTATTCAACGTGGACAACCAGTCATACAAACAAAACAAACAAGTAGACAAGCAAACAAAATGTCAATCCACATGTACAGAATAATCACAACGGAATTTATCATCACCACGATTCCACACAAAGCATCTTTATTTAAATTACAAAGACATTTTGTGACCAGTCTCATAAGGTTTACGACTTATGAATATATAGGCCATCCTGTTTGTTTCTGTAGTTTTTGTCGCACTGAAGACAATCCTAGAGCACAAACTGCTATCTAGTAAGGATGATTTTGTTGTTATTGTTGTTGTTGTTGTGTTATTCCTTTATTTAAGCTTTTAGTTAATCACTTTTGAACTGTATACACATATATAATTAAATTACTGAACTGAATTAAATATGATGGCTGAAAACAACTGAGACATATTCTAACATAATCTGTTTATTTAGTTTTGAATTAAGGTCAAATTACGTCAGTAATATTGGACATGAACATGTCAGATCTCACATCGGAAGCAGCCAAAAGGAAACAATGGAAAAGAATGTCAGCTTCCCTTCGCCTTCAGATATCCCCGACGACTGCAGAAGTCGACGGAATGAGCGAGTAAGAGGGTGACATTGGGCAATAACATGAAAAGAATGTTAAGTTTATCAGAAATCAGTATTATCTCAAACATGTTTTTTCTTCCTTTTTAAATGGGATTGTCTGTTTACATCATTCTGTGTTCCCAATGTCTGAGCTCCGTTTTCACAAACAGTTGCTTTTTTAAACTTCGGCGATAAATGTGTCACACATGCATTTTGACAGACCTTTAAAAAACAACTCAAGTGTTCATGCACTTTTATTAAATGTTATCAAAGAGTTTGAGTATTTTTAATCAAGAGCTCGTGTAGTTCTATACTTTTACTTTTAGACTGATCAACATACTTATTATGCCGTTCTATTGATAGCGTACGTTAGCCCCAGTTTCCTTTTAAATTATTTTTAAGCAAGCAAACTTGATATTATGCAGGGTTCAAATTCCTAGACTATTCCGGGAAGCATTGAAAGTGTGAACGTATTTACTATTTCCACTCTGGCCAAAGGCCCAGCAATTTCAAGTTCTGACACTATCAAAGTAGCCTAAATCGTTTTATTTAAATTAAATTAGATCTAAATAACTCTCTTTACTGTCAAACCAACAGAACGACTCATTGAGAATGTTCCAGTATTGATAATTCTTATCAAGAGTTCTTTCTGTTTACAAAAATGTTCATCTTGTCTAGTATTTCCTTCCAAATCCTCAGTGTCGTCTGCAAATGACGACGGGAACAGACGAGTGATGTGCCACGTAGTCGCTGACGCTTCCCAAAAAGGCGCGCTTCAGTTTGCCGTGACCCCTGGTGCCGCACACGATCATGCACGCTCCTTCATCATTGGCTGCTTTGATGATTGCCTCCCCTGGCTTGCCTTTCCCCTTCCGGATCCGGCCCTTTATCTGCGCAAGCGCACAAATAAATAAATAAATGTAGTTTAGTTCATTATAAAAATGCATGCGTGTAATGGCAAATGTATTATTTAGTTGCATGCGTGATTGTCTGTTGTAGGAGCAGCAGCTGCAGCACTGTCGGAATCTTTTTAATCGGGGCTTGACATAAATGTGGCTCTGGCAATATTAGGCCTACAATTTTATGTCGACAACCAGTACTTATCGGTGATGGGACAGACCAGGATAGCAATCCCGGGAAAGAGGTGAAGGGACCTAAAACAACATTGAACCACCAGAGAAATCAAACTGCTAAGAAGGAAGGACATTGAAAATTGGTTACTTTCACCTTGTCCAACAAAAGATTCGAACCGGAGTCATCGGTGTGGCAAGCTAACGCTTGGCCATCAGCGTATACATGTAATTTGCTTATAAAACTCATGGCCTTTAGTGTCAGTAGTCAAGCCCTTGGGTCGGTGTACCGTAGCCTGGTAGAAAGCAATCTCACCTTCAACATCATAATGTGGTTTGGTCTGCTCACCGTTATGGAGAAATCATGCTTGAATACAGAATAGGATTGTGAACATGGCGAGCAAAATAACGGATCCAACAGAAACAGCTCAGTAATCGCACGCCACAGCCACTAGGAAAAAGACAAATCGCATCACAGGTGACACACAACTACCACCACCCCCCCCACACACATATGTACCACCCACATACACAGTATAGCACAATCATACACATATGTACCACCCACATACACAGTATAGCACAATCACACACATATACACCACCCACATACACAGTATAGCACAATCATATTTCAATTCAATCTCTTTTTAAACTATACTACAGTGAAATTGGTTTCAAGCAGCTTAACACCTAACCCCTTATATCCCGTAACTCGAAGGTCGTTAGGGCACCACAGATGATCGTTTAACCAGCGCACTCCATCTTCCTGTCCTCATATTAATAGTCATATTTTGGCTACAACCAGACATTAAAACTATATTCAGCCATTATCAATCAATCTGTCATAAAAAATTATACAATAAAAACTCGATCCATTGCTGATGCTATGAACACTGAACCATGACGCTCAACGAAGCTCGAAGTTTAAATCACACTATGAATGATCATTAAAACTAATGTTACATAATGTTTTCTAATCTTTGTTGTGCTCAGGATCTTGTACTGAAAATAGTGAAAAGATCAGTCTTTAAACTTGTAAAATGATAGTTCATATGAGCAAGGACATTAGTTATTGTTAGTCTTTATGATGAGAAAATTAAATTTTATCAGAGATAATAAATTATGTAATGTACCAATTTGTGTGTGTGTTCTTTAGCTTTTTTTTCTTTTTTTTGGGGGGTGGGTGGGGGTGGGTGGGGGGGGGTGTCAAATACCATAAATCATAAATCTGAAAAGCATTTAGTTATTTTGACACTCATCGATATCTTAGATTATACTATTTTTCCAACAACAAACCAAATTTTAAAAAAATTAAATAATAATAATAATAATAATAATAAAAACAATATAATAATAATAATAATAATAATAATGATAATAATCAATATCATCATTATAATAATAATAATAATAATAATAATAATAATAATAATAATAATAATAATAATAATAATAATAATAATAATAATAACAACAATAATAAAAATAATAATATAAAAAAAATTAAATAAATAAATAATTCAAAAAAAGAATAAAAAATCAAACAATCAAAACAAAATTCTTTTATTGAACTAAGGAAAATAAATTATGATACTACACATGTTGCAGTTTACACACGTTTCACTTCCACCCAAGTCAAGTCGCTAGTAATAAAAAAGTAGTATAATCATGGGCATGGGGGAAAAAAAAGTAATTTACACCCTGACAACTTGACAATGTGACGGTATGGGATTCAATACATATTCTACAGACTAGGCCTATGAGTGTCCCTTGTTGCAAAAAGACATGTCCTTAAAGCAGTGAGAAAAGAACGTACAAACCAGGAAGTTTTAAGTCTTGGGTATTCAATCTACCCTAATTTTACCCTGGTGGTGACAGGGCGTTATCATAAGATTTGGTAAAGAAGCTCTTGAAGATCAGTTCAAGATCCCCACTATCAACAATTCAAAGTGTGAGATCCTTTTAACACTCACAGTGAGTGTTGTGACAGTTGTCCCAAAGAAAAAAAAAGGTTAGCTTCAAGCAAAGGGTAAGTTCTGTAGATTAAAAGTCACTGTAGTGTAAAGATGAAGACTTTGTGGACCAACACACCACCATTCAAAACCATTTACACTGGACCCTATAACTATAAACAATGAATAACTAACTAATAATTGAAAACCATCCCTTTAAGTTTAACAATATATAATTTTTATTTAGGATGTAATAGCTTTAAATTAAGTAGCAATACCATTATATTTTTTCTTTTTCCTCTACCAAGCTTTATAGAACGTTGAGTTTTAAACTAAAGAAGTCCCTTTCTCTTTATTTTTCTCCAGAAGCTACATAAGAATTGTGCATCACGGCGAGCGATAATGAATGCATGAGGAAGTGCAATGAGCAATCTTGATATTTATTTCCTTGAACTGATAAATTTGCATCAAATGATAATGTTTTTATTGTAATATATTCTCTTCCTCTATAAGGACACATTTTCTGGACAAAACTATAATTAATTATAAAATACTGAAACATTCGTATTCTTTAGGAACAACTAAATTTAATATGACCAACAATATTGGTAAACTATGAGAGCATACAATGAGTGTGGTTAGAGCATTATACAAATGGAATGTACGGCCTGCTGTTGTTCTTGTTCAGTGATTCAATACAATCCAAAGTACAACTACAACTACAAGTCATTTTGTTTAAGCAGAACAACAAGAGGAGAACAGTAAAGAAACATGTCTTTACTTTTAGTTTAGTACTCTCTCCAACAACGATATACCAACTCCACCCACTCAGCTCCAAGCGGATTTTTGTATGTTTTCCTACCATCACTTTGTAGTTGGTATCCATATAATCAAGTCAAATTAAGCTTGTCTAGTCAAATCATTTGTGTCTTTCGAGCTGACGCACTTTTCTTTCAGCCACACACGACTCTCTTCATGACCCTTTCCGTCATGAAGAAAGTTTTCTGCGGCTCCTGTGGCTGTGATGTTCCCACTGAAGCAACAATTTCGATGGGAATCCAAATCAAGATATTTTCATTTTGATTTTCTTTATGTGATATAATATATATATTCCCATATAAATTGGTGCAATCCTGTATGGTTTTGGATGGTGTAGGCGGCACACTTCAATTTGTTGAGAAAAAAACCCAAAACTTGCTGAACTATCACCGTTGTTAATAGGCTGACTACACATTTTTTAACTTATTAAAATCTCCTTCCAGTGAAACCATGGAATGATCAAACTAAACTAAATCTAAACAAAGCACTTCCGACTCACAATGACAAGTCCATTTTGAGTGCTTACTATTAATAGTATAATGTACAGTATCGAGTCTCTACCGATTGAAAATGCATGCTCCATCATTCTGTCTAAGAAACGGGTGTACCTACTACCCGTGGCTGATCTGCAATTACATCGACACCTGAAAGCGACCTAAAACACCGGTAACCTGTGCACACAACATGCGTTACGTGTAAGTATTCAAGTCTGTAACGCACGAAACACGACAATCGTCTCTACACAATGATAAGCAACACTCAACAGTCAAGCATGTTAATTGTTTACAGTACATGTATACAAAGTACACGGCACGCTAATAAGAAGTTATGATAAACTGTCTTACCGATGATTACCCCAATGAAAGACTCCTCAGAAAAACACCAAAAAGCACAATCTGTGGCGACAGTCACTCCATTAGGACCACAAAATCGTTCTTCCGGCCATGAACCCAAATGATAACAATGTTGACACTCATCTGTCCGGTCACATGACCACCGCGGGATGGCGGGAATTTGTAAAAGTCAAATTACCGGAAGTGTTTTATTATTATGTTTAGATTCCATTCCTTTGCATAACGTTTTGTCAGGAAAGAAGTTTCATATATTATACATTGCTGTTATATTTGCACAGTGCCACCAATCTGCATGCAAGTGTTTTCGCAATATGCTGGATTTTGTCCTATGCAAGGGACATAACCTGGGCTGTTGATCTGTAATCTCCAATTTGTTTTATTACGTCCCTTACACTAGAGACTGAAAATAAAGACTGCCCCCTTTCCCACGAGATTTATATTTGAAAAATTAATAGTTTAGTAAGTTATTTAAGTAATTAATTAAGTAATTTTATATAAAATTGTATAGATAGATAGATAGATAGATAGATAGATAGATAGATAGATAGATAGATAGATAGATAGATAGATAGATAGATAGATAGATAGATAGATAGATAGATAGATAGATAGATAGATAGATAGATAGATAGATGTGTGTATCTAATTATATACATTTATATAGCTGTGTATGTCTGTATGTGCGTCTGGTCCTGATTTGGCTCGGAAGAGTCCGCTGGACCTAAAGCAATAACCATGTAATGTAATGTAATGTGTGTGTGTTGGTGTGCGCGTGTGTGTGTGTGTGTGTGTAGGTGTGTGTGTGTGTGTGTGTAGGTGTGTGTGTGTGTGTGTGCGCCACCAACACAACCACCACCAAAAACAACAGGTACGCATCTAAACACACACCGACACCCACACTAACTTCACCCACACACACGCACACACACACGCACACGCGTCACACACACACCCTCACACACACACGCACACAAACACACACATCCTCACGTGTATTCATGGCAAACTGTGGTATTGGATGAAATGTAGTCATCGGAAAGTGTTGTGTTTTTAGTGGGCGCGTGGTTGGTTTTGTTTTTTAACCAAAAGAGCGCAATTAATCTGAAAATGTAAGAATTAAATTTTGAAAAAACTGGCTCTTTCCGGCAAAAAGTTATTTTTTGAGTCCTAACCTTAACACTAACCCTTTTACTTCAAATTTGGCCAGAGAAATCCTTCCCATGTAGGCCTACTTAAAACACTCCCATGCACTAACAGAGCACTCCCATCAACATGTACTTAGAAAAAGTGGGGCGCTAGCTAAAAGCCCCATTTTGTGCATAGAAAGGCAAGTTGATTATTGTAATTCAGTCTAGCTGGTCTCCCCATTGATGAAGTTAGCTGACTGAAGCGTGTACAGAAGTGTGCTGCTCGGCTTGTGCTTCAAAAACGGAAGTGTGATCATGTCATGCCTCTCTTAATGCAGCTCCACTGGCTCACTGTCTAGTTCCGCATTGAATACAAAATTGCTGTCCTAGCTTTCCGTCCCTTCGACCAGTCACTTCCACCATATCTGTCTGAGGTACTCACTACCTACACTACAACTCGTTCTTTGCACTCATCAGATGAAAAACTTTTGAAAACGCCCAAACGTCGGCTTAAAACAATTAGCGAGCGGTCTTTTAGTTTTCAAGCACCCAAGGTTTGGAATGCGCCGCCTGCCGGTTTAAGACATTGTACAGACCTTGTTTCCTTCAAGAGCTGCTTAAAAACGCACTTGTTCCGCAAGGCGTTTTCTGTGGAAATATAGTAAGAACAGTAGCAATACTTTCTGAATGAGGCTGTACATGATGTAGTGCGAATGTTGTGATGATGCGTACGAATGATGTGTGTAAGCGCATTGAGTTGTTATTCTAATGAAAAATGCGTTGTATAAATGCATTTTAATATTATTATTATTATTATTATTATTATTATTATTATTATTATTATTATTATTATTATTATTATTATTATTATTATTAAGTTTAGCACCCCATTTCTCCATGAATACACGCCCACAAACACACACACACACACCCACACAAACACACACCCACACGAACACACACACAATCACACAAACGCACAAACATACGCATGCATACACGCACGCACTCTCACGTACGCACGCACACACACGCGCACACCCACACCCACACGCACACACCCACACCCACACACACACACACACACACACTTTCGCCAAGTGATCTACGCGATTGACAACTGCTACAGTAATGTTCGTATATTTATTATTCCAACAAGAAAACATACAGATGACAGAAGTACACTTTGAACACTATATTACACATTTGTCGTTCACATTTTCCACATTTCGCATTGGAAACAAGAACAAGGATGATATAGATTGAAACAAAAATAAAAAATAACATTAATACATTTTAATCAATCACTGGAGAAAAAAACCAACAAAAATCATGTTCAAACAAGGAGCGGATAACAATAAAACCAAGATGGCAACCATTCAAATGTATTACCAGACACACACAAACAGAAATGCGCCATTTTAAAAAGTGTTAATTTATCTGTTCGGTAGTTCTCGAGATATGCATGCAACGGACCGACCGACCGACCGACAGAAGGACGGACCGATAGATCGACTTTTGACTTTTTCTGATTCCCGACTATTGCAAAGTATTTCTAGATATTATTAAGAATTTAAAACAAACAAACAAACAAACAAACAAACAACACGAACGAAAGAAATGATTCAGAAAAAGAAGGAAAGAAAAAGAAAAAAAAAAGAAAAACGAAAGAAAGAAAGAAAGATGGATAGAAAGAGTACAACGAAATGGAAAAGAAGAAGAAATAAATGGAGTAAAAAGGAAACTTAGAAAAATGTTTTAGTAGTAGTAGTAGTAGTAGTAGTAGTAGTAGTAGTAGTAGTAGTAGTAGTAGTAGTAGTAGTAGTAGTAGTAAAAATGAAACTTAGGAAAATGTTTAGTAGTAGTAGTAGTAGTAGTAGTAGTAGTAGTAGTAGTAGTAGTAGTAGTAGTAGTAGTAGTAGTAGTAGTAGTAGAAATGGAAAGAGGCTATTTAAAAAAAATGTAGCCTCTATCTACTACTACTATTCCGAGTTAGTGCAAATCAGAAGGCAGATACATGTAGGTTTTATATCCGAGTGGTGCATTATAGGTTTATTTGACTGTATAATTGTTTACACCAGATTACCGGATTTTCAATGACATAGTAATAATATTTAGTCTGAAACGAGAAAAAAACACAAAAAAATTCCCTTCCCGCTATTAAAAAAAAAAAGTAAACAAGCAAGAACACATACACACATTGTAATAAAATTAAACCGACAATAACACACAAGCAAACAATCAAGCGAACAAACAAACAAAAACCAAAAAAACAACAACACACACATAAACAGCCATAAAAACACCATGAAACAAAACAAAAACACTACATAGCAGTAACACACAGAATGGCAATCGTGAACACAATAATAATAATAATAATAATAATAATAATAATAATAATAATAATAATAATAATAATAATAATAATAATAATAATAATAAATATTGCACATTATTTACACGTTTAGTACTCAGACGCACAACAAATGGGATAAGTATTACTATATATTCCAAAATCGTGTTCAGCTCTACCATCATGTTACGTACAACACGAATTGTGTTTGCGTATATAGTTGTTACAATATGAGGTTTACAACAGTGTACTATTAACTATGCAGTAACATACAACAACAAAATACAACTTCAGAAACATGGACAGTACACTAACATTAACAAAAAATAAAAAATAAAAGCACGACATAAATAACTGAAATGACAGAACCCAAGGCAATTTAATGTGATTTCTTGTAAGTTGTTTTATCTTATCATCGGTGTTTTTTTGTAGTTTATTTTATGATTCTAGCTAATGATGACTGTTTTCTGACGCGGGGTAAGGGGGAGGAGAGAGAGAGAGGGAGAGTGAGAGAGAGAGAGAGAGAGAGAGAGAGAGAGAGAGAGAGAGAGAGAGAGTTCGTCATTGTCTATAGAGTCCAGCGGACTGCAAAGAGCCGAATGAGGACCACAACTTAAAAAAAGGACTCACCCCCGATCCGCATAAAAAATCTGCTGAAACAACTCTAACGGTAAAACTGAAGGCACTCCACCAGCCGGTCACTTTACAATTAATGTATCCCATGCAGGGGACGCTGAGGCTATACTCTTAATTTATCGAAACTCCTTTACAAAAATAAAATAGAATATAAACATCATTATAAAATATTAACAAAACACGTATCTATAAAATGCCTACATTGCTAAATAATAATGCCTTAGAAAGCCCTCGTGACCATTTGGCAGAAAGCGTTCTATAGCCCCAAGCTGACACAACAGACCCCACATACAAACATTACATTACATTACATCATTATTGCTTTAGGTCCAGCGGACTCTTTCGAGCCAAATCAGGACCGGACAACCCCTGACAGATCCACATAAAAGATCTGCTGAAACAACCCTAGTGGTAAAACTGAAAGCTCTCCACCAGCCAGTCACTTTACAATAAAGACATCCCACGCAGGGGACGCTGAGGCTGTACCCTAATTCATCGAACCCCCGTTTACAAAAACAAAATAGAATACAAACATCATTATATATTAACAAAACACATACATATAAAATGCCTACAATGCTAAATAATAACATCATAGGAAGCCCTAGTGACCACCTGGCAGAAAGCGTCCAATATTCCCAAGCTGATCCAACAGACCTCATACACAAATAAGGAGTCTTGTCCCGGAAGAGTTTTCAAGAAAAAGGGTATGTGACTGGTCAAGCGAAGAAGAAGATAGTATAGCAGATTGATAGAACAGAGCAGGAATGAGAAAGAGCAAATGAGAAAGACAGCGACAGTGGGAATTTAAAGCACTAAATTTCCAGAAAGTGGGGATACTATTTATACTGAAACCCCCGGCACCCCAACGGGGAATACATACAAACCAGGAGTTTGGGGGAGTTTTCAAGAAAAAAGGTAGGTGACTGGTCTAGCGAAGAAGATAGTAGATTGATAGAACCTTGGATTCTTCAGTTTGTACTTCCATGGATAGAACAGAGTAGGAACGAGAAAAAACACATGAAAATGACAGAAACAGTGATAATTTAAAGCAATAAATTTCCATAAAATGGGGATACTATTTATACAGACGCCCCCCCCCCCCCCATACCCCTCTGCACCCCCACGGGGGTAAAGGCGGAGGGTTGGAGGGGGGAAGTAGGAAGAGAGAGAGAGAGAGAGAGAGAGAGAGAGAGAGAGAGAGAGAGAGAGAGAGAGAGAGAGAGAGAGAGAAAGAGAAAGAGAGAGAGAGAGCCATAACACGTTGCCGGACGGTAGCCTGTGCGAAGGGACGTAACCTCGGTTGTTGATTCGTAATATTCTTTTCCACTTATTACGTCCCTTCCTTTATTCTTCCTTTCAATACTTTAGTGAACACGTTTGTTTTGCCAGTTGATGCTATTTTAGAACCGGAATACAAAGCAAATTCGTATAGCAGTCTGTGGTTGTAGCTGTTTTTGCGCATTTGACTGATTGATTTATTGGTTATTTGAGACTTACTCAACGTGGACTACTCGGGCAGTTGTAGCATGATCACCAACCTTAAGCTATTTTGCATGCTCACTACACAGTAGCCTACCTAATGCTACCTAAATAGTAACTAAACAGTACCAAACAACTGTTGCGCAAGATACAAGCAGCGATGATTAACAAGCAAAACCAAAGTGACCACGTTTTCATTTAATTCAATTTGCTTGAATCCTGGACTACAAAAATTTTAAAGTTGAACGCATTCCATAAAAACAACGAAGTTTCACAGTTATCTCTTCGGCTGTCCAGGAAATACTTCAGGTTTAAAGCATTTAATAAATACTACGAAGTGTTTACCAATTGGATTTACGTCATTAACGCATTCAATAAAACCAAGAAGTTTTCTCCAATCGGATTTACGTCCTACACTGCCTAGGAAATTATTAAGTTAAAGTTGTACGCTTTCCATAAAAACCACAAAGATTTAACAATAAACGCTTAACCATTGGACAACACAATGACATGCTCACCGTGGTGAAGAAACGGAAACTCCGATGGTATGGCCACGTCACCAGATCATCAGACCTTGCAAAGACCATCCTGCAAGACATGGTGCAAGGAGGCAGAAGAAGAGGGAGATAGAAGAAGAGGTGGGAGGACAACATTCGAGAATGGACTGGCTTGACACTGAGCGAAACCATGAGGGTTGCTGAGGACAGAGAAAGATGGAGTACGCTGGATAAACGATCATCTGTGGTACCCCAACGACCTTCGAGTTACGGGATAGGATAGGATAGGCTTAACCTTTAATCTAATTTACGCCTTAGACTGTGTAGGAAAATGTTAAAGCAGCACACATACTATTTAAAAAAACAAAAAAAAACCAACAGAATATATATTTTTATATTTTTTATAGTATGTGTCCACGTTATATATCTAACACACAAGTTTATTCAACGTGGACAACCAGTCATACAAACAAAACAAACAAGTAGACAAGCAAACAAAATGTCAATCCACATGTACAGAATAATCACAACGGAATTTATCATCACCACGATTCCACACAAAGCATCTTTATTTAAATTACAAAGACATTTTGTGACCAGTCTCATAAGGTTTACGACTTATGAATATATAGGCCATCCTGTTTGTTTCTGTAGTTTTTGTCGCACACTGAAGACAATCCTAGAGCACAAACTGCTATCTAGTAAGGATGATTTTGTTGTTATTGTTGTTGTTGTTGGGTTATTCCTTTATTTAAGCTTTTAGTTAATCACTTTTGAACTGTATACACATATATAATTAAATTACTGAACTGAATTAAATATGATGGCTGAAAACAACTGAGACATATTCTAACATAATCTGTTTTATTTATTTTTGAATTAAAGTCAAATTACGTCAGTAATATTGGACATGAACATGTCAGATCTCACATCGGAAGCAGCCAAAAGGAAACAATGGAAAAGAATGTCAGCTTCCCTTCACCTTCAGATATCCCCGACGACTGCAGAAGTCGACGGAATGAGCGAGTAAGAGGGTGACATTGGGCAATAACATGAAAAGAATGTTAAGTTTATCAGAAATCAGTATTATCTCAAACATGTTTTTTCTTCCTTTTTAAATGGTATTGTCTGTTTACATCATTCTGTGTTCCCAATGTCTGAGCTCCGTTTTCACAAACAATTGCTTTTTTTAAACTTCGGCGATAAATGTGTCACACATGCATTTTGACAAATCTTTAAAAAAAAATCTCAAGTGTTCATGCACTTTTATTAAATGTTATCAAAGAGTTTGAGTATTTTTAATCAAGAGCTCGTGTAGTTCTATACTTTTACTTTTAGACTGATCAACATACTTATTACGCCGTTCTATTGATACCTTACGTTAGCCCCAGTTTCCTTTTAAATTATTTTTAAGCAAGCAAACTTGATATTATGCAGGGTTCAAATTCCTAGACTATTCCGGGAAGCATTGAAAGTGTGAACGTATTTACTATTTCCACTCTGGCCAAAGGCTCAGCAATTTCAAGTTCTGACACTATCAAAGTAGCCTAAATCGTTTTATTTAAATTAAATTAGATCTAAATAACTTTCTTTACTGTCAAACCAACAGAACGACTCATTGAGAATGTTCCAGTATTGATAATTCTTATCAAGAGTTCTTTCTGTTTACAAAAAATGTTCATCTTGTCTAGTATTTCCTTCCAAATCCTCAGTGTCGTCTGCAAATGACGACGGGAACAGACGAGTGATGTGCCACGTAGTCGCTGACGCTTCCCAAAAAGGCGCGCTTCAGTTTGCCGTGACCCCTGGTGCCGCACACGATCATGCACGCTCCTTCATCATTGGCTGCTTTGATGATTGCCTCCCCTGGCTTGCCTTTCCCCTTCCGGATCCGGCCCTTTATCTGCGCAAGCGCACAAATAAATAAATAAATGTAGTTTAGTTCATTATAAAAATGCATGCGTGTAATGGCAAATGTATTATTTTGTTGCATGCGTGATTGTCTGCTGTAGGAGCAGCAGCAGCACTGGCGGAATCTTTTTAATCGGGGCTTGACAGAAATGTGGCTCTGGTAATTTTAGGCCTACAATTTTATGTCGACAACCAGTACTTATCGGTGATGGGGCAGACCAGGATAGCAATCCCGGGAAAGAGGGGTAGGGGCCTAAACCAACATTGAACCATCAGCTAGAGAAATCAAACTGCTAAGAAGGAAGGACATTGAAAATTGGTTACTTTCACCTTGTCCAACAAAAGATTCGAACCGGGGTCATCGGTGTGGCAAGCTAACGTTTGGCCAATGAACTACAGCTGTGTGAATCCCGTGATGGGCAAAATAAAAGTGGCCTTTTCCACTGTCCATTTTAGCAGTATGATTGCTCTGGTGGTACAGTGTTTACTTAGTTCCAAACCCTTTGTTCCCTGGGATGGTTATCCCCGTCTGCCATATCGCCAATGGTGGGTGTAGACGTTAAACTGCCATGTTCATTCATTCAGCTGTGGGACGAGAGAGAGAGAGAGAGAGAGAGAGAGAGAGAGAGAGATGCATCCATACACACAGACTGACAGACACACATACAAACAGACAGACAAGCAAGTTAATAATACTAACGCCGTTGACTTGCATGAGGTGACCAAACTTTTCCTCAATGGTCTTCATGCGTTCTGCCATATCCTTGATGATCTTGGCAGTCCTCGCTGGACCTGAAACACAGATACCATCACAGTTGTTAGTGTACCGTCATCATCATCATCATCATCATCATCATCATCATCATCATCATCATCATCATCATCATCATCATCATCATCATCATCATCATCATCGTCGTCGTCGTCGTCGTTGTCGTCGTCATCGTCATTATCATCATCATCATCATCATCATCATCATCATCATCATCATCATCATCATCATCATCGTCGTCGTCGTCGTTTCCATTGTCGATTTCCTAAGTATTATTAGCAACGTCAGCAGCTCAATCATCGTCGAGTGGTCGTCATCGCCCTTCTTCTCCTCCTAATCTTCCGCTCAATTCTTCATCTACCCCCGTTGGGGTGCCGGGGGTTTCAGTATAAATAGTATCCCCACTTTCTGGAAATTTAGTGCTTTAAATTCTCACTGTCGCTGTCTTTCTCATTTGCTCTTTCTCATTCCTGCTCTGTTCTATCAATCTGCTATACTATCTTCTTCTTCGCTAGACCAGTCATCTACCTTTTTTCTTGAAAACTCTTCCGGGACAAGACTCCTTATTTGTGTACGAGATCTGTTGGATCAGTTTGGGAACATTGGACGCTTTCTGCCAGGTGGTCACTAGGGCTTCCTATGATGTTATTATTTAGCAATGTAGGCATTGTATATGTATGTGTTTTGTTGATAATTTATAATGATGTTTGTATTCTATTTTGTTTTTGTAAACTGGGGTTGGATAAATTAGAGTACAGCCTCAGCGTCCCATGCGTGGGATGTCTTTATTGTAAAGAGACTGGCTGGTGGAGAGCTTTCAGTTTTACCACTAGGGTTGTTTCAGAAGATCTTTTATGCGGATCAGGGGTTGTCCGGTCCTGATTTGGCTCGGAAGAGTCCGCTGGACCTAAAGCAATAATCATGTAATTTAATGTAATGTAATTCTTCATCTTTTACGCTGGCGCGGCATAAAATTCTCCGGTAAGTTCTAGAGAAAGTTGCGTAATACACCAATGCAAGGCCGTGATGTTCTTCTTTGCCTTCCCCTTCTTCTCCCCTTCCTCTTAAAACCTTTTTGCTAGTTCTTCATTCACGCTGGCTCAAATTTCACCTATGGCCTGTTTCACCAAAGGGTTGAGAAACATATCTATGCTAGGTTGGGATCTTCTTTTTCCTCCTCCCCCTCCTTGCCCTCCTCCCTCTTATCTTTCTGTTAGTTCTTAATTTAGGCTGGCACAAACTCTCACGTAAGTTCTATTTCAAGACAGAGGCAGGAGTTGCGAAACACAGATGAATGCTAGGTAGCGATGTTGCCAAGGCGATCAGACACGTCTGACAGCTGGGTTAGCTACCTAGCCTACGATCAATAAGTACATAACACTACCTTTTCTTTTTAAAAAAAAAAGTGGACAAGAAAAAGATGGTTTTGATAATGCTGCTGCTGCTGAAGAATAATAAGAAGAAGATGAAGAATGAATGAATAAATATATACTTTTCTGACGGCTTTTAATATGACGTAAATATTTGATGCAGCAATTGCTTTCTTGTAATGGGCCTAGATCCTTTGGCAGGAAAAAAAATGTTAAGGTAATAATAATAATAATAATAATAATAATAATAATAATAATAATAATAATAATAATAATAATAATAAGAACAACAACAACAACAATAACAATAATAATAATAATTATAACAACAACAACAACAACATTAATAATAATAATAATAATAATAATAATAATAATAATAATAATAATA